>JAFELO010000134.1:18323-127677 GCA_017140195.1 Eumaeus atala
CTGATAGGATTGGTGGACCAATCACCGTGTTGGAAATGTTCATGGTCCCGAGTGTAGAGGTCAGTAACAATCAGCTACCTCAGCCATGTTACATTTGAACAGAAATTTACGTAATTTTAAACATTTGCTAAATAATTATTTATGTAATTCTCATTGCTAATTGGACAATATTTAATTCCATCGAACCAATATTGTCTGTGACGGTATACCTATAAGTAAACCGTACATGCATTACATTGTATTAATAGAAACTATTACACCTACAAACTTTAAATTTAGCAGGTAGGGTGGAGATCCGTTTAGGGTGTAGACATCCACTAGGAACGTGCCGGGTGTGTACTGAGGGTGCGTTAACGGACTATAGGAGTATGTGCTATTGCTGTTTCGTATACATATAATATAATACAATGTGCACATAAACATCCATGACCTAGGCGGTGTTCGAACCTGCGGCCTCCGGTGTAACACACGGATTAATCGCTACGTTACGAACAAAGCCGGTCGTAATGACGACCTATATAATATATAATGATATAGCTGAATAATTTATTTGTTTGTTTCTTTGTTTGAGCGCGCTAATCTCAGGAATTACTGGCCCGAATTAAAAATTATGTACCGAATTAATTGATCGTTTCTTGAGCCTTCGCGCGTATAAAACCGCGTAGCACCGCTAGTATACTCCTGGTCATCTTCGCAGATGCTCTGCGAGGGCTACGGGCACCGAGGCGAACCTCATAACCCGGGTGGGATCGCGAGGGGACAACTATCCCTTCGGTAACGGGGCCGCAATAGTCATTGCGGGTTTGCCATCGTGGCTTATGGGCTCAGAGGGGGAATGTAGGCCTGTGTAGGGCCTGTGTGTTGTGTGGTGTGTTGTAACTGTTGGTGAGTAATGATTTGGGTGTGTCATGCATGTGCATGTGTGATCCTTGTCCGGATCGCCGGACACGCAGTCCCTAGTCTCGCTAGTCGTAAAAATGCTCCGATTACTCGTTTGCGTCCTTATTATTAAAAAAAAATTATTATCTAAATACTACCTGTACCTAGATTTTCTTCATAGCACACAATTGACCCCCACAAACGAGAAATCGGAGCTATTTGGAGGCTACTGACGCCTACTGACATCCGCATATGCAGATGCGTTACCTTCCTTTCCCCCGCCCCACCGTTTACTCACAAATTACACATTGAAACGCGACAGCATACCCATCAGGTTTAAGGCCTTATCACGTGAGCGAGAGGTACTTGCCTGGCCATGTTAACCCCGGCTGCAATGCCACTGTCAATTTCTCATGCTAAAATATTGTATATGGAAAGAGAAAAAAGGTTCAATAATGGAGACGAAATAATTTTGTGCTTGAATTTTTAAGGTTCCATAGCTAAAAGATAAAAAGACGGAAGCCTATTCCTTATCTTTCGTGCCGTGCCTATCCTGTTGCACCATTAACGGCATACTGAAATGCGTTTTTTTTAATAATACTTTTAATAACCCGCTCAGTTCTCTATTGAGATGGCAGCCCTAACCGAAATTCGGCCATTATCGATGACCCGTAGTACGTCGGTTCAATTACTTATGACGAGTGACACGGCTATCGCGATCGGCAATGGAGTTTGAATGCAATCAAGACGGCTTCCTACGCGCCCCCTTCACTCGCCTAACTACAGCGTACCAGAAGGACGGGTTTGATGAAAGACCGCGGCCACATTGCGGAATACCAGAAATAGTAATCGCTGAGATGTGGTTTAATAATTGATTTACAAAAATACAAGACACAACGATCCCATAATTCACTAATTCTAAAAACTCCGTGATTGTGCATAAACATATTTTGCAAGTATTGTTGATTGAATGTATTGTCACTACATGACGATAACTCATGTTAACACTTGAATGAGTAAATTAATTTTATTTGCTATTTCCACAATTATTTATTATTCAATTTACATTTACTTATCATCACGTAAACAAATATTTTTGTAAGAAGGTAGTTCAATAAAAAATGTTTGCAATTAACGGTTTAGGTGTATTGACGCAATTTATGTTTTCAATATTATCTGGGAGTCTAATTATTCATCTATGGTCAATCAAAACGAAGAAATAATTGCTTATTGTGAAATACAATTATTCATTTATGGTCAATCAAAACGAAGAAATAATTACTTATCGTGAAATACAATAATTACACATGATCAAAATATCTGAAATACTTTATAATTGGTGAAACCATCATTTGGTCTCTAGCATATGATAATTATTTTTTTATATAATACACTATTAGTTATTTTTAATAACGTAAAATTACAGTGACTTTTTGATCCAAAAATAAATTTAAAATAGGGTTAATATCAAAAAATAAATTTTGATAATATTTTGCAAAGTAAACCTATGTGCATTATTTTAAGTCCATTTTACAAAGCAGGTTCTATTTGAAAGAAGAGCTTAGCTTGAATATATTTTTTTGGAAATTCAACCTCATGCGCATGACTTTTAAATGGTATTTTACAAAGTGAATAATTTGACATGTGCACATGTTATACGGACGGTCTGAAGCGCTGACTGTCTATCCGATATTTTTGTTAATCAATGATTTTAATGCAATTGTTACAAAGAGAGAAAAGTCATAAATATCAAAGTTTGAGTGCTGTACTTATTATTCTTTCAAAGCGAAAACTACGAAACGGATTTGTATGCATTTTGCTAGAATTATAGGTATCTACAATGAGAAAAAGTCTTAGAACATTTCTCATCAACGCCCCAAAAAATGCATTACTCGGACTGATACTACCCGAAAGAAAGCGCCAAATTAAAAGCCTGATGGAATGCGGTGAAGGTGGACGACACAATTGCACAGGAGGATGTTAGTGGGTCTCGGTAGTCAACAAACGACTCCTAATGTCTGCCCCTTGTTAAAAATTCTTTCCAATAAGGTCGAGCAACAGACGAGGACAGCATGTCACGTGTCAGTCATCACTTGCCAGCAGCGGACCGCTCGTCAGCCGGCGCAGTTGTAAAAATATGTTTGGCTGTAAACCGGTCAGAATAAACTAAACACGTATTATGTACGCTCGCCTTCGGTTGACGTGGGATAAGGCCGCGCGCACATCTATATTAAAAATATATATATATTATAGGGACCCTACGTATAATTTTTTTTTCTGTGACCCTTGTGTACGTACCGCTTCAATAGTTGTTTCGATTTTACCACCCTATTTTTCCTTAATTCATCGGTTAAGAAATGACTTAATGCGCGACATGGTTCTCTAGGTGATATCTTCATTTACCGAGATAAAATCTTTTGTTTTCGGACAGGATTTCTTCGAATTTTTTTCCCTTACTGCTTTCGTGCGATCACTATGTGGACGGCCAGATCTTTATCTGTCACAAACAGATGAAGTTTCATTGAACCTATTAACAGTACGCAAGCACATGACTAATACCAAGCATATGAAGTTTTAAAAATTGCATTAGGCTCTACACCTACTTTGTGTAATGCAATCACAGCGATTCTGTTCTCTTTATGACCCCACTCCATTTTAATATCGCAAAATATCGCACAACAATCGTATAAAAATGACATACCCATTCTAAATTCAAATGTAATATTTTGTTTTTATTTTTAATGGTAACAGTGTTTATGGCCAGACTATATATAATCACACAGTTTGGATTGTATAAAAATAGAGATACCACTTACAAAAGGCAATAGTAGTCTCAGCACTTGCCACATCATACGTGCTGCCTCGTGGTCTCTTGGTAAGCTTGTTCGCATCTCTTGTTGTTGAAATCCTAGATGCAATAACACCTACAAACTGGAAGTTTGTCGAATAGGTTTGTCTTAGGGTGCAGACATCTGCTAAGAACGAATTTTACAGAACATCACCCGTAAGTAATTTTGGCCGTCTGTATAGAGACTAGCCAACTGTGCAGGGCATATTATAGTGCATAAGTGTGTCCACAGGCAACAGTGCACTCCCTGCTTCCTCATTCTCCTATTCAGATTAGGACGGCAGTTCGAAATGACCGGCTCTCCGTTCGTGTCGGCTCAACGTGCTCTGCGAGGTACGCGGGTGTAACACCGCCAACTTCCTGCCTCCGGACTGTTATTAGTAATTGAAAAAACCCAATAACACTTTGGTTCGACTCGGGACTCGAATCCAGGACCTCACCAATGTGATTGAACATGCTCACTACTAGACCACGAGGCAGTAGCCCACATTCTGATACATGGTACACGGATGAAATTACGAGGCGCTGCTGGTTGACGAAACAAAATAGTGTGTATGTCGCCCTTAGTAATTAGGCAAGCAGGTCGGTGCTCGCCGGCGCCTGATCTCCGCCATTTTAATTGCATCGTAATCCGCGAGCTCCCTGCGCCACGCTCGGCACTCAACACCTGCCATTTGCATAACAAACCGCTTGTTTTCCATGCACTTATGCAACTTGTCTACCGATTACAAAAGTCTCATTTTCGGACGTTTCGGTTGGGTCGTTAAAGAACATGATGACTGTGGATTAGATTGTAAATAAAGTGCGATCCATTAAAATTTATTTCATTTCTGTGAACAATTTTTAACAAGAGGAGACAGTGGGCTTACATTATGACTACGTAGCTAACAAAATGTATTTTTATATGCAACTAGAGATCCACTGCGGCTGCGCTCGTGAAGAACACGGGAATACTACCTTAACAAATTACACATTAAAACCTTATCAGGATATTGTACTATCCATTTGCGAAAACCGCATGAAAATTCGTTGGGTAGCTTTTGCGGAAGTCGATCACATATAGATATACTGTTTTGGAGAATTTGTTTTATAATATGCATACATTAATATAATTATTGAGCTCGTTTACTATTTGGCTTATCGGAGGAGGCTGCCCTCCTCGCCCTCTGACGGGAGGGGTTCGATTCGCGCCCGAAAAACAACTCAAGCCTTGATCAGGCTTTAATTTATTATAAGCGCGATTATATTATTTCTATGGTAATCTAAGCTCTCATCTTACGGATACGAACCCAGGCTCGCATTCGTAAGCGGTGTGTGAGTTTGTCATTATGTCGGTCATATGTTACATCTGTAAGGTTTCATCACTCGACCGGTACGGGTGGTACATAATATTGGTTCTGGCAGGAAAAATGCATACATGCACCATCCAGCTAACCCAAGAGGGCCAGAAGTATGTGTCGGGCTCAGGTCAACACGACACGAGAAATCAGGAGCAGAACCGACGGCCTAACGCGCTCTCCGAGACACGGGGGGTGTAACACCGCCATCTTCCTGACTCCAAACTTTGGTCCGACGCAAGACTCGAACTCAGGACGGAACTATACTTGAACACACTTACGACTAGACCACGAGGCAGTCTACGCCAGCTAAAAGTAGTTATATTAAAACCGTGGTGTTTAATTATGCATCCACATTAATATATTGAATGTATGCGCCAAACAAATTAGCTGAGAATTTACTGTACTAGATCCGAGATAGCTTTGAACACGACGGGGTGATGAATGTGGCCGGCGTGCATTACCGCAGTGCGGCAGCTGCTGCCTACTGCTACCAGTTCCCACGTATTGACACTACTATAACACTTGTAGAATAGGAGCCACCAACTGTAATGACCGCTTCTTTATAGTACTTATCTATAAGAGGGTAAACGGGCAGTCGGAACCTTTTGTTGATTACAGCGTAAGCGTAACGCGTTAGCGCTTTACGCTGATCGTGAGAGTTAACGCAAACAAATTGTTACGAGCCTGCAAACTTAGTTACTTCTCATAATTTTTCATACTGCGAGCTTTAGATATCGTAACGTAAGGGCCAAAAATTATTGGCTAGCCAGAATTATTTTTTTGACGTGATATCGTCTTAAAAAGCATGACGTCATAGTAATGTTCAAGTAAAAAGCCGTCTTCGGGCGATGCGTTCACAGATGAATTAGAGAACTGTTAGCGTAAAATTATATCGTCCGTAAACCGATCTGCCGACAACTAGCTATTTTGTAAAAGCAGTTGCAACCTACTGGTGATGCGATGTAAGTGCGTTATGTTGTAAAGCGTTACGCTGTTTCACACAATTATACTCATCTCCCGTGCTGGCCCAATACCGGACAACGTACCATACCACTAACTTTTACAAATATGTTTTATCCATTATGCGGCTGAGCAGCCTAAGCCGACGTGTCGGAACCAACATAACCACCAAAAACCACTACAGGAATGTTCGGTCGCCGTCGTAGGCACTTGGGAGACAGGTATAGAATATGCTCTGCTGAAGTTGTTTGTTTAAATTATTAATTGTATCGAAGCAACACTTCTTTATTAACCTAAAATATAAAAGTGGAAACAATTTACTTAACATAATTGGCTAAAATAAAAATGAAGCTAAAACTATATGCTATTGAACAATATATATATATATACTATTTCTGAGGTAAGAAACAGCATCATACATTTTCTCTTTCTATACACTCTCTCTCTCTTGATACACATCGGCTGCAGTCTTGCGACAATATCAAGACAGCTGGGAGGCAAAAAAAAAATGTTCCCTTACTCCTGGAAGCGTGTGCTGAAATTCTTTCCACTTTTATAAAGGACGGTCGAACAGCCACGGACTCTCAGACCACTTTAACTTGAGTGCATAACTGATATATTGCTCTTGTAGCTGCAGTCAAATTTCAATACGCTTGATATCTAATATCCAGCTCAATGCCATTGTTTACTTACCTACGTGCTCCTTTACAGACGTGCGTAGCAAGATACCTTGTTTTATGCACAAGGCTCTTAGACTACTGAAGCAATTTTAATGAAATTGCACATTGTACAGTTTGACGAGTGATAGAAAAGCAGCATTTAGTATAGGGGTTATTTAGTTACTCCATTCTGATTCTGAATATGTAACGAAAATGTGACTGTTGATATTATCTTACAAAAGTTAAATACACGGACACCCATGCTGAGCTGATATCGCCTCAGCTCATGAAATTACAAACACCAATGTAAATCATTTCAGCGAATATTAGTTAGTAAACTAGTTTAAACATACTGTCTTTTAACATTAGTTTTAGTACATGTGTCGTAGTCGTGTTGTAAAAATCGCATCACTTACAGCCCTTTTTATCATTGTATGAGCGACCAACAATAATAATTAAACACATAAACCTATTTGGAACTATGCTAGTACCAATACAATGTTTATTAAACCTTTGTCGGAATGTGAAGTGAAGACAGAAATATTGTTGTTAAAAAAAACCAAATCGGAGGGCTACGATGAAGTAAACACAAAAATTTTAAAAGTGTGTTCAGCTGCCCTGACCGCGATTCTTACGTACTTGATTAATTTATCTTTCTCTTGTGGAACGTTTCCAGACGCATTAAAAATATAAATTGTTAAGCCCTTTTATAAGAAGGGGGAGAACTCTGATATCAAGAACTATCGTTCAATAACTCTCTTACCTATAATATCTAAGATATACGAAAAGTGCATCCTAAAAAGACTTTTTGAATTCTGTTCGAAATTTAAAATAATATCAGATGAGCAGCTTGGTTTCCAAAAAGGTAAATCCACTACACTTAGCTCTCACTTTTAAAGATAATGCTAGGAAATATGAATAATAATTTTATGACTACAGGGTTATTTTTTCACATATCTAAAGCTTTTAACCTCGTTTCCCACGAGCATTTGCTACAAAAATTCGAAAAATGTTGTGGTTAGAGGTGCTCCACTCAAGTGGATTTCAAGTTACCTATCCGATAGACAACAGTGTGTTTCAGTTACCGGACTAAATAGCAATACAGAAGTCACGTCATATTAAATAAAACACACAATACAATTAATGACCATGAAATTAATATAAATAATAGAATTGAATATTTAATTAAATGGCTTAATATCAATAGTCTTATAATTAATTTAAATAAATCAAAATACATACAATTTAATCAGGGAAATTATAATAATAATAAAGCGAAACTTGACATTTTAAAACTACAAGAAGTGACTCATACAAAATTCTTGGGGATATCTATAAATGGAAATTTAAATTGGAAATCACAGTTAGATGAAATGTCCACTAAGATGAATAAGTCCACATTTGCACTTAAGAAATTAAAAACAATTACAAATACAAAAACGGCTATTATGTCTTACCGTGCTCATGTCGAGTCTCTCCTACGTTATGGATTAATATTACGGGGCAACAGCACCGACCATAACAGAGTATTTATTGCACAGAAGAAGTGCATAAGAGCGATATGTGTGCTTAGACCAGATGGATCTTGTAGACCAATATTTAAGCAACTTGGCTTATTAACGTTTATTACCGTCGCTTTATTTCTTTGAAGCAACTATGTTTATATATAGGCACAAATACCTGTTCACATCGGCCGAAGAAGTGAATTCTCGTAGCCGACATGACCAATATAAGCTTGTAGTCAACGATAAACCTAAATTAACGAAATTTAATAAAAGTTATTTTAAATATGTGTGTAAAATTATACAATAAAGTACCTAGTGACCTAAAGAATCTAAGATTGACAATGTTTAAGCATAAATTGTATGAGTGGGTTCTTATAAACAACTAACACAATATTAAAGACGTATGTAACATAAAACTCTAAATTACGTAAATAAGGTTTGGTACATAATACTTTTGTGACATTGTATTTACTGTTGTTTGTAACAAAAAAACTTATTTTTGCATGCAACTGCTATTTATAGCAAAACATGTGATCTATGTAAAATTGTAACATCCACTGTTTACCATGTTTTAAATAAAAATATTATTATTATTAGCGATAGATGGTGCAATGCAGCAATGAGTGTAATTGCTTTCCATTGTGTGTATTCAAAGTGAAGACTGTTCATTAGTAATAAATTTCAAAAACTCATAAATAATCTAGTATAGGTTTCTTAAAATAATAGGATTTTGTGCACGTGAGGTTCGGTTTCGGCTTAAAGCGAAGACCCAGGCCGAAAGCTGCCGGCTGAAAAACCAGACTCTAGTACTTTTATTGCTTATATATACATTATACATTATACAGAGTTGAACATATTACTTTGAATAAGGCGGAGCTTACGTATAAGTAATTTTTTTCAATGGAGTAATTATAGGAACTTTCACAGGAGGAAGCCTTTGAGGCTTGTGCCCTGGTCTCCCCATTCTGTATCAGCCACCCCGAGATAAAGATATATCTATTTCCCCACCGGTCCCCAACTCTGTAGTGCAACAACTTCAGTACATTCTATAAATCCTTGCCATCCAATTGACGTCCAATGCGGTTTCGTAATGAACCTCACATTCCTGCGTTCAATTGTTGGGGGTCCGGTACAGCATTGCCTGCATACTTGTACGCCCATTGGTACAGCATACCGTATGATACAATAGCACCGATTGAATATCACCTTTCTATCAAGACAAGAAATGTCAATTTGGTCTGAACGTATGATGAGATAAATTTAAATTAGCTGCGCCTATGTGTATATAAAAATGGGTGTAATAATGATTGTTGCGCGTATTTATTTCTGTATTAATGAGAAATCAGTACATCATCATGCATAAAAGCCATTTGAAGTCAATCGTATGATTCGTGCGGTTTCAGATGGCATTCCATATTATATAAATTCATATAGCTTTAATAAATTTTTCCGGCGCAGATCCATTTTTCACCAACAGGTGTCAATGTTAAATAGGTCGTAAAAAATTAGAGGGAAATTTTAAAATTGGAACGCACCTTTTTTACTTATAAATAAATATATTTTCATAATAAATTATATCCAGCCAGTGCCTCACACATAAAAAACTTCTGGCAATACTTTCTGAGGGACTGGATGTATCTCTCCCAGCTGCCGACCTCTGACCTCGTGGTCATCCGATTTGGCTTTGTTACCGCAGCACAGTAAGTAAAGCATTACGCTTCGTGTTACTCACACGTTTTTACTCATGTTTTCTTCTTGTGTCTAAACGCCAAAAATAATATAACATGAAAGCCGCGAGTAGCAACTAGTGAATAATTGAGTATTCGATTTGCATAGACGGATCGGTGGACTATAAATAGAACAACTTGCTAGCCGCGACCACCGGCTCCGCCTGCTTACGCAACGTGGCCGTTACGACCACTTGTTACTTGTGACCTGTATAATTAGATTGCTGCGACAGCTTTACTTAAACATTATAGATTTCATAAGCTTTCGCGGATTACTTATTACACCTAAGCCCCGTTCTCGGGAGAGTTGTTATACCGCGCGTTAAAAAGTGTTTGGAAGAGTGTGAAAACGGCTAGGGGTTTCGATTTTATTGTGTAGATTGTCAAAGGAGACATCGAAGGCGTTTTAGGACTCTCCACACCCATGGCTAGGTGAATATGTGAGGATCGCGATATGTGGCACTCTGTCCCCTCTGCCTAACCCTTAGGGAAGTGGGGTAGAGATGTGTGTGTGAGTGTGTGTGTGTGTGTGTGTGTGTGTGTGTGTGTTATAAATGCAAGGAAATGTTCGTATGACTGTTATTTTATATGGCGACCGCGCATCGACCGGTGGACTGACAACTTGGTGAAGGTGGTGACGGGCTGCTTGATGCAAGTGGCTCGAGACTGTGTCTTATGGCGCTCTATGGGGAGGCCTATATATATTACAATCTATAGTAAAACATAGATTTGTAAACATAGATTGAGAGGGGCACACGAAGAATCGAAGCCTAGTAACGGCTACGGACGCACATGAACATCCGCACAATTACTGTGCCGATTTGTTGCCCTAGTTTCCTCCTCCCGCAAATGGGCCACAGTCTAATCACAAACGTGACACCGAAGATGTCATTTTACGCCCGTATCATGTTAGCGAGATGTACCGGACGTGCGGGCCCAATTCCACTGCCATGCAGCATGGTGCTACCTATTACTTAACATGAAATATGTTTTACACCAATAAAGTCCCTTAAAATAACTGTTACGCGGGTAAAATCGCGGGGCGCAGCTAGTATGGTGTTAATGAAACATAAAATCCGACCACGAAAATATTTGATGCGAATGTGGCGGTGATTCCTTATCAGTCACATCCTCTGGATTATTTATCAGCTTCCTCCAGGCACCAGCGGCTGGGCTCAGTCGAGGGCCGTCCGTCCGCGATGTACCCGGCGTTACTTGTTCTTGTGCTCGTGGCGTGCAGCCGGGGGGATCAATGTAAGTGGATATTAGTGTTTACTCCTAAGAAAATATTATTTATATTATAGGGGGACAAACGAACAGTCTGAGACTTTAGATAACCACCCAGCCCATGAACATCCGCATAATAATTATGCTATAATAGTAGTACATAATTATTCATCCACCTTCCCTCCTCACAGCCAACGGGCTACCGTCCACGAGCGAGAGGTACCTCTCCGATAGTGCCGGGCCAATTCCGCTGCAGTACAGCATGGCACTGCCTGGTACTAAAATGATTTGGGTGTGACCAATATTTAAGGAGTGAAATCGAGTAAAACAACTTTACTAAGCTTTCACCGCGCTTACCTACGTCGCTTCCTCTTCTTGCGCGTATTAATCATGTGCCTATAGAGTAACCTCCAGCCTGGTGTCGCAGCTTTCACACACAGGGTTTTTACACCGTACTAGTAATCGCTTTCACACGTGTAACACGGTGAAATAAAATTGCGTATAATCTTCATTACTCTATTTCCCCGCCCCTAGAGGTTGAATTTCTGAGAATCCTTCCTTATTGCTCTTTTTTTTTATAGAATAGGGAAGCAAATGTGCAAATGGAACGCGCTACCGTCGCCCATAACCATAATCACTACGCCGTGCGTTGCCCACTTTTACGCTGACATGAAAGGAACCGCTGACTCTTCTTGTTTTGTCTCAAATATCAAGTTTCTAGGTAGTTTCGGCTGTGCGTCATCTCTCAGCCGGTCACTCAGTAGCTCGGTATCAGGAGAGTTTAATGGCTTTTCGTTCTTATTATTACCTTGTGATTTCTGTGTGTGTCCTGGTGGTAAGTAAATGTAAACGAATATAATTTATAGGAAGCCGAATCTCCTCGCTCTACGTATCCCCTGGTTTGTTAAGTCAACGATAACTTGTTATAACATATCCTTCGTTCTGGTCATGTTTCATTAAATAAGTTTGGGTACCTCGTGAACATGATTCCGATTCGCAAATTGTGGTTTGTGTGAGATTCTAGAAGACGTGGAGAGGTTTTTTGATGGAATGTGTCCGGAACGAAGATAAGATGTTGCTGCGATTTATTGATTTCCTGACCATATCGCAACGCAGCGGCATCGTAATTATGTGGATGTTCATGGGAGTCAGTAGTCGTAAAAAGGCTCCGATACCTCGTTTGCGCCCATATTCTATAAAAAAAATCTATAATAAACATTATAAATATCTATATCCGTTGTCTAGTACCTGTAACACAGTCCTGAAGGGCTGAGCTAACGTAGTGTGATAAAGTCCACAGATATTATTATTATAAAATATTATTAAATATCGAAGAGACGATATAAGACGATCGCCGTGCAGTAGCCGGTCCAGGAAGGATGCGAGTAGCAGGAGATCGGTCGTCTCGGCCTTCACTTCGACAGGCCTGTGCCCGGCAGTGAGCCGTTAAGGGCTGATAATTATGAAGATGATGATAATTAAATACAACTTGAGGAGTGTACTGGCATATAGCAACACCTTACGTGTTACACATAACACTCAACTTTCCCCGAACAAGACGTTACTGGTTTAGCAATTTGTATAATTGTTAAAAGCGAAGGTTTGCATTCCATATAAGTCTTCTTACATACGCGTGGAAAATGTTGTGAGCTTTAATTAAAGTGTGATTTACCAACCTACGTAGCTTAAGAAATAAATAACTGATGTTAAATTGAAAAGGAAACATATATATCAATGCATCGGGTGTAACTGTCGCTATGAAGATGCGCAATTAGAGCCTTTTTTACGACTAACGACGATGCGTTGCCTTCTTCTTCGCCCCAATGGGTCACCGGCTACTCGTAAATCGCACGAAAAGCGACACCGAAGTCTTTTCGGCGGTGTGATATGACATCCCCGGTCTTGCCGGCCCAATTCCTCTGCAATGCAGCAGGGCACTGCCTCCTATTCAAAACACGAACAACAACCCGTACCCTAAAACCCAACAAGACGAGGTCTTGCCAACCACTGTTTGTTTGCCTCCCCCCCCCNNCCCCCCCCCCCATCTCATAAAAAAAAGAATCTATGCAAATACTATATCCTGGTCTGGCAAAATACGCAGCCAATATTTTTATATTTTTGTCTTTGAAACTGTTTTGGGAGCTGTGTCTGAAATGTTTTATTAATTTCTAGCTCCTCTGGTGAAGGAGTTGTTGGACCCAGAATGGCAGCACCTGGTGGCGGCGGGAGGGATGGACATCGGCCACGGGAGGGTCAAGAGGTTCGTGCAGCTCAGCACCTCTGAGGTAGGTGATGCAGTGATTACATCTCATCCCTCCTTGCCTTTGCAACCATATATTATATTTCGGAGTTATATATAACTCCGAAATATAATATATGGACTTCGAAGGGAAACCTCGATTTTTTATAGCGTTACTCGATGTTATAGATAGATTACTATATCTGTATATAATTTCCACCAAATCCAGTGGTCCACTTTTTAATTTTAGCAGGAAAGTCACCAGCTCGTAATTTGTACCTGATCTCATGGTGTTGCCACGACGGGGCCCCACACAGCTTCGTCGGATTGTTACGAGTGCTTGTCGCACCCCCGCGGCGCCTCTTGAAGTGGAGTATATTTTTTAGGCGGCAGTGAGTCCGACGCATCCTGCCCGCTCCCCCCGGGCGGGCTGGACGGCGCGTTAAGGCATTTTCCTATTGTACAAGAAACCCCCATGTATGTACAGCAAAATAACACAAATGCGAAGTTGACATGCTCGTGGGAGACGTTATGATGAGATTTACGTTCGAAGTGTGAACAATTCAATTATGTGCGTTCAACTGCGGGAAACGGCAGGCGCCCGTGTGGCGCCGCCTACGATCACTTCGAGCTGTCGAGTAGTGATGTGACACCACGCACCGTAGACCACAGACCAGATACCGTCTCGCTGTTAGATATACATTCGTCACAGATCCTCTAGTGATGTGGTACGTGTATTCCAAATGTAAACACATTATGTAACATATTTTGTATAGTTGATTGAATGTATTGTCACTCCTTAATGGAAATTCATGTTAACACTAGAATAAATAAATAAACTTTATATACTATTTCCACAATTATTTAATTTCAATTTACATTTATATATTACGATATTATGTAAGAAATTAAAGGCATTAATTGCGCCAATATACTCAAGCCGTTAATTGTAGTCATTTTTTATTAACTACCTTCTCACAAAAATATTTTTTTACCTGATGATAATAACTCAAAACCCGTCGTAAACGTAAATTGAAATTAAGTAATTGCGGAAATAGTATATAAAGATTATTTATTTATTCAAGTGTTAATATACTTTGTGACTTGCTCGATGTAACGAAAATACGCTACAACAAACACTAAGTTAATGTTGTGTAATCATTTGCTTTTACATACTATACGTATAGAAATTCTCAAAAAATGAACCATTAAATTTGAAACTTCTGTAAGGATCGTGAAAAGCAGATCGTAAATAACATATGAAATACACATCGAAATCAACATATCCGTAATTAATCGTTATAGTTAAAATTTACTTATTCAAAAAGACAGTACAGAATAATGTTGTCAATAATAGATAACAGTGCGGTGTAAATTTAGACGTTTATTCCTTTTTTAACATAACATAAACAATTCTTCATCTCACACCAAAATTGCTTACACTATAATTATAGCTCCGTATATAAATGTTAAATAATATTTCGGTATAGGGGGACCGATTCCCCCTTTTCGGTCCCAAAAATGATCACTATAGGGTACGCCCACAATCAACCCGGTTCATCTCTTCCCATCTGCGGGAAAAGAGGGGGGTCTGTCCCCCTATCGTCTCCCTTAAACCTGAAGACAAAAAGTCTTCGTAGTCAGTCGAACTGTAGACGCTGGACTAGCGCCGCCAACCAGTATTAGGTCCCTCCGAAAAAAAAAAATTAAAAAAATTCGGTATAGGTAGATGTTAATCAGTGAAAACTAAGAATATATGTTTGCGTTCGTGGTACCACGTACATCCCATCCCTACTGATGTCCCCATTACACTGTCCAGCGCCGATGGTTTTTAAATGTGCCCAGTTATCGGCTGTTGTGGAATTCACCTTCCCTCAGGCGACAACATACAGTTTCTACGCCATAATATTATGGATGAGTGGACAAACAAACATCTGCATTGTTAATTCCACACATGTGGATGAATAAAATGAAACACGCTTTATCCTATTACTTCGAATATGTATGACATAAATTATTGATGTCTTAAGTTTACGCGAATGTCACGCACTACAATAAAACTACTTTTACGGATTCTATCGCGGCGACGACCAGCCCGACGCTTCAGAAGCAAGCGTGATCACGGGCGGACTTGTGGTGACGAGTTAAATTATTGAATAAACCGCGATAAATACCGTAAAAGTAGTTTTGTTGTAATGACATAAATTATCGTTACGTGTCGTTAGAATTATACATAGTATAATACGTAACTATTTTAAAATGGCTCAGAATAAAATTGTTGCTTGCATGGTGGTGGGCATGGCCCCATGGGGGCGGCCTCAGTCCAGCAGTGGACGTTCGGCTGATGATGATGAGGATGATGATTTCATGATAGTAACCTTCTCTCCGTGCTCCATTAGCCGGCATGAAGATGTGTTGTTGTAATATTAATTACATAATATTAAATACATCTTGGGAGTCATATTTAAAAACAAAATATTAAAATATGTGCCCACTGCTGTGCCCAATATGTGCCACACCCAAAATCCTGCTGCAATGCAACTTGGCACTACCTCTTACTGCATATTACTTTCCATTGTGATTGTGTTGCTTTTATGAGTCTCCATTGTATCCAGCCCAACATCCCGCACCAGGCCTGCCTGCTGCCCAACGGCAAGAGCGGCCACTGCCGCCACCTCCGCTACTGCGTGCAGGACGAGTTCAAGCAGGACTTCACCAAGTTCATGGACTACATCTGCATCATCAAACATTCGTGAGTTTTCACATCTCGTTAGCTGGATGTTACAGTCACAGAGATGCTGCACTGTAGTGTCTGACCGGAACTGGTTTCACGACCGAAACCGAAGCCGAAACCGAATTTCGGCAACGATCTCAGTTTCGACAGAAACTGAAACTTCCCGACAAGAATCATGTTTTGAGGACAATGTAAATGCAACATTCGAAACAGTCTTGTCACTTTCTTTATAGTATAGAGGGACAAGCGAGCAATCGGATTCTTTCAACGACTACCGACGCCCATGAACATCAGCATAATTATGCCGATGCGTTGCCCTCGGGAGGGCATATTATGTAATTAATATTACAACAACACATCTTCATGCCAGCTAATGGGGCACGCACCCATTGGCCACCGGCTACTCACAAACCGCCATAGCGTAGGTGTCACTTTGCGGCAGTATCAAGTGAGCGAGAGATACCTCCACGGTCGTGCCGGCCCAATTCCGTTGTTTAGGATGATGTAGTGTTACGCAGCATGCATGGCACTACCTCCACATATGCAAAATGGCACCACCTCTTACGACATGGTCAAGCATATAAAAAAGTTTTAATTCAAAAAAAAAGTTTAGTTGACTAGTGGAGTAAGTTGGTGAATGCGTGACCAGAGCGTTACGAAAAATATGTTTAAACGAGCCGTGAACCAAAAATTTTTTGCCGAAACTCGACCTAAACTGAAACCGAATGTTCGGTTTCACACTCAACACAATTCGCATCACCCCGACTGAGGACGTAGCTCTCGCTCACCAAATATCGTTTCATAGGTATTCAGTATGCTGTCACGTTTCGTTCAGTTTGTGAGAAGCCGGTGGCACACTGAGACCAGTAGTTCTGCATATTAACTATTGGTCACTGTATTGGTCGCTGCTATCAGCTACTCTATTGAGGAAATATCCAGTATGTTGAGGGCAGGAGGACAGGACGACAACGCGTGGGCATGTTAATTACGCGGATGTTCATGGGAGTTGTAAAATGGCTCCGATGTTTCGTTTGCACCTCTATACTATAAGAAGCTAATTAAGAAACATATATCATGAATTCGTGAAATTATAACTCGAATCCTTTATAATAATCTAAAGGAAACTCTAAGCATCTACGGAAACAGAGAATCCTACTTGAGGTTGTCAGTGACCCATTGATTTGATCTCGAGGAGACCGAAGGAAAAAAGCTAAAACTATCTTGACAACGAATTTAATCAGAAGAGAGTAGGATGAATGGGAAGTAACACAAATTTCCCTCCCAAGTCAAAGCGGAAGACAGTATGTTTATTATTTTGGTATTAAATAAACAAATAAATAAATTAATAATTGAATTTTATATTCCTCTAAATCTTAATTAACACATTTAATTTTTTCACTATTTTCTGGTTTGAGGCATTACAAAAGTTTGTCCAATAGCCTAACAATAAATTGAAAAACAAAATCTGAGTAATATATGGGTCAATTCATACTAGCGCAGTGTCGAAGCGCATCGAGTGTCAAATTCCTCACAATCAAAGCGAAGTCGCACGAATGCGCGCGTATTCGCGTGAATTATCGCGAGAGTGCGCGCTTTTTCGTGGCATTAGTGATGGACACCAGTTGCCAGTTGAATTTTTGGACCAAATAAATTAATTTCTCGTCGTTTTCCATTGTGATTCACTTCGACACAAGAGAGTTTCCGTCCGATTCCGATTGCCGACTGACCAGACGGCGCGTAGTTCGCCTAATAGCCGCTTGGCTTCGCGCGAATGCGCGCGCACCAATCAGAGTTGCTCGCGCGCAGGCGCGCGAATTCCCTCGGATGCGCGTGAATTCGCGCGTCTTTTTTTTTCCTTGGAAGAAATATGTGCATTACATTGTGGAAATAAGGGTGAATTTGCTATATTAAGTTTCGGATTGACGCTTCGATGCGCTTCGACTCTGCGCTAGTATGAATTGACCCTATATGTTAATAAACACTCGCGGTATCCCTCCAGCCACTCTGTAGCAGGGAACTTTTAAAGCGACAGACATAAACGTGAAACACTACCTTCCTGCTGGCGAAATCGGGTATAAAATTTAAATAAAGCGGTAATAAAAACGCAGTGGACCCGTGAAGTGAGTTATCAGCACTAAATCCGTCCGCGGTTGTATGAATATAATATAATATCACACGCACCAGTCACGTCCGACGCCCACACTATAAAATTTTAATAACATAAATGCATCATCATCATCACCAGTCTCTATCGGTCCACGGGTAGATGACCCATCTCAATGAAAGGCGTTACGAGCGACGTGTTACTTGCTACTTGTAAACGTCCCTTACTGCATGGACACAGGTATAAACAGGAATAGATTATAATTCGTATACCGTACGTGGTTTGCCAACGGGCTCAAATCATCATCAAACGACACTACCTCTTACAAGCAATTACACTACCTCTTACAAACAAATAAACTACCTCTTAGAAGCATTGACATTACCTCTTACAAACTATGTCACTATCTTTTACAAGCAATTACGCTACCGCTTACAAACAATCACACTACCTCTTAGAAGCAATGACACTACCTCTTACAATGCCACTACCTCTTACAAAGAATGTTACTACTTCTTGCAACAATGACACTTCCTCTTACAAAGAATGTTACTACTTCTTGCAACAATGACACTACCTATTACAAAGAATGTTACTACTTCTTGCAACAATGACACTACCTCTTACAACAATTTCTCTACCTCTTAGAGGCAATGAAACTACCTCTTAGAAACAATGTCACTATCACTTACAAGCAATGATACTACCTCTTACAAACAATGACACTACCTCTTACAAGCAATGACACTACATCTTAGAAACTTTGTCACTACCTCTTACAAACAATGACACTACCTCTTACATATAAAGGCACTACCTCTTACAAACAAAGACAGTAAAAGCCCTGATGTAGCTTGGGTACAAAAAAAGCTTAGCAACACTCGGTAGTAATCTGCCGCATATTCATCTACCTCAGCTATAGAAGTGTGACTGTCGTAGGTCTGTCGGCGTGTGCTGCCCCGAGGGGGTGGGGGGTGCGTCCGACGTGGCGGTCGCCGGGGACCTGCCCGCCACGGCTCCTCGAGATGAGAACGAGATCACATTCAAGATCAGCCGCGCAGAGACCAGAGGTGTGTAAATATAACTCTCTTACACGTTAACAGTCTTTTATTTTACCCTTGGACCTTCGATTAGGGTTGCCACATCGAACCTAATGAGCCGGTCGCCTGAAGTGATTAAATACTAGCGACCCGTCCAGGCGCCGCATGTGAACCATATACCAGAACCTTCTTCTAGAATTGCTCTACATATAGTGAAAATTTGATGAAAACCCGCTCAGTACATTTTGAAAAAATATATCTAGTACGTACATGCAGCTTTTATGGACTTAATTGTAATATTTCCTAGCGATCAGCCCCGGTTTCGCTCGTAAATAACAGGAGCTTTAGATAGATCCTAGAATCGGTTTATCCTCTGGTGAAAACCGCACGGAAATAAAGAAAATCGAGGGATGACATACAGGCTGACGTGTTTTGGAAGCTTTGTTTTGTAACAAGTACAGAGGGACGTAGCAATGTAATCATCAACATTGCGATAGAGAGTGGCCCACCGCGCTGGACATATTGTAGAGCACAATTGTGTACGCAGGCACAAGTGCACTCTCTGTGCCCTCGTCCTCCTATCCCGATGGGACGGCAATCCGACACGACCAGAGACAAAAAGCCGCAAATAAACACTACAACTCTGTCAAATAACCAAACATTAGGAGGAGTTGTTAGTATTTTTTTTATATGATAGGGGGACAACAGTCCGATTCTTTTCATGACGACCGACGTCTATAGACATGCACACAATTACTAGGCCGATTTGTTGACCTTCTTCCCCTCCTCTCTAATGTACTTACAAACGCCAGGAAACGTGAGAGGTACCTCTTCGGTAGTACAGGCCCAATTCTGCTGCAATGCAGCATGACACTACCCGCCGCGACATCCATGGGCGTCGTGGTTGGTAGTCCATGGGCATCGTGGTAGCCAACACCGCTCGCGACGCCCATGTCCATAGCACCAGGGGATGCATTACATTGACTGTCCTTCTTTGTTCAGTCCACATGTCATGATATATCCGTCATTATATCGCTCCGACAGCTTGTTTGACCCCTTATAATATAAAATCCAAAAAAAAGCGTCAAATGATTTATCAGATCTTGTCATCAGAGGGACTTGTGAGAGTCATGTATTCCATTTCGGGGAGCTCGGGCAATGATGCTGTTAATAGGTCCAGCCAGGCCATGACCAATGGATCCTTCGACCATTGCCTTGCAAAAAATATATATTTGAAAATAATCTTTTGTATCAAGAAGAAATGTGCTATACATAACATCAATACTAGAACTGTATAAACTCGCTGTGCCCTCCTCAAGGCTCCATAAAATTAATAATTCATTTACGGGTAATTGTATACGTTTTAGTAGTAAAATTCCCAGTTAAAATATCAGATTTGTCGATTAACAAATTAAGAGCTACCATTAAAGAGAAACTAATATCAAAGTCCTAGTATAATGTAAAGGATTTTATAAATGACAAAAATGTTAAGGAATGAGTTACTCTAAATTTAAGTACCTTTGCGAAGTAATGATCACAACCAAAAGACTGACAGGTACCCGGCAGAGTTTATTGTGGCTGACGCGGGCGCTTTGCGAACCCTCAATTTAAACTTAGCCTCTAAGACAAGCATAAGTGATTATTATACAGATCCAGTATGTGAAAATAAACAATTAACAATGGAAGCTCACAAGGCTGTGATGTCACCTTCAAACAGGTTGTTATACAGTCTGTAACAAAAGCCCTGTTGTTCCTGCTAAGGGCATGAACAGAATCGATATTCAATTGGAATAATTCAAATCATTTCGTACAACTGTTCAATTAAAAAATCTAAGTAAATGTTAATTCGCTACAATATTGTAAATCATAAAGGTTGTTATCCCTGGTATTGCGAGCGTGTTATTTGTTTGACAATTTACACGCACCGCCGTGCGCGCTGGCGTCGCCTACAGCAGGTACGGCTCATGAACTGGTCACGTGGTCCTATCAGCTGATTGTATTTCACGCGAATTGTTAACAAATTATTGATTGCATGGAATGTTTCACATTTCTACTAGTTTAGTTAATTTTAACATCTACTTTGCGAAAACGCTGTTCAATATTCCCGTGTCCCTTATTTTGTGTAGAATTCAATCTCACAACGTCTAACAATATTTCGAGCGTACGTGATCTAGCACTGGGTTTTATAGAATGGGCGTTGACAGCCGACCACGTTATGTGTTTATTGTGGACATTTAAAACACCCGTTCTTACGAAAGCGCCCTCTTCATCAACAGTACGCGGCTCAAATAGTCTTAACTAAGCTAACGTCGGAATGTCATCACCGTTGGCAACACTACGCGCTTCTGCATTCCTACAGGCGGATCTTCCGAGACACATTAAAATATTAAAATATTCCTGATTGAAATACGATATGACTAACACAAGTCACTCGCGGAAACGAACGCAAAATATCAAATAAAACGGACGTCCTTCCGATAAGAAAGCATGCGTGGAATTTGTTGAAATTTGAAAATTACCTTAATTTAGTATGAAAAATTTTTTTGTTTGCTAAATTTAAATCATTCTTTGATTTTAATTACTAACTTGCCAATATTTTATTTTATCTTATTTTATTTATAACTTGACAAATCGCACTAACGCGTCACATCAGCCCGTGGTTGGGTGGGAGTTCAGTATTGAGTGAGACTAACACAAGTCACTCGCGGAAACGAACGCAAAATATCAAATAAGACGAACGTCCTTCCGATAAGAAAGCATGCGTGGAATTTGTTGAAATTTGAAAATTACCTTAATTTAGTATGAAACATTTTTTGTTTGCTAAATTTAAATCATTCTTTGATTTTAATTGCTAACTTCCCAATATTTGATTTTATCTTATTTTATTTATAACTTGACAAAACGCACTAACGCGTCACATCAGCCCGAGGTTGGGTGGGAGTTCAGTATTAAGTGAGACTAGCGACATGTACCGATTAAACACTAAAATATTTCACATGCTTAATTGCCTTCAAAACAACACTTGACTAGCCCACTTCCACGGCTATCAATCAAAGGCTAAAAATCAATCTCCAGAGGACGTCTTTTTTAACGTGAGTATAGCATCAAATTAGCACACCCACAACAACCCACCCAGGGTTGCCGAGCAATGTCTTCTGACCAGTTTATTCTGAACTGCCCAATAGGAGAACGTTGCTCCTCATAAACCTCATGTGTTACCCCAATCTGTTAGCAATAGGGCCATTTAACATGACGTCATGGGCTACTGAGACCAGATGCCACACCACAAGCCTTGAACCATTGTGGGAATTAAGCACATCACCACAACAACTCAAGCCGACCTTCATATATATGTCAGCGTGTAGTTTAATCCGTGCTGCACCACCGTCGACAGGTTGCGGGTTAAGCACGCGAGCGCAGTCGCGGGTAGTAGGTTCGAGGCCGGCCAACCCTCGGGAGTGGCCCTGGATAGCCTCCGTGACTCCATCAGGCTTTGACCAGTACTGTGGAGGGGCGCTGATTACCGACCGCCACGTGCTGACAGCAGCTCACTGCACTAGGAGGTAAGAGTGCAACTAATACATTTCAAATGAATGAGTTGGCACAGCTTGTACCATTTTTAGGCTTCCGTAGCCAAAAGGTAGAAAACGGTACCCTTATAGTGTCATCATGTCCGTCTGTCCGTCCGTATTTTACAGACGTTTCACCCGATAATGAGTATTGTATGTTTAAATTTAGGAAAGTTATAAACCGCTACAAAATAATGAGAGTACTTAATACGATTTAGAAAAATAAAATTCATATCGTCGAACCTCATATTTGAACGAACATTTTTTAAATTTTCGAAGGTCACTTAAAATGTATTTATTGTAGTTCTGCCAAGCTTGTATCAACACTATAGCCGTATTCCAGGTGGAAAACCCATCTAATCGTCAACGTCACATCTTCTATTCCATTCCAGATGGAAAGCCGCGGAGTTATTCGTCCGTCTCGGCGAGTACGACATGGAGCGAACAAACGACTCTCGAACTTACAACTTCAGAGTAATAGAGATAAGGCAGCACGAGCTCTACGAGGTGCCCAACTATCACAACGACATAGCGATACTGAAGCTGCACCGCGCCGCCACCTTCAACACCTACGTGTGGCCCATCTGTCTGCCGCCGCTCGGCTTGGAATACACTGACGAGATCGGCGTTGTCATCGGTAGGTCAATTCGCAGCAGTCAGCAGCTAGCACCGGATACAGGGGGCGGGCTTAGCAGGGATGTAGCCCAATGCGCATGGTCTTAGGAGCCCCATGTGTGAAGACAATTTTTCAAAAATAAGGTATAGAATGAACAGGGGGTCCCCCTAACTTCCAAGCCCGGGACCCAGCTGACATCAGCAGCATAATGTATCATGTATCGTAAGTTAAATACGTACATATTGAGTATAAAATTACTTAGAGCGTCCAGCATTAAATTAAATATGCACACAATATTTGATCTCATAACATGGTGTCAGAAGTGGGATAAAACAGTGAAGAAAGTAGAAGTTAAATCTTTTCTTGGTAAATGAATGCTAACTTGAAAAAATAATATAGCTGATTACACTTTTATCTAACCTGAATCATGCAGCTGAAATTTGATTTAGATTTAGTATGAATGAATGTGAATCTGGTTGCCTAAAAATATTTTCTGATCTTTCAAATAAAATCGTGACTAAAATCCTGAAGAATGGTACTGGCCATCCTCTCTAACTGTCCTAATTATGTTCATCTATTCAGGCTGGGGCACCCAGTGGTACGGCGGCCCCACCAGCACGGTGCTGATGGAGGTTTCGGTTCCGGTATGGGAGCACCAGAAGTGCGTGGATTCCTTCACCGACTCCGTGTTCAATGAGACCATTTGCGCCGGTGGACACGAGGGGGGCAAGGATGCCTGCCAGGTATTATGGGACCACGCCTAACGTATTGATCTTTAAGCTACAATTGGTGTAGGACAACTGGGAAACGTTAACCAAAAAATGTTGCAAGCATTGTTACAAATCCTGAACAGTAAATACTTAAATACTTAATCAAAGATACGCCACAGCCATTTGGATTTTACAATGTTGGTGTGGCCAGTGATTTATCAAGGGATTGATTGTCTTAATGATTTGGGGGCTTCAGCCCATTTGTTCAGTCCTTTGCTCATGGCACGGATGAACGCCGAGACAGACATCCTGCTTACTCTTCTTCACTTGTGTTATATAATAAAAGATTAACTGTTACAGGGCGACAGCGGAGGCCCCCTCATGTACCAGATGTCGTCGGGGCGCTGGGCCGTAATAGGCGTGGTCTCCTGGGGCATCCGTTGCGGGGAGCCAAAC
Source organism: Eumaeus atala (assembly GCA_017140195.1). NCBI lineage: Eukaryota > Metazoa > Arthropoda > Insecta > Lepidoptera > Lycaenidae > Eumaeus > Eumaeus atala. The sequence continues at coordinate 42,937 of JAFELO010000134.1, forward strand.
CACCCGGGGCTCTACACACGAGTCGACAGATACCTGGAGTGGATACTGCTGAATGCACAATTTTAATCAAATTTCCAGCACAACTGACACTTTTGTCAAGAGTAAATATTAAATACACAGTGAAATGCTTCTCACGTTGTTGCATGCAGTTTTTTTACAGCTCATTCGGACATGATTAAACGTATTTTATTTGTCAACCAGATACATGTTAAGGGACTGAAAACACAAAAAAATCTGTGTAAAGACTTTATTAACTGCTAGCGCGTACTGCACCTGGCGCGCGTCGCTCCACTTTTTTTGTCCAAAACTTTTGTCAGAGTTCCGAACAAAGTCCCTATGGCCAAGGGTGCACCATTTCAGAGTTATCATTTTCCTTGAAGGACAAATAAGCAAACAAACATACATTGATTTTTGTATAATAGAAGAGTGTTTACTTTTATTGGAAATGCGGATTTTCTCACGGAGGTTCCATCTTTGTTGGATTAATTAGTGAACTACAAAAAAAGTGGTTTGTAAATGACGTAATTTTATGTAATAACGGTTCTCTAATTGATTTGCGGTGGAGACGAAAGAGACGACTTGTTTCACCATTTGGCTCGCAGGCCCCGCACATTCCGAACATTACTATGACGTCATATATTTTCATGCAGCTTGTTTTATTGACTTACAAGACAAAGACAACTCGCAATTGCCTTTGGGTTCTTAAACCTAAAAATTGTTCTCTTTTATCATTTCGCCACACTCTTCAATAGCCTGCAGTATTTCTAGGATGTTCCTCCTCTCGGGTGGCGGGTGGAAGGTCAGAGCCAGACGGAAGAAGTTCTTGCGACCACGGAGAGGGGAGTATCCTATCAGGAGGCGAGAACTTAAAGTCAACAGTTCTTTAATCTTCGGAGTTATCTGGAAAATATAAAGTTTTGTAATAATGATAAGACTAAGCTCTGCCTTTGTCTTTTTCTCGTTGAGGCGAGGAAAAGCTTTTACGCGCCCTCACAGGCCGTGGGTGGTGTGTGCGGCTCGCGGTAGTGCGGAATACGCACAAAAACTACCGCGAGTACCATCAGTGCCGTCTTTGATGTGGTGCCCCGGAGCAACAAATCATCAGAGCATCTCGACGGCTAGTAATTCCCCTAAGGAACCGACACCTCCTCCACAGAAGGGTTGCCCCGCACCAGAGGGCAACCCCGCCAACTATGGGACAGTGTATTGGAGAACCATCCTCACCCCTTGCCCCGTACGCAAAAGCACCTCTAGTTGCTCTTTTGTCTCCTCTTAATATAAGAGGGGTACAAAGAGCATCCCCCTCAGTACAATTGGCTTCGCCTGAGTTCAACCCAAGCTACTAAGCCCCACCACCACGACAAGGCTTGAACCATGGTGGGGTGTCTCCATCTGCCTACCCCAACAGAGCATAGGCGTGAAGATGACTCTGTTTTACCTTTAAACATGTTAGGAAGGGATTAGGTTAAAGGTTTGGGTACATGACGTTGGCGTTTCAAGGTCTTATATCGATGATCAAAGCTCAGTGAAGGGATTCTTGCCAGAAGATTAGAACCTGCGGGCAGCTGAATTAGGCGCACAAGACCGAGGACGTACCTCACTCAAATGGTTTAAATTTAAGCGTTTTAAAGTGACAGGTATTGTCATGATAGCTCAACGAGCTCTTCCAGCCCCCACGACAATGAAACACCAACTTTAGCTGCCGCACGTGAGCTATCCCACCTCGGCAGAAAAGGGTCGAGGGAACCCTGTCCCCTTAACCAAGAAAATAATACTTACTTTAGCTAATTTTAAATAACTATCGGGATGCATCCTTCCCGTCTGCGGTGTAGGACGGGGGTCTGTCGCCCTACTGACCTCAATGTCACTTACACTGTCGCTCGACGTGTCGCATAGTAACCGATGAAGCTGCACTGGACTATAATGCTAAAGTGTGTGCACTGATACAAGTGTACTTTCCATTCAATCATACTCCTATACCTATAGGACGGCAATCATACATGCCCGGAGAGAAATTAGGCCCAGTAGCGTCGGCTTACCATAGGCAAGGGGGTGTATCACCGCCAACTTTCTTAGTCAGTTTGGCTTGGTCCAACCCGGAAATCGAACCTGGGACAATATGTCTGTGGTTGAACATGTGTACCACTAAATCTATAGGAAGTTCATGAATTTAAATAGAGCTTAAATAGCAGTAAATAAATTAAAATAATAATCACCTTGTGCATCGTTTGCCACCATTCATCATTTCTTTCCAAGTTCCTCATGAAACTAGGGATGTACCAGAAGCATACATTGGGACATTGTATTTTAGGAGTCACCAACAGGAACCCGGGTCTCTGAGCAACTGTCTCCAAGGCATACTCCGCTACTTCCATGACGTTGTCCATAAGTCGACTGAACCCAACGTCGCCACGTGCCTTCCACATCATCCATAATTTGAAAGCATCTGTCTGGAAACAATTTGTGAGACATCAGATGTCAGGTATCAGGTAGTTCCATACTGTATTGCAGTCGAATTGTCCTGTGCTCAGGATGCCCCATGGCTGTGACGGCTCTCCCTCACATGATACCGCCTTAAAAGGAATGGTCAGGCCGTCACATTTCATTTGATTTTCATTGAAGGCAATGCAACTGCATGTGCCATCTTTAACAGGCGTTGGATTCAAAAAATAGCTCCAATTGTTGGTTTGTCCTCCAATGCTATAAACAAACATTCACGCGGCCAAGGTCACTGCTACCGTTGGTGGCACAGTCCTGGTCGAACAAAATTGCTCAGCTAAATTCCTGTCCCGAAAAACAGTAGAAAACTTCATCACCGGCCGCAGGTATTATGTCAGCGAGAGCTCCTTGCCCTGGATCGGCCAGTGGCTCGAGATGATAAAAACATGTTGACCCCACCTTCCTCCCGCACTGCACGCTCTTGTCCCCCGTGTCATAGCTCACGTCGTAGAACTTATCCTGCTGGAACAGGTACTGTGCGGCCGAGCAGTTGGCGGCGTGCAGCAGACCCCTCGCCCGCGTCAGGAACAGTGAGCACTGCAGCGGCGCGCCCACCATCTTGTGCGGGTTCCACGATATGGAGTTTGCTCTGAAGAGAAAACCAGGGGAATACCTCATTTAGTAAGTGGTAGTGACACGATACCTCCCGGTAGCCGGTGTGTTAGCTTCTGGTGGCTCACTGAAGGGAAGGAATGCATCATCTCCTCCATACGTCATTTTATAGTGTAAAACCAATAAGTGTTCAGTGCGCCATGATCTGATAAATTTCAGAAGTCACTGTATATACAGGTCTTGTAAGAAACTGGAAAGTTACATAGCCTCAGTACTCAATTCTGATGTATAAAAAGAGGTACCAAAACTTTGATCCGTTGTTGTTGTGTTTGAAATTCTTATTATGCGGCTAGCTATAAGGGCGATAGCCCGTGTTGGCCGTGTAGCTATAGCAAAGTCTTTGGCCGTTACGAGTTTCTATCGATATCATGCGGTGCCCATATTTTTTTCTGAAAATAATGAAACTAAATTTGTTGGAGCTGTGGATGTACTAGCACACCTCTGCCTACCTCTTCGGGGTTAACAGGCGTGAAGGTACTTCTTTTTTTTAATTTATTGAATTTTACTTATTTCCGTTTTATTGTAGACTTTTGTTTACAGTATTGTAGGTACTGTAAACAAAAGTCTACAAGTACAAAGTGTCCTAAAAAAATGTACGATCTTTTACAATTCCCATTACACACATGTGTGTGGATACACAATAATAGAAAATCACTTCCATCACTTTTAGAAGCTGAACTGACCTTTCGATTCCTTTTAGTCTCTTTCGCAGCTTCCGTGACAGTATGAGGCTGCCGCCCCAACAGGCCTGAAAAACATATAGGAAAGTCATACAATTAAAGTAACGTACAGTATATACTGAGGTGTGCAAGCTATGTGCTTTATTTATGATAAAACATACATCGGTAAATGAAAAACGCCTGCTGAAATTATACATGATTTTATCAGGTTGCCATTTGAAAATGTCAGGCATTTATATAAAATTTATAATATTACACACAAAGCCAAGGTGTAATCAAACATGGCATAAACAATTGAAAATTGAAGAAGTAATTCATGGTTTTATCGTAGAAAAATACCATTACAAATTTATATTTGCGGCTTATTAATATAAAACGCTCGCAAGTGTAGGTTTGTCAATTTTTATAAGTTGTTATGCTAGATCTCTCGTTAAATAGGTCTCTTTTTGCGCCTCGCAACTCCTCCATCGTAATCATTGATTCAACTTTCAACCTCTTTAGGGATGATTTTTTAAAAATTTTTATATAAATAAATTATTGGAAGTCTCTTCGGTATAGAGGATAATGTGCCTTATACTCAAGCTATATAATAGTGCACCTACATCCACATGCATCCAGATGCCATATTTGGCGCAAACATCTGCAATAGCCTCGAGGTCATCAATAGCCCCCAGGACCGTGGTTCCAGCGGTTGCGTTCACCATCACAGGGTATTTGTCACCCAACTCCTGGATAGCTGTCTCCAGGTCTCCCACTAACATCTGGCCACAGTCGTTGGTTCTTATTATCTGTATATTGTCTGTACCGAATCCCAACCAGTGTGCACCCTTTTTGATGGAATAATGACTCTGGAAAATAGATAGACCTTTATGTTTTATCATTTTTACGTTAACTATTATCCTTATGGACAAACAAGCTGATGAGTTGTTGCCTTGCGGAGTCAAAAAATATAAACAGCCAAACATTGTTATATACTAGCGATCAGCCCAGCTTCGCCCGTGAATGACAGGGTCAAATTATACATTGAAACTTTCCTCGGGAATAACTCTGTACAAGGGTGACTTTGTTTTATATGTATGTACATCTATCTGAGTTTCGGTTTGGCTGTAATGCGCGAATGACCCTCTTTCAAGTGTACTTAAAAGTCCGATGTGCAGCCGTGATTTCGTTTTATAGAATAGGGGGGCAAACGAGAAATCGGAGCCTTTTTACGACGCACATGAACATCCACATAATTACTATGCCAATGCGTTGACCTTCCCCCCTCCTAATAGGCCGCTAGTTACTCACAAGCCGCACGAAACGCGACACTGAAATTGTCACTTTACGGCGGTATTAAGTGAGCGAGAGGTACCTCCCCGGTAGTGCCGGCCCAATTCCGTTGCACAGGAGGATTACAAAGCACCCTGTAATTAGTATTAAGTAAGTAAAACTTTATTCGGGCCAATTAACACATACACAGCACACATTTCATTACCACACAGCTACTTAAGTTGTAAAACACAATTACACAGCACGTCTAAAGGACATATAGTTGTTACCTAGAGATAGAGCACAAAAATATATATAAGACGGAAATAGCACAAAAATAAAAAGAGTAAAAAATAGAACAAATATAAATGAAAATTTTGGCAAGCCATAAGTTTAAATGTGAAGATGCACAACAATGTAAGAAAAAAAACCGAAAAAGTTAACCACTCTGTTTAATAGTTATGGTATCGCCAAAATAAGAGATACCACAACCCTGATGTCATGTAGGGTGTAATTAAAACAGTTCAGCCAACTTATCAAAATTATTTCTATACAAAATCTTATAATTTATATAAGCTTGTACAAATAACTCACATCTTCGGACGTAAATAATACCATCTCCGGCAGACTCCTCAACCCCTGAGCCTTCACCTGGGGAAATGCCTTGTACCTCGCGGTGACCAGCGCGTAGAATATCGCCATGCTGCCGCCGGGACAGAAGATACCGTCGCCATCCTGTATGCCGAACAGGCTTAGCGCGTGGTCGATAATCTTGGACTCGATTAGAGAGAACGCTGGGGCGACTTCGAATGTGTACCTGGAATGTTTATATGATGTATCGCCACGCTGGAGCGCAACCGAATTTATCCGGCACGAGCAGGGTATCTCGTGGTCACATGATACCGCTAAAGTGACAGCTATGCTGCCGTACTCAGTGCGGTTTGTGATTTTCCGGTGGTCCGTTGTAGGGAGAGGAGGTAAAGAGAGCAACACATCTGTGGGACAATTATGTAGATGTCTATGGGCGTCCATAGTCGTCAAAAGGATCTCGTTGCTCGTTTGTCTCCCTGTACTATAAAAAGATATGTGTACACATTATAATAATGCTTGACGACGCGACACAGATCTTTATACAGAGAGAATGTTATGTTGAATGTTAAGTAAATAGTTTCCACACTCGTTATGGTCGGTTCGAAGGGCAGACGCCGTTACTGAACGAACATTCTAGAATCCTATTGGCCCAACATGAGCCTAAGTAATAAAACACACACACGCACACACAAATCCGAGAGGAATAACTCCGAGCTGCAAGACCGTGGCTAGGAACGTGGCTGAAATCCCCGTCCACCAAATAAAAATATTTAAAAACTAAATTGGGAGAAGAGATAGGTAAAGGCCTTGACTATTCAATTCATAACCAGCCGCTTTTTTGATTCGGCTGCAATACAATCCTGTACCTCTTACTAACAAGGTGCGAACTTACTGTCCGGTATTAAACGCCTCCGACAGCCAGGCCCCGGCCAGCCCGTACGGGTCGCTGGCGCCGTACAGCTGGTTCCTGAACATGGCTCTGCTAGTCTTCACGCTGTACCGCAGCACCCGCCGCACGGACGCCTCCAGCTGCTCATCCTCGACCGGCGATGATATGTCCAGGTCATCTTTCAGTATCTCCTGGAAGCTGACTACATTTTAGAAGTAGTCACATATCGCTGACGAAGCAGGCGGGGTGAGGAGGCCGGCCTGCTTTGAGTAGCCAAATGACGCGCGCAACTATCCTTATTTCCAACATTACCAGCACGGGCTCGTCTGGTAGGGGGAAGCCATTTCATCCATTATGCCCGTAAATAACCCGGTATATATCCTCCTATATCAGCGGAGAACAAGGGGTCTGACTCCCCGTCGTCTCCCTAAAAAGAAAACACAAAAATCTTCTCTTGCCCGATGAACTGTTGCATCAAATGCAATAGCATCGCCGCCAGTAGAAAAATAAATGGAAAGGATAGTCTTATGATAATGAAGTGTGTAGCTAGGTATATATATATATATATATATATATATATATATATATATATATATATGCATGCGTGGGTGTCTGTATGTGTGTATGTACATAAAAGCCATTGAACTGCACGACGCGGAAACATTTACCGTCCCATTGCTGCGCTATCAAGTACTTAGGTACCTACCGCGCGACAGACACACAAACACACGCACACAGCTCACGCTATAAACGCATAACTAATTACTCCTTAACAGATAACAGCACAGCCTATGAATCATGTAGTTACACTGTGATAACAGCTTGTATTGATTTATTGAATGAGATGTTTACGTTCGCGCATTATTCTGTTTACTACCACGGAACCCTAATTCTGTACCGCGAAAGAAAGAAACTGTTTAAATGTGAGTTTGACTCGCGCATGATGGATTCCGTACTGTTTATTATCTATAAATAAATCCGCAAAAATACGTTTGTTCTTGGGGAAGCCTCTTAAATAATCAATTTATTCTATTTTCTGTTGGTACAGGAGCGACAAAAATACATCTGTGATAATTGCAATCGTCTAGCTATCACGGTTCACGAGATACAGCCTGACGGACGGACAGGCGGACAGCGGAAACTTAGTAATAGGGTCCCGTTCTTACCCTTTAGGAACGGTACCCCAAAATGATTTTATACGAGTTCCGTTGTCCCCATCCAATTGGACACCTTAGGATATCATTTTGTTATATCTGTTTACCTCACATCATCATCTAGCATTGATCCGCGAATTCCCCCGTGTTAAAACTATGCGCGTTAGGACCATTATTTTTTATAGCATATATAACTACTTACCTAACCAGCTGGGTAGTTTGAATAGCGTTAGCATTTAAATCCGATCAGCCACATTCACGGGATGATTCAAATAAATAGACAAACAGATAAACAGACAAAGACATTATTTTCGAATATAGTTCTTTAACACGCACTTTACATTTCTACAGCTTCACTACCTGTAATAGATGCGAAAGTTTGTGTGTTTCATACTACACGCAAAAACTAATGGATTGGAATAAAATTTTGCACAGATAGAGATAAACAATGGCCCTCCACGGAGGAGGCCAATATACAGCAGTGGACTTCATACGGATAGATATCCTGAGGATGAATGATAAATGCTTTTTATCCCGAAAAAGTTATGGGTGTGACGGGGAACAGCTGCTCATATTATTAGAAACAGACTCACCTGTAAATCTTTGGGATGTTCAAATCTAACCAGCGGCGTAGACTCATCGCCCTCCTCATTCACGATGTCAAGGACGCGGTCCAGGAAATTACAGTTCGAAGCCATTTTGTTACAGAAATATGACTGTACGTCGCCAACGGCTGGGTGCGACTGAGCGAGTGGCAACTGGCACCAGCCACAAGTCAGCAAATACACTTAATAGTAGGTGTTCCATGATCCACAACATCCAGGACAGTCCACGATTGCAGTGTATATACGTTGGTTCTAATGGGGGACAATGTATTTTTAGTAATACGTATTTAAGGCATAATATACGTACATAAGAAGTCAAGTCATGGTTCTTACTAAAGTGCCGGACATCATATGAGAAATTTAAGTGGCAAAGGAAATACAAATTAGGAGCACAAGGACCAATCGGTCCAATTTGCGGGCTATCGGCGCTCACAAACATCCGCACATTAAGTTCTCCTTATGATGGGCGTCTGTCCGAACCGCAAAAAAAAATTTTGCCTATCACTGTTATCCAACATAGTAAGGAAAGTCGCACATTTAAAGGGTTGAACCCCATTTCGGCCCCAAACGTAGTGCTGTCGCTCACAGGAATGCGATGAATCTATATTTGGTTTCTTTTCGCTTCCATAGCAATTCCGAAAAAAAAGTAAAAAAGTCTATCATGGGTCCTCATTACTATTTTTATTGCTGTGACATTCAACACTCTTCATGCCTGCCCTATCCCGTTCGTATGTCGGATGATATCAAGTCGGCGACCTAAACGAGGAATACTGCACCGAAGCGAATTCAGACCCTATCCTACACTAATCCAAATTCTCTTACACGCACCCGGATTTTACGGTAAGAAAAAACACTTTCGTCATAGAACTATCCAAGTACGAGGATTCGAACTTGGAATACCAGAATGGAAGTCAGAAGCGCCAACCACTGAACGCGTTTCGTGTGAGTCATGCAATAATTCGTGCATAATAATGACCATAGCCTTGCGTTTATTTTAGTCGTATGTGTGCAAGCGGCCCGCCCGCCCTGCAGCCTGACTCGGTACACTGTAAGCACCAATATCCTCACCATTCTGTACCCGAGGTTTTCTCCAAGTACATCTTAAATTGAATTCTGTCCGCCTACCGCCTCGTGGAACTGGTGTAAAGATATATGTGTGAGTCTTTGTAACAGCTAACTTAACTATTATTATGATGTCCAGAGGGGGTCCCTCCTCCCTCGACTGTTACGTCGAGGCCAGCTCGCGCGTGGTAGACAAAATGTCCCTGGCGCTGACGTGAACGTTTGGCTCTTGGAGAGGATCTTGACCAGGCAAGCCAACTGCGCTGAACATAAGCGTGTACGCAGACACAAGTGCACTCTCTATTGCCTTATTCACACGGGGGGTTTACACTGTCAATTTCCTGATGCCCGGCTTCAATGGCATTTTTGGGTGTGACCTAGGCCTCGTACCCGGGACCGCGCGTGTTGGTTGAACATACCTACCACTGGAGCACGAGGCAGTCTTTGTATAATGAACGTAACTGTATATAGACTGGTACGTACAGAGGAATTTGAGCCTCATTGCCCGCTTCCTACACAAAGCATACATGTCGGATACCGTTGGGTCACCCACACACATCAGCTATGGAATCTGACAAATTTTATTAAAGTACTTTTTTAAGTAAAACTTCTTCACGCACGCTTGATTTTGGGACTAAACTGGTGAATGAGAAGAGAGCGATACCAAAACGAAGCAAGCGGAAGCTGAAAGGGAGATATGAGTTACTGAAGACAGAAAGGGAGTGAAAGATAATAATAAAAATAAATAATTAAATTTTTAGAAAAAAAAACCCTGTATTTAAAAGTGGCTAGGCGTAATGTAATACGACGTTTTATTCTATCTGACTACGACACTTAACGTATATTCCATTGAATTGTTATTAGCAACTTACAGGTATGTTAGCAACTTAGTTATATTAGCAACTTACAGTTATATTAGCAACTTACAGTTTTATTTGCAACTTACAGTTATATTAGCAACTTACAATTTTATTTGCAACTTACAGTTATATTAGCAACTTACAGTTATATTCGCTTTTTTATTTAGATGTTCTTAAGGTACATCCATAGGCGATATGCATAGTTTACTGCCCTAAATATGTTCGGAGGTACCTTGGATTTCTACAAATTTTAACATTTTTAAAATATTAGTTCGGCACTGTGGCCAGTCCTAGAGCGGTTAATGCTCAGCGAGCGGAAACCACTCATCTTACGCGTGACACAGGTCCCTGAGCATGGATGCTGTAGTGATTACCTGTGTCGAGTCGCTCAGAGAGAGTCGGGGGTATGCCACCAATGTGTTACTGCGCAGGACCAATATACCCTCGAGGTGTGCACTAGGTGGGCCACGTAGCGCCACGACCTAACTCTGGGAAGACCTTTCACTTTCCAGCGTTATTACCCCAATTCTAGAGTGATAGGGCATAGAGAGTCCTAGAGCGGTTAATGCTCAGCGAGCGGAAACCACTCATCTTACGCGTGACACAGGTCCCTGAGCATGGATGCTGTAGTGATTACCTGTGTCGAGTCGCTCAGAGAGAGTCGGAGGTATGCCACCAATGTGTTACTGCGCAGGACCAATATACCCTCGAGGTGTGCACTAGGTGGACCACGTAGCGCCACGACCTAACTCTGGGAAGACCTTTCACTTTACAGCGTTATTACCCCAATTCTAGAGTGATAGGGCATAGAGAGCCTTGGCGTCATTGTGTGAGACAATCATGTGTCGGAAAGAGGCTGACGAGTGGAGCAGAGAGGAATCTCTGCATGTTGAATGTCTCTCCAACCGCCTCTTCCATAAGTACAAAAAAAATGATCTTGCTTATAGCTACCAGATGACGTCCACGGTATGTGTAACATAGCACTTGTACGTGACAGTGTCATGTCTCACCCAGAACATAGTATTTAGTAATTCAGTGCCGCGCATGTGACGTAGTGTATACATGCGCTGTACCTACAACAGTGACCTGAATTATGCATCCATTGTTCCTGGCATGACCTCGCTTGACATACAACGCACGTCGCACTGAGGCACTTAACAACTTTATAAATACTAAGTCCGATGACTTCTTCGGATATCACCGGACAGTAGCAAGTCGATAATGATATGTCAGTCTAAGTCTTCCCCTTTTAATACATTTGTTAACCTTTTAGATCAATCAATCAATCATTTATTTTTGCAATTGTAGGTACATGTTAAGATGTTATGATATAATAAAACAATTTAAAACAACTACAATTAACCATTGAAGGGATGCAAAAAATACATATTATTAGACTTAATCATTAAAATATCACATTATAGTTTAAATTATCAAAATTAATTATGAAAATAAATACAAATAAGTACATCATTTGAGAATTAGTGGTTACTGTTCGAAGTTTATTTTTGTGACGGATAGCAGAGCATGTTTTTTTATAAAATTTTAAATTGCAAACGAGCAATCGGAGCCTTTTTAGGACTATCGACGCCCATGAATATCCACATATTTACTATGCCGATGCGTTGCCCTCCTTGCACCTTCCAATGGGCCACCGGCTAATGACAAACCTCACGAAACGAAAAATGTCACTTTACGGCGGTATTATGTGAGCGAGAGATACCTCCCCGGTAGTGCCGGCCCAATTCCGTTGCACAGGAGGATGTGGTGTCATGCAATATGCATGGCACTACCTCCTCCTATGTAGCATGGGACTACCTCTTCCAAAAATGTTTCATACTGTCTTAAAATTTCTTTTACGAAAACTGCGCATTCGTATATAAACAGATGGTAATGTTAGAATATTTAATTCCATAAATTGAGACTTACAAGTATCCCTTTTGCCTATTTTACATATTGCCCTAATGCATTTTTTTAGCTCTCAATGCAAGTTGAACGTCTGTAGAATTTCCCCACAACATTACTCCATATCCGTATGAGGCGTGGCATATCCATGATACGCCGCCAAGAGGGTGGACATATTCGCTATACTTCTAATTTCATTAAGTGTCAAGTTTTAACCGTAGAAATGTAGTCGTATCAGTTTCATTTAAGTGATGTCCTTCGTAATTAATGTTGTAAATTTCCGAAGCAAGAGTCCGTTTAAAGTGCATTATTTTTGTTTTATTAAAGTTTAAATCTATATTAGTAGCAGTGTTTAATTGTGTAGTATTAGTGTATGTTAATAAATCGCACCTTTATTAAAAAAAAAGAAATAACTCATAAATCGGCAAAATTAAGTTGTTACTTGAAAACGAAATAACGCGACAAAAAGATTACGTTCAACCCAACTGCCACTTCAATACGAGCAGGTTGACGGAGATAAACGAACGTCCATCTCTTTTTTACAAAAGCATATGATTTATAAATTCTAAGAAAGTGGTAGAATTCAGTAATGCGCGGTCTTTGTTCAGAGGGATACGCTAGTTGCTTTCTATTTTAGTGAAATAACGCAGAATAAATCGGTGTTTGACTTAAAGGTGAGTAGTAAAATTGATAGTATTTGTTACACAGCTGTTTTGTTTCACAGTCATTTCACTTTATTAGAAAATACATTTGATTTGTTGTGTGACTATTTTGACTTATTTCCTTGTTATTGAAATTATTTTACTAAATTATCCCCATTATTTTGACATCGTGCTGCTTTGAACTTGAAGAAACCGATGCAGGTACCAAAACAAGCTTAAGTAAAATATCTATTCGGCTCAGCCTACCATTATTGCCTTTTTTTTAAATATTGATAATAGTGATTGTTTTCTTAAACCGTTTTTATTACAGAAGTTGTAAGAAGATAATGACGGTGATTGCGAAGACGCAGTCTATATTCAAGATAATATTACGTCGCAGGCAGCAAATAAGTCTGATCGCCAAGTGGCCAGCTCCATCTCATCCAGTTCCAGCTCCACCTCATCCAGTTCCAGCTCCAGCACATCCACTTCCAGGTTGAGTTCCGACTCAGATTCTGAAGATTCCATTCTTACAAAGACAATTACTACCAAGCCTACCGCGACTATAAATGAGATAGACGAAGACGACATTATTGAAGACAGCCTCCACAGCATCAAAACAGAGTAAGTAACAGAAATATGTCGCGTCTGTAAGTCGGGTAATTTAATATTAGATACTTACTTGTTATTAATAATATTATTATTTCAGGGAAGAAACATTTGTAACGTTAAGGAGAAACGACAACGAAACTTTTTTTTTCGATCATTCGGATTCTTCTTCAACTAATTCTCTGAATTCAGATGGAGCTTCAACATCATCTCCAAAAAATTTTGGTCATAAGCGAGTTAGAAATACTTCCAAATGGAAGCAGAATAAAATAAAACGTCCACGAAATACTGGAAAACCCCATGTATCTTCATCGAAACCAAAAAAAAATGTATACCAGTTATGAGCTTTTCCGTAAGTTCTGGGCATTGGGAGAGTTGGAAAAGCAAAGAGCCTATGTCAGTTCATGCATGTTAGAAATTTGTCCCAGATTTGAGTATACAAATGCAGAGCGCCCGAGGCGCAATAACAAATAAGAAGACGAGGACGAAAAGGAAGTTATCTTAGATTCTGATACTTGCTGCGGCCAAAATAAAAAGAAAAATATAGCTACACTTTATTTATTTGCCATCCAATCGTTCAAAATAAAAACCATTGAACACAAAATTTTAGTACGGGGCCATACCCAAAATGAAGCAGATAGTGTTCATAGCCTTATTGAGAAGGAAATAAAAAAAACTTAAAGTCGGGACCGATATTCACATCTGATCAGTACGTATCTTTAATAAAAAAAATCTAAAAAATAAGCCTCCTATAAATGTACACGAATTACAATACCTACAGTATAGTACAAATACAGATGGAGAGAATATAAATTGGAATGAGATAAAAATTTAAAAAATGAGTAAATAGCATTCTACTAGGTTTTTTATAAAACTTCATACAAAGAGGAAAACTTTAAAGAAATAGATCTTAGGAATGAAATTAAAAAAAATGAAAACAACACAATTAACTCCGCAGATAATTTATACATGAAAACAACAGTTAAGTACCGATAGCAAAAAAAATGAACAGTACCGATAGCAATCGTCAAAATAAAATGAAGGGAACTAATTATCAAATGTTTCATCGCATCTTTCTATGCAAGCTTTCATAATAATATCGTTCTCTTATTTTCTAAGGAAGGTATAAACGAGTAGCCACAAGGCAGATTTGGCCTTCCGTCTTATTATTCTTATTGAAAAGCTGGTTTCATTACAATTCGCGTGTAAAAGAAAATACGTATTATATATTTTTTATGTTCCATCTACTTTAAATTTTGCACCAAAATCTTTAATTAGTCATTTATGTTAAGTTACTATTAAGAAATTGAGAAAAAAAGTTTGTTTTTTTATTTAATATACGAATAAATCATAATAACTTATCATAATTTATAATTTGTTATTATAAAACTTAAATGTATTTGATTGATGCGTATTACAAAAGATTTTAAAAGAAAATTGATTTTTTCATATATATATATATATATATATATATATATACCACTTCTTTCTTGTTGTAATTTATAAAAAAAATAAACAACTAGTAACTTTTTTAAATGTTAAAAAATGTAGTTATTAATAAGATAGTAATGTATAACAAGTTATAACTTATTAATTAGACTATCTAAATGACGTAGGTGTCAAATCTAAATCCGACGCATCTTTTCTTATAAATAAAATTGTGCTGTCATCTGCGAATAATGTCACATTTCGATTTGTGACATTAACTAAGTCATTAATGTAAATAAGAAACAAAGGCCCTAATACACTACCTTGGGGTACTCCATATTTAGTTCCTTTAATCTCTGAAATATGTTTTATTTCACATTTCGTTATAGGAAATATTCGGAAAATTTGGTTAGCTTGTTTCCTGTTTCTTAGATACGATTTTATCAAAGAACGAATTTTTTACGAATATGAATTTTGAAGAAGAATTGTATGTTCCACACGATCAAATGCTTTTGACATATTCATAATAACATGACGATTACCATTCTTCTGTCATACCTTCCACATTCGTTAACGTAAATATTACTTTTTCTATGCCAAAGCATCCACAAATCAACCACAGAGATACTCCTAACCTACTTCGTATGGCAGTGAAAATATTTGCACAACAAACAGTGCATTATGTTGTGGTACCGTATGGGTACTGTATAACTGTTGTTACATGGTAATTTTTAAAGGCACGACCATGTTGCATTGTAACTCAGGCTGGCGTAACCAGGAAATTAACTCTTCCATCAAATTAGACGGGCCATTAACCAAAAATCACACGTACCTACAATTAGTCATGCTTCGGAGTTTCGTCCGTGTGCTTTTTCCCAATGGAATCATTCATGTTTTCGGGATAATTTGTTTTTTTTTATCTTGCTTACATCATAGACCGACAAACAAGAAATCGGAGCCTTTTGGCGACTACCAACGAATATAGACATCCGTATTATTCTCATGCTGATGCGCTCCTTTCCGCTCCCCTGCAATGAGCCTCCGACGACTCATAAACCGCACAAAACTCTACATAGGTGTCACTTTGCGGTGGTGTCATGTGAGCAAAAGGAGTGAGAACTACGAGAATATGGCGACCCAATTCACAGTTCAGGACAGACTTAAAGTAGTACCAGAAACAAACAATAGAATCCATAAATACCAGAAACAAAAAATACAGTTTTGAATTAGGGTTAGTAAAAAGTGAGGGTATGAAGTCTTATCTGGGTAGTTGTCCGAGACTCCCGTCTGGAACTTGAATGGTCCTCTATATGTATACACATTCAAATTTAATCCTCCCAGGCGGATTGTTCTTCAATCCTCAACTTCAATAGTTTAAGATTATACTGATATCTTATCTTCATTTTAAATCCAAATTTAAAAATGAAAAAAGAAAAAAGGAGTTCTCTTGAC
This sequence comes from Eumaeus atala, assembly GCA_017140195.1. Taxonomy (NCBI): domain Eukaryota; kingdom Metazoa; phylum Arthropoda; class Insecta; order Lepidoptera; family Lycaenidae; genus Eumaeus; species Eumaeus atala. The sequence goes on from JAFELO010000134.1 coordinate 59,175, forward strand.
TTCATGTGCCAACCATAATCAGGCAATATATATATATATATATATATATATATATATATATATATACTCAGTTACAATTGAATAGAATTTAACATCAACCTTCACCTGTGGCTATTCAAACTAAAACATTATTGATACGGTCTATCAAATTAATAGCCATACAGATCATATAGTTACCACTATCAAAACGCAAATTAATAAATAAAAAAGAAAGAAAAAATTAAGACATTTTAACATTAATAAACACTTAATAAGATATGAAACATGGCGTCGGCAAGAAATCATGAACTCACTCTTTTATATGAAATATCCATTCGTGCATTGTGACAGGAATATGTCGGTTCCCGGCGAAAATAAAAACTATTTAATTATGATTTGGGAACGGCAGATAGCGTCAGCCATCCCAAATATATTCATCCTCAACATCGCCAAAACGAAAAAGAATGACACTTCTTCAACACAGAGAATATTAAGCTTTCCCAGTCAAAGATGACAGATATACTTTTTTATAAAATATTCAAGTAGCAAAACATAATTGCTACACTATTTGTAGGATAAAATGATTATTTAAAAATCGCAACCATTTAGATTTGTTTACATAAATTTGAAGGGTAACTCATATAGAACAATAATGGAGGCAAATTTTCCAGTGTTTCAATAAACATTCTTTTTATCTCAACTAATAATAATAATAACTAAGTATTAACACAAAAATGAACTTCGGAAGATCACGATCGCGGTCCAGGAAGAAATCACTAAGTGTCATATCGTGCAGCGAAAAATGGAAGAGTTTTAAGATCGGTGGAATACGTCACGACTCGAGGGAAAATGACTCTGATGAGGATGTGGTGACGGTGGGAGACCTCAGGGAGTGGGTAGAGGAGTTCTTCTTGCGGAAGAGCGTCTGCGATACACAGGATCAGGACGTCGAAGTTAAACTGACCAGAAAACAAACTCTCATATTGTCTACACTTGTACCCGATGAAGTACTGCTTATGAAAGAGTAAGTTTAGTGTTAAAGTTACTATAATGGACTCTCTCGTGATCTAGTAGTGACTATGTTCAACCACAGTCATGTCCTGTATTCGAGTCCCGGGTAGGACCAAAATGTTTTGAGATTTTTCAATTTCTAACAACAGTCGGAAGTCAGGAAATTGGCGTGTATCGGAGACCATGTTAACTTTTCCTGACCCCTCTCTGGTCGTACCATTATGCCGTCCTATCGGAATAGGAGAATATGATAAGCAGGTATTTTGTGCCTGCTCACACACTTGTGCACTATAATGTGTCACAGTTGGTCTCTATAGTGATGACCGCTGTCGCCGAAACTCGGTTAGGACGACGTTATTATTATTGCAATTGGTTTTCTCTGCCTGCCCTATTTGAAAAGATGTGTTCTTGTTGTTTTCGTAAAAAATGTTTTATGTCTATTATAAAACTAAGTCCCCAAAAGCGGTTATCACACATATATAGAGGGATTTCTGGGGAAGGGCTTAGTGTATAACAATCCACCCTAGCTTCACTCGTAAATGACAGAGTCAAATTATATCTATCATCATAAATGCTTATTAAAAATTATTCTGTTTCAGTTTCGACGAATTAACTCCAAAACGTTTCGTGGGTGTCCTCTTGATGGCGGACGTTTCAGGCTACACCGCGCTCTCAGAGAAGTACAACAACTACGGAAAGACTGGAACGTATCGATTAACTGCCACCCTCAACAAATACATGGGGTCCTTGACAGAAGTCGTGTATAGTTATGGCGGTGACATAATTAAATTTGCTGGCGATGCCTTCCTGGCATTGTGGAAGCTGGACAAACGGTCCTTCCTGTGCCAGACAATTCACACTGCCATCGCATGTGCTCTCGTCATCCAACATGCATTTGGTTCTTTTGAGACTGATGTGAAAGTAAATCTTAAAGTTAAATTGGCCATTTCCGCAGGCAACCTTATCTTCGCTCCTATTGGATCAGGTACAGATATGAGCTATGTTATAGTCGGACTGCCAGTTTTAGAAGCTAAAAACGCAGAAAGCGTTTGCGCTTCAGGAGAAGTGAAACTGGCACCCACAGCCTGGGGTCACTGTTACTCTAGAAATTACGTTCATGTCATAGACAGTGATGGATACGTTACAGTTAAAGCAATACTTTATGATCCGAATGAAACGAATGTAACAAAACCATTTTTAGGCTTCCCTGCTATGCTGCGACAAGTCAACAAGCGCCAAACCATGACTTACGATTTATCAGATTTTCTTTTTGATTCATCTAAAAAGAGCAACACCAATCCCACTGAGCGGAGTAAATTGCTAAATCTACGTAAAACTATTTTACTTGGTGAGGAAAAGAAAATCGGTTCTGAAATAAGAAAGTTTATGGTAAGACCTGTGCTGACACAAATTGATGCACATCAACCATTAGAGTATTTGACGGAAATGAGGCAGGTATCTGTTATGTTCTTAACTCTCAAACCTCAGGAGTGCCCGTATCTACAACTTGTAACAGTAGTTAATAATTCTTATAAAATCACATGCGAAATAGTTTATAAATCAATGGGATGTGTTAACAAAATTATACTGTTTGATAAAGATATTATGATTTTGGTAATATTCGGGCTGCGTGGCTTCAAACACGAATCTGAGGCTCAGGCTGCTCTCAAGTGTGCTTATAGCGTAAAAAAATCGATATCTGCTCTTGATGGTGTTCTGGAAGTTTCCGCCGGTGTCACAACTGGTAAAGTATACTGTGGTGTCGTTGGTCATCCGCTGCGAAGAGAATTCACGGTAATAGGCGCCATTGTTAATAAAGCTGCGCGTTTAATGTGCTGTTATCGAAATAAAATAACCTGTGACGAAGCAACCTATTTGAGTAGCAAGTTGTCAACAAATGGATTCACATTACAGGCGCCAATTGAGCTAAAAGGTATAATACAGGCCGGTAAAATATACGAGTACAGCGAGGACATAAGGCTGAAGCATCTATTCGATGTGGCTATAATCCCTCCACTTCTAAACAGGGATGATGAAATGAAGTATTATACGAACTGGCTAAATTCTAGAGGCTCATCATTCAGAGATATCGATGCGTTGTTACTTATAGGAGAAAGTCGAGTAGGGAAGAGCAGATTATTAGATTGGATGATGAGGTACGCTAAAAATAATGCTATTAGAACTTGTTATGTCAATTTAACATCTGTACATTCATCCACTCCATACCTAGCCCTCAGTCAAATAGTTAACCAGATGTTAGATATAAATGAACCAACAAACGGGTTCGAGAAAGAGCAGAAAATCATAAATGTTATGAAGTATTACACTGAGGACTTGTGCTACCTGAACACTATTTTGAAGGTGCGCTATGCCTATCACGAAGGTACCCCTGTAGCTGAATACGACCAAAAAGAAAAGACAAAACATATCTTTACAAATTTTATAAAAGCTTTGCCACATGATTACGCTATTTTCATAGATGATTTGCAAAATTTAGACGAATTCTCATGGGAATTTATATCAATTATTCTAAGTGAATTGAAAATATTCACTGTATTGGCAGTCACGCGCGGCAAGTTTGTGTCTGTGCGGCCTTGGTTTTATACAATATACCTTATGAGTAATATACAAAAAATTATTTTGTCGCCTTTAAATTCTGAATGGATTCCGGCGTTGGCTTGCCAGATGTTAGACGTTGTTGGTGTACCAAAGGATTTGTGTAATACGCTAATATCAAAGTGCAATGGAATGCCTGGCCAAGTAGAAACTTTTATTCTGCACCTGTTCTCCTGCGGAGCATTAGCTTGCATAAAAATAAACAAAGAAGATAAAGCAACATATGAGGAAGACTTATACTTTCCGGACTCACGCCAAATACAATTTTTAGCATTGGATAACAAAGACCAAACTACACTCGAGGAATCTATACTAAGAAACACTGGCACCGATGTTCCAATATGCTTAGTGGAAGACAAAGCCGAGTTAGATACAGACTTTAATGTTATAAATTTAGATGCCCTAATTATGATCCAGCTAGATTCGTTAACCCCTTATCAGCAACTCCTTTTAAAAATTGCGTCTGTAATCGGAGACATATTTTCTCGAGATCTGCTGGAAAATATAATGTATGAAAACGATTTTCTTATAACTGCCAAAGCGATCAAAAGATTATTCTCCATGCGTATAATATCCTGTGCAAATATAAAACGTAGACGAAAATTTTCAAATTATAGAGGATCTATAGTTTCAGATGCGTATAAAGAAAACATATCATGCGAGTGTGGCTTTGACTATGATCCTTCTTTATGGGATAATTTACCGAAATATGCCTTTTGTAAGGTGCTAAAATTTAAGAACAGAAATTCTAGAAAGACATTTTATGAGTTGCTACCCTTGAATCAGAAAAAAGAATTTCATATCCGTATAATCAATTACTTCGAAAACAATAAACAAAAATGTTTCAGTTGTGGCGGTGGTATCACCATTGTACATTCAGATATTGGATTATTAGTAAATGAATATTATCTAAATAATAAAACTCTGTTAAAAAATGGCACTACGGGTGTAGAAACGCATACATATTCAAATATTTCAAAACAAAATACATCTGAGGAAAAGGATCGTAACGCTTTAGCCTATCCTGGACATAATTTACATACTTACACGCAGGGAATTCTAGATGTCGTTTTAGAGCAGGAAAATTTAGAAGATCAACAAGATAGACATTTAATATTTGATTACACTAGAGAAGTCATAGAGGCCCAAACTACTAGTGATTGGTGTGCAATTGGTATCGTTGATAGCGAGGACGCAATAAATGATAATAAGAACAATATGCCATATCCCCGAATTAAACTTGCACAAGATGTTACTCAGTCTGACTTTAAGAAATGTACATGTATAGAACTTTACATTATCATATATAAGCAGTTGATTCATCACGCAAAAGAAGCAGGACTTTTTAAAAAAGTAATAGAATTTCTTATCAGATTTAGCTATTTAAATATATATGCAAATACACCTGACGATATAGTAACCAAACTCGAGGAAGCAGAAGACATTTGTCAGAACCATTCGTCTATCGATCTAACCAAATATGAGCGCAATATATATTTAGGGAAAATATATACACTTAAAGCGAATTCACACTTAATATTTGGAAAATACATGGCGGCGAAAATAGAAATTGAAAAAGCATTGAAAATTTATGGAGCCTATTTAACTAAACTGAGAGATCTTTTTAAGGTAAAAAATATAATATCTGCAATTCACTTTAAACGTAAAAAATTTCAAGAACAAGCAGACAAAATGAAATCCGATTTCGTTTTTTGTTTAAATGTTGCAACGTCATTATATTCAGCAATAGATGACGAGAGCTTGGTAAGAACGACAGCGCAACGAGCTCTCCTTTTAAGTCACACTGTCAAGTGTGATACCATTGATCTTCTTGATGCATTTTGCAATATAATCGATCTAGCATCGGGTCAGGACGCGGTGATAATGAATGCGGAGAAAATAGCCAAAAATACTCTGTTACGAATACAGCGTCCAGTACAATCGTATGAATTGTTCGCTGTTGGCAAATTTTACACGTCTCTCTACGCAGCGCACACAGCCAGAGCACAACTGATTTTGGCAATTCGTTCAGGTTATCAAGCACTCGTATTGAGTCAATTCTTAGGCGTCACACATATTTCAATAGATATTATACCAAATCTCTTCTATTTACTATTATCACGGTGTCGAATTGCAGAAGCTGTCAAAATTGTAAAATTATTGCAATGTATGGAAACATCTGAAGAAACATACGCTTGTCAAACGTGGTATAATGCTCTATGTTTGGATTTAATATTGGACGCGGGTTTCCATTTAGAATCTCCTGAAGATATTTATGACTTTACTCTGTCTATTTTGAACAAAGATAGGTATTTGGGTCCAGGTCGTCGCAGACTTGTTCTGAATATTTGGACCTACTGCCTACGTACTGACGAACGAAAGTCGAAACGATTTGAGAACGAAGCGCTAAGCGAAATGATGAAAGGGAATGACACCATCACTCTGATAACGCTGATCAGTTCCATGAGGTTAGCCGAAGGAATGCTAGAAAGCCTCGCTAGAAAAGTTGACGATCTGTGCAAAGTAATTATTTATATATAATTGATGTAGGGCCAACCATAGCTGACGTCACACGATGGCCAATAAATCACTTGAACTTAAAGCGAATTTTAAGCGTCAAGCATAATTTGACACTTGTCAATTATTTCATGGCGATGTCATAGATATTATTTAACATCTATAGGCACAAATATTTTGGGACAAGTACCTGTAAGTGATGTATACCTATGGTCATATTTGATAAAAATACCATACGTACGAGTATGGTATGGTTTGAGAAGTACTTAGCCGACAACAGAAAACAAAATAGCTGAAAAATGGGCTAGTTATTTTATACATATTGTGATCCTTTTAAGTCGATTCACAATCCAATTTAGCTATGATAAATGTGTAGAAAATTATCATGAAGAAATGATATTTCGTTGTCGTCAAATGGGGCCGTCTTTTCTGTCGAATCGGCATCAGACGAACCACACAGCACTGTGTCTGTTTTGCTCTTCTCCAATGTAGATTACGTCTTGCAAAACTGTTGTCATCATTTCTGGCGTAGAGGGCCGGCCTCGCCATATTTGGATCAGGTTTTTCGGGTGATGTCCCCTGTTTTGACTGTTTCTAGCTTTCAATTTCCTACCAGCGAAAACATGTTTTGTCGAAGGTCATGGAATGATTCGTCATGGAAAGTAAAAAATGATCGTAAGGTCATGGAAGCTCCTTCACATTGCGCTTATTCAGAGTCAAACACTGTTCTCAATCAATCTCTCGGTTACGTTTATCGTCCACAATTAGAAAGTGCGACACCCATCGCGCCAACAGCTTTCTCATTCCCAAAATTCCTTGCTGGATATGACCAACAAGTTCTTTTGCCTACTGTCTCAGCTATTTCGCACTCCAATCGTACGGATCTAATGACAGACCGGACCGTATGTGGTTCATCTAAAACCACCTTCTGACCTCGTTGGAAATCGTCAAGCCAATTTTTTAACATCGCAAAGGAAGGGGAAAAGCAAGTGTCAAATAACTAACCGATGTTAGGAGCTATTTTTCCATCTTTCTGTAACCCCCGCACACGCCCGCTTCCACGCGCAGTAAAATCACGAATCCGAGCCGGTTAAACTATGTAGTACCATAGAGAGAATATAGACAGAGAAGGGAGGCCGGCATAAAACGGGATCATCTAATCCGAAATACACAGCAAGTGTCTATCTCTCTTTTTCATTCATTTCTCTCTGCTCAGTGCGCATGCGAGATTAGATGGACAAAGATGTTCTGCTGTCACGTCTTCCTTCTCTATTCTCCAAGACGGCCAGTCGCGGTCATATAACTATCAATAGCAACCATTCACTGTCTATATTATGTCTATACACGATGATAAATTTCCGTTCAGAATACGCCATCCGGCGGTGATGCTAAGTACTTATTGTAACTACTTGTCACTAAGTTTTCAAAGGATTCTATTCATTGTAACACGTCAGTCATGTTGGCCCCTACTTAACTTGTTTCATAATATAACAAATACTTCAACATTCCTTGTGTTACTCAGATAGTGGACCTTATGGAGCTACGTTCATTGGCTGAGAAGGAACTAAACAGACTGGAAGATGATGTTCTCAATATACGCACGATATATCCAAGATGGCTTCTGCTTAAAGCCCATTCCCTAAGTCTGTCAGGACGTACGAATGCAGCGGCTTCTTTATTTAATCAGGTTAAATGTTTCCCAAAAACGGCCCCGCACCGTGAGATAGAGAGTGGGACGGCCTTATACCCGGTAGACTGGCAGTTTGGTTAAGGTGGCGGGGAGCCACACGGGGAGCAAGTGGCTCGTGTCCGTGACCTGTGGTGCCGTATGAGGCAGGCCTATGTCCAGCGGTGGATGGCGCTGATGATGAGAAAGGACACGTATATCTCGGCTACAACATCCGTAGAACTGACGTTGGTGAAGTCAAGTCAAATCGGCGCTGTAACAGTGCGCCAATTTACTGACGATGCAACTGGGCGAGCGCGGGGGTGCAAAAGGGAGGGGGGGGTTGCTCACATAACAGCGGGGTCTGCAAACAATGTAAGCCTGTCTCGTGTGGATGTCTGGCTGTTGGTACCACCTAAAGCGATGAGCTGGCTCTATAAACCTTACAGGAGATAAAAACAACCGCGAAATGGAGATTGGCAGTAAATGATAAAAATATAGCCTTTTGACTACCAACGCCATAAACATGCGCATAATTTTCATATAGATGCGCTACCCATCCTTTCTCCTCCCCTTCAATGGGCCACCGCCTACTCACAAACATTACGAAACGCGATAGCATTGCTTTATGACGATATAATATGAACGAGACGCACCTCTCCAGTCGTGCCATTCCAATTCCGCTACAATGCATGATGCCACTACCTCTTACTAATATTTATCATAGTTTTAAATTTTCACAGGCCAAAGCGGTGGCACTTCAGTCTAAGAACCGTTTAGAAGAAGCATTAGCCCGTGCCGCTACACTGAAATCCCAAGTCTGGCTGTCAAATGCACGAAATGGGTGTTTTTTAAATTGTCACACAGACACAGAATATGCTAAAAGTTCTTGGCAAAATTATCTTTACAGAATTAATGGTTCAATATACCCACACAAGGAATACAACAGAATCACAACTAAACGTTGAATCCATTACATTCTCGGAAAATACAATTATAACGTTAAGATGAACTTTACTTTTAGAATAATAAAAATATGCAAGAAAATAACCATATGGTTTTTTATTTAAAGACCTTGACATAATTAATAATAGGATACTTGCTTGCTTGAAATAATAGCTTACAGATTTATTTTTCAATCAATCATTTATTTCTTTAACTTACATTTTTATAACAATGTGGCCTGAAGCTTCTTTTAAGCATACAAAAGCATACAAATGATTCAGCTCTTCAATAACAAAGGATTTACTTAAAACTTAAATCGGTGCTGCTTATATTTATTATGGCATTCGTGCGTGTGTGCGCGAACGCGTGCGTGTGTGTGTGTGTGTGTGCGTGTGAGTCAGTGCGTTCATGTAATGTCTATTTAAGTAATGTTTCCCTTTCGTCGTATGTTAGTGATTTCAACCATGTTGTCAAGTCTTTTTTACATTCAAGGTTATGATTTTTCATATATATTTCATGTTTTGTATATTTTTTTGATATATAATTTCGAGGCCTTTATAGTGTACTGTTCGGTGGAGAATGTAGTTAATTAAGTAACTATAACAAATCAAAATATCCTGTTTACAAAAACCTTTATAAAACTAATGAAAGATTAAGATGAATATCGAAATAAATTTAAACGTTTTAAATATCCAATAGACCTTCTGGAGTATAAGCTCGCTAGAACTAGAGTCCATCTAATTAATGGCTGCTATAATAACTATGTCCAAGGAATTGAAGATGAAATCTCAAAGAACAATATTAAGCGATTCTGGCCATACATTAATGGTAAACAAACATAAGGGAGGTACAACTGTTCTCAATGAAATGAAATTGGATACAGAAATCTATACTTCACCTCAATCAATATGCGATGCGTTTGCCAGGCATTTCTCGTCTGTCTTAGTGAATAGGGCCAACAATGCAATTCCATCTGCTTGTACTTTTCGGCGGCAAACAACAAATCGGTTATACAACACATTAAATGCAATGCATTTTGATATCATAACAATTGAAAAAGCATTAAAGCAGATTAAAGTACCTCTGGGAGCAGGCCCAGACGGCATTCCAGATATATTTATTAGGCATTGCTTTAAGTGCCTATTTCTAAAGGCGGAAATGTAAATGATATTTTGAACTATCGGCCTGTGTTATATTGTGTTTATTTGGAATCTCTGATCTATCCTATTTTAACAAATCACATGAAACCACTGTTAAGGCAAGAGCAACATGATTTTTGTAGCAAAATGTCAACACTATCAAATCTTGTCATTTTCACTAGCGACATATTCGAATCCTTAGATAAATCAATGCAAGATGACGCTGTATATACAGATATAAGTAACGCCTTTGACAGAGTTCCTCATCATTTTCTCCTGGACAAACTGTCGCATTTTGGTGTATTTGGCACTTTTTACTCTTGGTTTGCTTAACATTTGTCTTTTAGATCCCGAAAAGTTGTAGTTGCTGGACATGAGTCTTTCAGTTTTAAGGTTAAATCAGGAGTTCCTCAAGGATCTCACTTGGACCAATATTATTTGATATTTTGAGATGATCGGGGCGATAATATTAAGTACTCTAAATGTTTACTGTTTGCTAATGACTTTAAATTGTATAAAGTTATTAGAAATATAGATGACTCATATCGATTTCAAGAAGATATCAATGAAATTCTAAAGTGGACTAACATACATAAACTTCCATTAAACATTAATAAGTGTATATATATAAAATTTAATCACAAACGTTTTTTTATAAAATGTTCGTACTATATAGATAACAATATTTCAGAGAAAGTTAGTCAAATTCGACTTCTTACTAAATACTGCTTTTTAAGATTTTAAGAATCCTTTTAGACTGTCGCATCTTATTAGAGAAAATATCATTTGCAGTTCCTCGTCCCCGACAGATGTCTTGCAATTTCCGTCCTTTTCCAACAAATCGTTTTAAGTTTTAGTTTTAGAGTAACTGGTAGGACATAATTTTGTTGTTCCTTTTATGTATGGTAAAATTTAGATTATTATTGTTGTATTGAATCACATAGCCTTTAATAAACTATAGCACAGTATTTTTGTTTTTACTTTTAGAACAGTTTTATATAATTCATGTAGGCATGGTGAGTCAGCCTGTTATTGGATTTGCATTCTGTTGTTTTAACTATATCTACTGTTTGAAATTGAATGTAAATGTAACGTAAAATTCGTTGCTTACCAAAATAAATAAATAAATAATTTTAATGCAGTGCCTCTGATTCCCAAGCTTTCAAGTTTAATTAAGAGAAGTGGGATAAAGATGGTGTTGAAAGCTTTTTGAGGTCTTTTAGAACCCTTATCAAGATGTTACTAATAAGTGAGCATAGATCGATAACTGCATTGTCCGTAGATATACCTCGCCTGAAGCCATGTTGGGAAGATGATAAAAGATTAAATTTATTTAGGTATTTAATAATATTTTAGACAAAAACTGGCAAAACGGATACTGGTCTATAATTATTCACATCGCCTCTATCCACTCCCTTATATATTGGAGTGACAACACTTCTTTTAAGGCTGTTTGGAAATATCCCACAGTCGAAGCATAGAATTGCCAAATGCGTTTCAATGGGAACGATAATTTTTCTGATAAGTTTTGAGTATGATGTAGGGATATTATCCCACCTTGGAGCACTGTTATACTTTAGTCTCGTCAAAATCTCATCGATTTCTGCACAATCCGTATCCAGCAGCACAAAACTATTTAGTTGTGTTCGTGAATATTTTTGGTAAGTATTATAATCTGAACTAATAATGTTGTTAGCTAACATTTTTCCAATATTTATAAAGCATTTATTTAAGTAGTTAGCTGAAACAGAAGGTGAAGTTTATATATTTATGGTTTTACTGTTTCCAGATTTTATTTTATGTGTGTATGGGACATTCTTTATATTTTCCCATAATCGTTTATTGTTAGTTAGCATTAAATTAATTTCTGTGCCGTCTGTATGTTGTCTTTATAATTTAATTAAAAGGATCATCGCAGCACTGTTTTTGTAGCCTCTTACAACTTTTGATATCAATACAGCGTAGAGTTACGGGAGTACTCCAGGGTTTGATTATGCGTTTATTACTTGGAATTTCCAGAATTTTTGTGTTAGCTTTGATATACTCTGACAGCATATTAATAAGTTTATCAGTTAACATATTGGGATCATTAAAAAGTAAAAAAAATTCAATTCTGTTTTCCACCAGGTAATTTCGTAAGGTTCGCTCGTCGGTTCTAAAAGAGATTTCTTTTTGTTACATGGATATTATGCTTTTTAAGTCAAAGATAGAAATGTCGTGAGATGGCCGGTTATTGTTCTAGGATAGAAATGAATACATTAGCATTCTTCTTGTTAATTTTTCACATAAAATGGTCTAGGCAATGTCTTCCTCGTGTAGGTTGGGTATGTCCAGTTAGTATCCCATGTTCTGCTAGGATGCTCAAATATTCAATTCTATTATTGTATTCTGAAGCTGGTTCATTATTTTTTGGGATAATATTGATGTTAATATCTCCAGCTATAATAATATCGTTTAGTATATTTAATGTGTCAAGATGTTCGCTAAGGCAATTCAAGAATAATGTCGCGTTTGAATTTGAAAGTGAATGATATATGCCAGGAATTTGACCTTTACTTAAGATAATCTGGAGACAAGAAGCATGTTGGAGTTTTATTTGCGTGACTTTGTGCTTTATTATTTTTTTATGTACACAACTACACTGTCGTTTTGGTTAAGGTGGTATGTTGTGGAGTAAGAAAGGTAGTTTGTTAGATGCGAAATTGGTTTACAACTATTTAACCTGCACTCAGTCAAAATCAAGATGTCAATTGAAAACGAAATTCGGACAACATAACTAACATGTCGTCAAGATTGTCGTATATGCTACGTATGTTCTGTGATATAATATTTAGGTCTCTTTCATTATTAATTTGAAAATAATTATTTAATTCTGAATTGTTACATGTAATTGTGCCATTTCAATATCGTCTATTTCATTACATATTTGCAGTCCATTATTGTAGTAGCTTGACTTTAATTTTGTCACTTTATTATTATATTTTAATATATTTTGAATTAATGAATTTAACGGAAAGACAGTTAATCTATTTTTGTGGGTTTGTAAATGTAATTCATAATATGTATGTAGTGTTTGTGGTTATGTCTATGAATATTGTTTGTAATTTGCATGTGTGGGAAGTATAGAAAGCGGTAGCATTTCTTATTTGTGTATTTTTTATTTTGTGTGAAGAATTATTAATACATAAGATAGTAACTTTAAAGAATATTAGTAGAATATTGTAGCATAAATAAATCACATGCAATAAGTAAGCAACTGAACGTATGCTCTGGAAGCGAAGAGATCCCGATACAACTTCATCGGAAGGCGATTAGTGCTCGTCAGGCGACGAGCCTAGTTTTGGGGTCGAAAAGGGGTTCTATACCCTACTCTCCCACAGGTGGAAGGGATGCATCCCGTTATAAGAATGTTTATATTAGCTAATTTAACTATTATTGTCATGTTTTGAAATCCGCGGGGTCCTTCATCCTCCGGCTATGTCCAGGGCAGTTCGCGCGCGGTAGCTAAAATCATTTTAGGGCTGCCGTGAATAAATGGCGAAAGGAGATAATGATTGGGTTTCGTATTGTGTGCGTGATAGGTATCATGTGGATGCATTTACAAAAATACAAGATACTCGTGTTCATACTGAACTGTCACTCTAAAGCATAAGTGATTGTACATAAAGTTGTTTTGACGAAGTGAAGTATTTGACATGTGCAAATCTTTCATACGGACGTTTTTTGTGACTTTGCACTGTACCATAGTTGAATGGTTTGTCCTATATAGCAGAACGACCCCAATCTGCGGACGTGGAGTCGGTCCCTTAGGGGGCTGACTAGCCGTCGAGGTGCGATGATGATTTGTTATTCCGGGGCACCTCCCCAAAGGCGGTTCTGATGGCACTCGAGGATGGATTTGTGGGTATTCGGTACTATGATAAGTCGCAAGCACCACACACCACTGGAGGCTACCACCCTACACCCTACCCAGGGCTACTGAATGCGTTTCCTCGCGTCAAAAAAGACTGTCGCATCATCATCATCCTACTGAGACAGACCGGTCCCTAATGAGTGGCTAACCAGTCGCCGAGGAGCCCTGTTGCTGACATAGCGGGGGTAACTCAGTATAGCCGGCTGATTGCTTCTGTGGGATTTTGTTATTGGGTTATTCTGTACATCCCAGTAGACCCAGTATTTAGCTACAGAGCGGAAAACTCGACACTCAGAAAAAGATGCAGTATGCATTTTCGGAACTATGGTGGAGAACGAATGATGGCAGATGCGGCACAATCACGAGGTGTATCAGTTGTACGATGAGACTAACTAAAGTCTAATTTAAGCAGCTGTTCATCGCGTTCATACTGGCCAATACGTCTATGAAGTTTGAGGGCCATTACGAACTACGGCAATAGGCGGGCAGTTTAAATATTATTTGATGTCGACGACCACTTGTTCGTCTTTGTAAAAAACAAACACAGTCCATGCATACGAAATACATAATATTTCTACATAGTTGATGATTCTTTGATATTTATTTTGTATTATTCGATAGCGATTGGCGGTAGTACTACTGTCGTCATAACTGTCAGCGCGTTGGCCAATACAATATAATCAAAATAACATCTACTATTCTATCGTTTCTATCAACTTCAGTGCCATCGAGTGATAACACCGATAACCTTTCAAATATAATAATAAAAATTTGCCTATAGTTTATTCTGCAACTTAATTGGAGACTCTGGTAAATACGCATTGCTATAAGATGAGCGTCAAATTGTTATTTTTGGGAAACATTGTTTCATCTTCCTCTATTAGCACACTTGGAGTGTTCACTGGATATTTATGTGTTGACAGTGGCACGGTAAGCAAGTTTTTTGTTCCTAAACTTAAATTAGCCATTAATAGAACTAGTTTGTAATATAGAAATATTAAACTTTAATGATAGTATGACATTCTTATATTTTACACACTGATACAATTGTCAAAACTTTGAAAATGTCACTCCTAGTAATCCGAAGAAGCTGTATTGGGCTTCTCTTTGCTTCCACACCACAAGTTTAGGCCCAGAAAAGAAAGTAGCCATCTGGTGACTACTAATGCCCAGTATCATCTGCATATGTAATCAATCTGATATTAAATCTGAGCATGTTCGCTGGCTACCTCATTTCTGGGTTGGGGTTGAAACAGGTGATAGTGTGTCACACTGAGATTCATTAAGAGTTCATAAAATCCAATTCACAAATGCACATTGTTTTTTTACTAAGGTACTAATATCACAATGCTATTTCAGATAATTGAAATAGGTAAACATGGGGATTTTTCCGAAAGTAAATGGACAGGATATAAGATTGTAAAATTAGAGCCACACCAATTCCTAATGCCAGGATTTGTGGATTGCCACACACATGCACCGCAGTTTCCCAATATTGGACTAGGCTTGGACCTGCCACTACTTGAATGGTTAGACAAGTACACATTCCCATTAGAAAAGAAATATGAGGATCCAAAATTTGCAGCGGAAGTTTATGATAAAGTTGTTGTAAGTATAGGTCATTAAATATTCATAAATCTGGCACTCCTTTCACTCTGCCCACCCCATAACGGAACTGGCATGAAGCTGTGTGTATGTGAATGAAGTAAGTGTTATGAGGTAATATGTGGTTTCAATGTCTGTTTGGCAAATATGGCATATATAACAATTACTCAAACGTTTTAAATTTTGTGTCTTGGAATTGAAATACTCTCGTTTGCATTGAGTCAATGCTGTGCAAAATATTAATAGCAAATTAAGCCATACTTAAAGTCAATCACTTCACAATGGTTTGTTGTGGAATATGAATAAATTGTCCTATCACAATTGGTTCTAGTACAGTACACTACATACATAGAAGCATGCTATACAGGGCAGTACTGCAGTATCAATTTGTTGATTATTTTTTCATAAAGTCATTTTAATAAAATTTTCCTCATATAGGACTGATTCGAAACCAATTCAACATACTGAGAATGGAAAGATAATATTATCATCAAATATTACATAGAGGAAGCATCATATTCAGTGCTATGTAAGTAGGATATGCTTGCGGCTGTTTTGTTTACATAAATGCACCTTATTGAATATATAATTGCACCATATCTTTTGCCCAATTCTTCTTGTTGAGCCAGGGCCACTTTTGTGGGACGGTTACACAATCTATATCTTACAAAGATGTGCTTTTTTAACTATCCAAAACACCTTAGACAGGTTTGAGGATATATAGTGATTAGTATTAGCTGGGACTGGTAATGTCTTCAAAACACAAGCAAAGCCACACACAGCCTAGTGCAAAAGAAGGGCACTTGTACAAGCACTTTACTTAATAGTAACATTGTAAAAGTAATTACCCTAAAGGACTATGTAAATTACGTTTCAAAGCACTTTATTTTATGGGGATATTGTACACAGTAATAATCCCATTATCACTATAAATCATATTTCAGAGGCAGTTACTTGACAATGGGACTACTACGGCGTGCTACTTCGGGTCTCTGCATGTTGAAGGCACTAAGGAACTGGCTAAAAGTGTCCTGAAACACCACCAAAGGGCATTTGTGGGCAAAGTGAGCATGAACATTAAAAATGATGCGGGATATTATAACGAGACGCACAAGGAACTGTCAGAAGTGGACACTATGGTTAAATACATCCTGGATTATAAGGTAATGGATTTATTGATGTAGCTCTGCACCTCGATTTCAATCACAGAAAACCTGCGTAGAATCTATCCCAATGGATTCATTAATTTATTTATAATGTACCTGGCTGGCTATTTTCTCCGCTGATTGGTAAAGTCTCCACCAGTTCCATTTGGCCATAAACAGACGAAAGTTCTAAAATCTTTGTCCAGACTTTCAACCCAAGCTTTATTGCATGTATAGGTTTGAGATCTTACAGTCAAGGAAACTCAGGAAATTGCCTCATGGGTCATCCTAGTGTTGAAAAAACTAAAGGCAGATCTTTAGAAAAATATTTTTTCTGTGTTATTGCGAAATCAAGTCGCCGCCCGCGGGAAAACGTTTACCATTTAACATTGACATGAATTGACACTGTTCAACCCAGTACACGGTCTCTTCCGATCTGCGGGAAAAGAGCAGGGGTCAGTCCCCCTTTCGTCTCCCTAAACTAGACGACACAGAAGTCTTCGCTAGTCCGACGTACCAGTGTATGAGTATCCTTCCGAAAAAAAAGAATGGACACTTCACACAATGGTTTGTGGACATACCGAGAGTCAAATTAGTTAATCCCGAATGGTTATAATATAGATCAATAAGTTTTTTAGTAAAATATTAGGGGTTAGAGATCGTTCATTCATTACGCGAGACATCTTAAGAGGGGATGGAGGTCGAGACTAGTCACCAAATCTCACATTCAGGACCGGTACAGAAGATCTCCATATCTAAAACTTAAGTCCCTGTGGATTTGGTGGGGATGAGAGAACACACACACACACATCTGCATATCAATTATAGCGTCGGCGTTGCACGGGGCTGTTCGTTTACAGTCTTATATTTTTATAAAATATATCTAAACACTTTACATTTATCGGGTGCTCTCATTTAACTTGGGACATCAGGGCGGCTGACACTAAAGGTTCGTGCCTGATGCAATACAACTGGAACGTCGGGTTTGATATATAAAACCACGATATAATTCCTATATTTATATATAAAGCAAAATCCCCAAAAGCTGTCTGTCTGTGTGTAATCGATTTCCATGATTGATGATTTGATCAGAGTCCACTTGGAAGTGTAATAAAGGACAGATCATCATGCGGTTTTCACCAAACCAATGGAAGGTTTTGTAATTTGGTCTGTTATTGACGGGTGAAACTGGGCGGATCGCTAGTAGTATATCAAGTTAGTCCACAAAATATCAACATTTGAAGTAAACGTTTCAGGATGAACTGGTGCAGCCCATCATCACGCCGCGCTTCGCTGTGAGCTGCTGCGGAGAGCTGATGACTCGCCTGGCCGCGCTGGCCGGAAAGTACAACTGTCGTATACAGGTATATTTATATCACACTATGGCGCCGTTTAGTGACACCTACGGTGTCGCGTTTCGTGCGGTTTGTGAGTAGCCGCTGGCCCATTGGAGGGGAGGTCAACGCGTCGGCATAATTATGCTGATGTTCATGCGTCGTTAGTCGTTGAAAGGCTCCGATTTCTCGTTTGTCCCCGTATACTATATTTAAAAAAATCTTATTATGCTTTCATTTGAATTTAGTATTTCACTTGATTAAATAGAAACATAAACATTTCATCGCCTTTCAAACATGAGATAATATGATAAATAAATAAATAAATCTTTATTTTCTTTTACAAAAAATACATACTCTATTAACTGTGGCCTGGTACTTCTTTTAAGCATATTTAACGATTGTATTAGAAGATTCGGCTGTTCCATAGCAAGTCCATGGCTAAAACATAAGAAAAAAGAGAAAATATTTCTTATTTTAACTTAATGTATATACTAACTAATGTGTGTGTGTTCATGTATGTGTGCGTGTGTAATAGTGGGTGAGTGGGTGAGTGGGTGAGTGGGTGAGTGGGTGTGTGGGTGTGTGGGTGTGTGGGTGTGTGGGTGTGTGGGTGTGTGGGTGTGNTGTGTGTGTGTTGTGTATGTGTGTGTGTGTGTATGTGTGTGTGTGTGTGTGTGTGTATGTGTATGTGTTTGTGTGTGTGTGCGTGGGAGATTAGACAGACAAAGATAGTAATGTATTTTTGATTTGTCCTCTCTATTAACCAACACGGACACTCGCAGACGTTACCTATAGCTTTCCTACTCTATCTGTGTTATCTCTATACTTTCAAATGTATACATATAATAAAAAAAATTAAAAACTGTAAAATAGTTTTCAAAAATAATAATGTACAATAGGGCGATAAGGAAAAACAAATTTGAGAAAAAAAATGTACACATTAATTTCCGGTACTAATGGACGGATTTCAATGGTATTTTTGTTGGTGTGTAGCTCGTCAACGTGTAGGATGTAATAAGTAGTACGCGAACGCAGACGCGGGCACCAACTTTAAATTATAAAAATATTTAAGTTCCACTTTAAAATGAGAGTCTGCTTATATCTTTCAGAGTCATGTCTCAGAGAACAAGAAAGAGATAGAGCATGTGTTGAACACATTCCCTCACTGCAAGTCCTACTCCGAGGTGTATGAGCGAAGCGACATATTCGATCACAAGGTGAGCATAGCGCTAGAGTACTATTAGCTCATAGTCTGGTGGTTAGCATGAGGATTTTTGGAATTTGGAATCCTACATTATCTCTGGTGAAGGCGGTAGAATATTTTCGGACACGTTAGGAGTGCATATGAAAACTTAGAACATGTAATCCAACGAATAAAAGATATACCGAAAAATATCCTTAGGTTCACTTACTTACGCTGCTGTGTGTTCGTGCGGGGGGGGGGAGGGTTTGTACTGCTCATTTGTGCATGTCATGTCCAAAGGGGGAAGGGGTTTTAATAATTTATCAATAGGACGCGTTTTGGTCCGAATTCGAATCCGGGTCAAACCAAAATGCGGGTCACAATCCAGGTGATCATGATTACCACTAGACCACGTGGGAGTCGTCAGTAAAATATCAAACTTCTTCAGTGTATAATGGCGCACGCGGTGCACTTGAGCGACGAAGAGATGCGCACGTTCAGCGCGAGGGGCGTGTCCGTGGCGCACTGCCCCGCCTCCAACACGCGCCTGCGCTCGGGCCTGTGTCCCGCCAGACGACTGCTCGATAACAACATCACCGTGGGGCTGGGGACTGGTAACTAACATTATTATGTATATTACAACGTATAACTGCGCACGTAGAGCACTTGAGCGATGAAATGGCGTGCACGTACGGCGCGCGGGGCGTGTCTGTGGCGCACTGCTCTGCCGCCGACACGCGTCGACTCTCGGTCTGTCTCTTTTGAGATTCGAAGCTATTTGATAGATATAAAATAGGAACAAATTGTCTTCTGTGTGTGTGTGTGTGTTATGTTTACCTTTCATTTTTATTCATTTTTAATTATAGTATGTTAAATTGGGGCATGATTTATTATAACAGGAATTTATTATATCTATACATATTATAAAACCAAGTCCCCAATAACATATCTCTTTGACCGGTTTTCTCAAAGTCTACTGAATGGATTATCATACGGTTTCCGCCATTGGATGGAGCTATTCCCTAGGAAGGTTTAATTTCTTTTAATTTCTTAAAGTCCGTGTTATTGACGGGCGGAACTCAATTGGATAACCTTCTGGACGCTGATATGAACTCAACAGTTATTATACCTCGTAGACGTATCGGGAGGTGACAGCGCGTCTATTCTGGATGCAATGCGACGCGCTATGGACGTGTCAACACACCTCGAGCTGATGGGAGGGGAGGAGCCACCCCTGAGCTGGAGGGAGGCCTTCTTCCTGGCCACTCGGGGCGGTGCTAAAGGTTTGCGTATTTTTATACAATAACAGCTTACGAACTGCGCTCTTTGGATTCACATCATTACATAAAACCGGTGTGAAGTCGCGTTACGTGCGGCCTCTTGGCGAGAAATTTGGGGGATGAGGAAAAGGTGGGCAATGCGGTGTGAGAATGCTCTGTAGGGCTATAGCCTATAGAGAAGGTTTTACACTAGACTACGTATATATGGGCGACTCTATAAATACAAAAACAAAATATATTTTTACGCCAGATCCCCTAAGGAAGTAGACAGATATGACTCGCTGCATTATCTAAAATCTTTCAGCGCTGTTCCTGGACAAGGTGGGTAGTTTGGAAGTGTCCTATGACTTCGACGCGCTAGTCATCGACGTACGCACAGACGGACAGATCCCCGCCCACGAGCACCCGCAGGCGACGGGCGAGGAGCACATCCTGCAGATGCTACAGCAGTTCGTTTACGTGGGCGACGATAGGAACATTGTGCAGGTTTATGTGAAGGGACAGAAGGTTAAAGACACCATGAGTGGGTATAGTAACGGTGACCGTTTGGTGACCAACGGTGGTCATAGAGCATAAACCATAGACAAGAATTAGACTACATCATAAACAAACATGGTACCTGTAGACTAACTTATATACTACGATAATCTAACTAATGATAATAGACTGAATATAATAGCCACAGATAAAATAAGCCCTATATCTATAGATACTCTATGATCAATGTCACAGAATATGATTAAGGGCCGTTTTCAATATTCTATCAAACCGTTGTTTTTTCATTGTTTCACGGGGAAATGTAGTTACGCACTGCAGCCATTTGGATTTTCTATGTATTCATGGATTTGAGACTGAATTTTGACACATTCTGCATGGAACTTTCCTCAAATTCTATAGCCAGTGCATTATACGATTCCAACTATACAGAATATTTAAAACGGCCGCTACTTATCATAATCTAAAAAGAATGTGCCAAAACAGTAGGAAAATAACGACAATAAATTTAACTGTGAATTACAGATTAAAATAGTGACCGGACTAATGGTCTGTAGACCATAGAGTACCAATAACAATAACAAGTACCAATTTTAATGGGCTCCTAGTCTATCATAATAAAGTTCGCACACGGCAACAGATAATCATTTTAAACTGCTCCTAGACGATCATCGATACTGTACTCAATAGTACTATCGTACTAGTAAAACTATCGCAGCTGAAATATATACGTAGTCGAAAAAAAACTACTCTCTAAACTTGATGCCTACCTAAAATAAAAATAACATATTGATTGAATCGGTATCGAAAAGCATAGTATCGATAGTTTTTACGTGTTCGTAATAAATATAAAACTAGCTGTACCATCAATGCGATATATATAATGTTGACCCTGAGAGATCAATAATGTTGCACAATACGTAATTTTGTCGGTCTAGGAAACGCGTTTCACTATACAAAGGACACATAGAATAGATTATAAAGTACAATAATGGACCATAGATTTAAATTCATAGAAATAATATAGATAGAGAAAGAATAACATAGTCATATGACGACGCATAGACAAATTGATGAAAATAGAAGATGCGAAAGCAATAATACCTTTATCCCTTTAATGTCACATGCGCGTTGCGCAGATAGAAATGAATGAAAAAGAGAGACAGCGAGAGTTTTTGTGGTTTCAAACTCTCGCTGAGTTTGCTGACTCTTTCGACTTTGAAGGTCGCATTTTATGCTGGCCTCCCTTCACAATCTATATTATGTCTATGCTTAAAGTACTGGTCGAAGACTAGTCGAAACAAAAGGTGGCCATAGATTTTGCCAGAAAAACTTGCCATGGGCAAGACTAATATATTATAGGCTATTACTAATCATAAACTAAACCAGCGTTCTATAGTTACATAGAGAATAGGAACTGTAATCTCAAATTTTAACATTATCTCCTTTTGAGTACGCGCACAGCATTTACATGGGAAAAGTATATTTCATCTATATATTATATTTTTACAAGTTTATTGGCTTACAAAAATATACATATTTTTTTTACACAATTTTGTTTCTTTTATCTGGCTAATCCAACATGTCCTATCCGTGACCTACCTTTGACTACTATTGAAAGTATATATTAAAATAGGTGATTTTTCAAAAGACTACGTAGGGGACATCTTAAATACCCGCAAATGTGAAAATTCAATAAACCGTAGTGGACACGCCAATGGTATACGTGTATGGTCGTTTGCAGGCCTGTATTTCATTACTGCTAACCATGTTCAAAAAAGGGCGTTTTTTTGTGGCGACCCAACGATTGGCCACATAGAATACGGCTATGTGGCTAATCGTTGGTGGGAAATTGGTCCAGAAAGAGCTCGGCGTTACACAATATTGAATAAAGCTAGCATTATTGAAATAAAGTGAATCATTATCCGCCAATGTGTGTCATTGACGTTATTGGTCGATTAGCATGCATTCAAATAATGCCGCCATATTTTCTGTCTTTACTTTTTGTGTGTTGAGCGGAATAAACGTTTGAAAGAATTTTCATACATTTTCGTTCCACATATCAGCAAAGTTTTCCACATAACTGGTATGTGGAAAACTTTTTTGAGTTATTCAATATGGCTTATCGAAAATGCTGTATACCAGGTTGCTTAAGTAAGCGAGGATAATATCACACAAATTCCCACATTGTGAGAAAATACTTCGAAAATGGCTGTATCATGTTAATTGTGATCTACTGAAAATTACTACAGGTATTTTATTAAATTAATGCAGTAATATATAAACTATCAGTCTTTTATTTTCCTGTGCTCATTCTAGTAAGTAAATATTATTAACCCTTGAAACAGTTTTATCATCATAGATCTTCTTCAATTTCAGACGAATTACCGTCTCTATCATCTGTATCTGTGGCCGTAACGTTAATGTATCGAAGTGCTGATGTAGAAACCCCAAGAGTGTGAAGACCTTCAGGTAATATATTTTATATGAACACAATTACCATAGATCACAGCCTCAAGCCTAAATGTAGTCTGAACACATTACCTTATGGACTTCTAATACTACTGAGTATAGAATTCTAATGGTGATATGATAAATTTCTTCTTCTCTTCTTTTAATCAGTACTTAATACTGATTAAAAGATGCTATTCATCTTTTTAAAATCATATGTTTCTTTTCCTTTTAACAAGAACAATCATTTGGCAGTGTGGGTGCGGCCTAAGAATACCCTCAATCCAAGCCCAGGGTAACGTAAGTGTCGTCAAAGGGCACTAGTCTCTTAACAACAAGTCGTTTGGTGTCCCATCTGTTTCATAGTGACACTTACCCACCTGTTTACCCACTTACCCATCTGCTCCTACCCACCTCTCGGTATTCGGAGCGAATAATGGGAAATGCACGGGGGTTTGCTCACCAGCTCTGTTCCCCAACATGCAATCCTTGACTCCCTACACATTATTTAAGTGCCCTCTCGTTATTTCACTCTCCCCTTTCTGGTGCCGGACACAACAAAGATAAAAGTTGTCATCGGCCTCGTCAGTCCTAATTATCTCGATGCAGCTATGTCGTTACCTATCCTTCCTCTATGCGTGCCATGTATGCGCATTTGTCTTCAATTGCCTAAAACTCTGTTCCGTTGCGACCAAATCCTGGTGATAGACTGACCCACTGAATTCGGTTTGATGCCGTCCAACATGATGTTTCGCTCGTTTTTGTACAGGTCAAATTCCCACAGTACATGGTCTCTGGTTTTAGCTTCATGACCGCAAGGACATGATGGCAGGTCACATAACGCCATCCTGTGGAGGCAACCTAACCAACCAAAAGCACCCATGCACTGTTAGTATCTGTGAAATTACGCACTCAGGTTCCACCCATTGATATGCCAGACGTAAAGTTGTAACTTCTAGAAAGAAGCAGTACAGCTCCCTCCCGTCGGCACACGAGGCCCAACGTGACTGCAAAGTGGAGGTAACGTCGTCCGCGATTGCGCTTTTCTTTTTCTTACGCTCCTTGCCCTTGAGCCCCACGCACTCCTGCACGCGTCCCACTCGAAGAACCTCCAGATTGGCAGGCAGAACGCCGGCCAATACTGGTAGCGCCGCACTGCTGCATGACCTGTATGCATTCGTCAATAAAATCAAAGCTGGTCTTTGGGTGCGTAATATGCCCTTCATACTACATACAAGTGAGAGCGTCGACACCAAAGCGCTGCAGCATTTGTCAGGATTGCAACATAGGTTCCGTAGTACAGGAACCTAAGCGCCCGGTACTTCACGACCCACGAGGAGGTAGAGACACGTGAGATCTTCCCAAAAGAGCTGGCGGCCTTCTCGCCCATCAAAACCGCATGCAGCGCAAAGGTTCTAGCATCGTCTATGTGTACCCCAAGCATCATGGTCTGCGGTTGGCTGCGGAAAGTGTTAGCCTATTACGGATTCCCCAATCCGATAAACTATTCAAGATCGTGGAACATTTCTGTTCGATGACGGCGCGCGACATTCCCTCGATCGCAAGCGTCAAATCGTCTGCGTATGCTACAAAGCTTACAGCGTCTGGTCTCGGCAATTTAAAGATATCGTCTAGGAGGAGTTTCTATAGTGTGGGACGCAATACCGACAGTGAAATAGACGGGAGCACCGGACGGCGCCCGCGCCGTGTAATTGCGGTACCATCAATCGGCGACAGGCAGCAGTGGCGCCGGTGCGAAACGTCATCTACGATTGTCAATCCGCCTGCTCAGCTTGGCTATTATGAGCATTAACCTCCAATGGACCACAGCAGTAGAATTCGGCCCCTAGTTGCCGGTAGTTCTGGCCACGGTAACGGTGAACAAGGGGTGCTAAGAATCTCTGCGCTACGGATCTCTACCACCGACTTGACCTGGCTACGTATAACAGACGAACGCTCAGATTAGACATCCACTTGGTTGAGCTGGAGGTGGAACTGGGAAAAATCCAATGGCACGTTCTGGGGCCATGTGAAGTCCGAAGACAAGGCCAGGATACAATAACCCTGCCATCGTGTCACCTATCCCACTTCAGGGAAGGCGACACTCCATCAAAAGGCGGCGTGGGATTCCTCTTGAATCAGTCCCTCGTAGGGAACATCATCGAAATCTCTAGTGTGTCGGGTAGGGTGGAGTATCTTATTCTTAAACACAATACTGATGACGACGTGGAGACAACTTATGAGAATGTATCAAAGATTACATAACACCCGTAAGGCCCCCTTCAATGTTGTTATGAAGGACTCTAATGCCAAGGTGGGAGTACGAAATGGTGTCGAATCGAGTCTGGGACCACATGGAGTCGGAAGTAGAAAACGCAGGGGGCAAATGCTGGTCAACTTCCTCGAGAGGGAGGGCCTCTTCTTAATGAATTCCTATTTTAAAAAGAAGCCCCATAGGCAGTGGACATGGCGGTGCCCCGATACTGTGACAAGGAACAAGATTGACTTTATTATGACGTACCGAAAGTTTATATTTAGGGATGTCTCCGTGATCAAAAGGTTGAAAACCGGAGGTAATCACCGATTGGTTAGAGGCTCTCTGAATATAATTAAGTTGTACAAGAGGCACTTGCGTACAATCAGCCGTTGTGCCTTGTATTTGCGGATTATGAGAAAGGTTTTGACCCTGTCGAAACCTGGGCTGTTCTGGAAGCTTCACAGAGATGTCATGTCGATTGGCGATACGTCAAAGCACTGAGAGCATTATATGAGACTGCTTTTGTGTCCATTCTGATCCGGGAGGTCGAACAAGGCCCATCCAATTGTATGGAGGAGTGCGACAGGGGGATGTTATTTCCCCAAAACTGTTCTCTAATGATGTGGAGGACGTCTGTAAGACTAAACTGGGCAGAATGCGGCATAACTATTATCGACGAGCACCTCTCAGATCTTCGTGTCGCCGACGAAGTCGTTGTGTTGGCCGAATCGTTGGAGAGCTTGCAGGAAATATTGCATAGCCTAAGTGAATCCTCCCGACGTATTGGCCTAAGAGTGAACTTGAACAAGACAAAGGACATGTTCAACGAACACGTTCTCCCCAGGCCAGCCAACGTCGGTGGTGCTATTCTCGAAGTCGTACACGAATACGTCTACCTCGGTCAATTATTGCAATTAGGTAGATACAACTTCGAGAAGCGAGCCGATAGAAGGATTCAGTTGGGTTGGACAGCATTCCGGAAGCTTCGTCACATTCTCACGTAGCCTGTACCGCAGAGCTTGAAGGGGAAAGTCTTCAACCAATGCGTTCTCCCCATTATCACCTACGGGGCCGAAACATGGCCTCTTAATTTAGGAGTGATCCGCAAGTTTGCGGTAGCTCAACAGGCTATTGAACGTGCTATGTTGGGTGTTTCTCTGTGCGCTCTGTTAGTTGGCGGGTAGCGCCTTTGTTGGTAATAGGAGCTACTGTTTTGGCCTTTGGGCTAAAAACTGTCAGGTGGCACTCAAAAAATTTACCGGTCTGTTTTGTGTAGGCATACCATTGCATTTCGGTAGCCTTGCCTAGCCACTTTTTCTCGTACAGTTCACGTAATTTTACCTTAAGATCACTATGAGCCTTATTCCGAACCGTGTAGGTCACGACATTGTAAGGATCGTCTTAAGTCTTCCAAAAGCCGTTTAACTTCCAAATCAGACGCGTCGAACCAGTCTTGGTGTTTCTTTTGTGGTTTGCCACTCTTCATTTATTGAGCTGGGTTCGACTAGCTCCGATCTTAAATTGTTAAAGGCGTCATCTAGACTCCTTCTAATACCAGCGTCACTCAGCAACTTAGGTACGTCAATTTTGGGCAGGACTTTATGCGCGGCATGGCGCGGAGGGTTACTCCTCAGGCGAAGTCTCGATCTAACTAGCCTGTGATCCGTCCATCCTTGAGCTCCTTTCATAACACGTGTAATCATTGCTTCGCGGAGGTCTTTGGGGCGCGCTATAACGTTAACAAACATGTGCCAATGCTTGGACCTGGCGTCCATCCACGTAGTTTTGAGTTTATCAGGGAGCCGGAACACAGTGTTCGTAATGGTAAGGCCAAATTCCGCACACAATGTTAGAAGACCTCGTCCATTGGAGTTACATTTGCCGATTCCATGACACCCAAGTACTCTATTCCATGCGCCTAAATCCGCACCAAAGCGAGCATTAAAATCACCCATGAGCACGACCTTATCTAGAGCAGGAATCCTTACGAGATTATTGCGGAGCTGTTGGTAGGAGCTGATTTTATCTTCGTCAGGGGAAGGCAGAGTAGACGTGTATATACTGATGAAGTGTATATATTTCTTGGCCGTTAGCTTAGATCTTAGTATAATTATTCTGACGCAAATGCCTTTTGGGAGTTCCAATAACGATATTGCTAGATTGTTACGTATTCCAAATCCTACTCCACTCCCCGCCCGCTCGTTGGATGCCCTACCAATCCAATAATAGGTGTAACCGCCAAGTTTCTCACACAGCACTCCAGAGTCGCTGAGATGGGTTTCACTAATTGCAGTAATATCGATATTGTATCTAGCCGGCTCTCTCGTAACAAGTGCGGTTTTTCTTTCAGGGCAGGTGTTCCGATCATCATCTAAAAGGGTGCGAACATTCCAGGTAGCAATACATAGATGTTTTGAAGATATTGTTTTCTTATATCGACTGCCTTTGATGGTGAACAGATGATAAACATCTGCATAAAGGTAAGACGGGCTGTGTTTAGGCCACCTTTTCTTGGCCCCTCCCCATGTTGGGGAAAGCAGAGCGATCCTAAATAGGGCTGCATTGTCGCCTGACGAGCTGCCGAACTAGCTCTCCCGTCCTAATCGAGGGCTGGAGCGACCATCACCGCCTCAGGCGCACCAGAGCGTCCCCCCACCGCCGGGGCTCCATCGCCGCAGGACTTTGATCAAAAACCTTTGATATAGCAGGAGTGATCTGCGCGTGAATATGTTATAGTGAACGAACCATTGCGCTGAAGTAGGTCCACTCTCTCGTCTTGCCGCTACCTGTTGCTAATGGATTGGATTACCTATACGACTAACAGGAAACGGAAGATGCAGTAATAAGCGTATAACGTTTAAGACATCGCCATACGCCTTTAGGGACCCATTAAAAGTGCCCTACCCATGTCGCCGCAGTGGCCAATGGCTATCGCCTATCGACATTGCTCGCCCACAAAACGCCGACGGGGACTTTATCAGTTGCCACTTCCGCCAACAAACGCCGTACCGAAGTCCATCTTCTCCGCCGATGTTGCCATTGAGGTCTTCACCCGTAACCCTGGGCAGGGGTTACGGGTGACACAGGACTGGGTCCCTATTCGAACTTGGCCTCTCACACACCTCGCCTACTGAGTTGTGGAGTGCCCACCGCCGCCGCACCGAAAAGGAAGCGCCGAACAGGAATTACCGCAGTGAAGAAATAGGAAGATGACCTGATTCTTCCTGAGGCCGGGTTAGTGTACTAGTATATGCTCTAGGACAAGGCAGAGAACTAAATTATCGGATAATTTAATTAGGAATCACGCGACGAATAGGCTCGCTGAAATAGCAATGTACTTGTCACTCACTCAGAAGAACAGATGGCCGATGGGCCAGTAAGGTTCTGGAGTGGAGGTCGCGTTTAGGAAAACGAAGTGTTGGTCGACCGTTGACCAGGTGAGAAGACGATCTCCGTGCAGTAGCCGGTCCGGGATGGATGGGAGTAGCAGGAGATCGGTCGCCTTGGCGTTATAATAAAAAAAGAACCATCTACATCTTCCTTGGACTTCAATGTAATAATCATGTTAAAAACCTAAGTTACTTAATTTCGTATTTGTATTATCACAGCAAGAAGTATCTATATCCTATATCCATAGCAGATCGTGCAGATATTCACTATTAACCTAAATATACTGTGATAGTGTACAATATACATTTCTCTTAATTTTGCATTTTATTTACACTTTTAGGCGACGATTCTACATCTTCGGTTGTAAACAACCTTACCATTATTACAAAGGTAATAAATAATACACAACAAAGTATATACTTATCCACATGTGGACTATCCCTTTTACATTTTATTTCCACTTTCAGATGAAGTACCAGCTGTGGAAAATTGTTCATCCGTTATTACATTAGCATTGAAGTTTTTAACTTTACAGGTATTCTTACAAAGGTGTTTTTAATAAGTTTGGAAAGTTAAGCAGTAGAATTGTGGTATGCAGGGAGAGCTCAATTTTGGTGGGATACTAGATATGTAAGATTCCTTTTGCTTGGGTAGATAAAGGACGGCTAATATTATGATGCTGAGCATGATTTGTTGCTAATTTTTCTATGCATATATTTTCCAACAGGACTTGCAATTTTTATGTAATAATAACCCAATGAATTATTAATAGCTTTCAGTGTTTTGTTGCTTTATTAGACAATATATAGACTATGATAACATGTTATGCATTTTAAATATGTTATTAAAACGTTTCAATAATATTAGAAATTAAAATTTCTTACTTAAGTATGTTACACATAAGTAAAGCTTCGCAAAATTATTTTTTGATCAATTTTTTTTTACCAATACTAACCTTTTTAACAATAACTGAAATATAAAAACTAGTAAATAAAAGAACAGGACAAATCCTACATCTTCCCTAAAGCGCAAAACATTCAGTAAATAATTAATTAATTATGAATCATTTTAATTTGTTTCAGATAGTTAGCAATCATGTTATGCGATGAGAAAAATATAAGAAAGGATAGAACAGTAACTGGAAAGAGAAGATTAGATGAGACGATGATGTATACGAAGACTTGTTTGAAATGTATGAAAATAACTCTTCGGGACGTGTCAACAGTGAGCTCACCACACAATATGAAATTAATATGCAACTTGAACAAATATAAAATTATCATGAAATTTATACGAGTTTGCTTTATACCTTTTATTTATTATACATCATTATAAACATAATTAGTATGTACCCTACCTACTTAATATAAAAGGCATCATAGTAAACATTCTTAGGCTTATAAATGTAGAAAAAAATAGACGTCAAGTTCAATTGTGTCCTGGTTTGGGGAATGACTTATCGTTAGTATGGCGGGAATGTGTGTCTGAATATTTATTTATTAAAGGACACCAACAGTACACGCATTAATACATTCATGCAATAAAAATCAAAAACAATTCTGATGCATGCACTTTTACAGGCACCACAGCGTTCATAATCTGTCTAGTTAATAAAAAAAAGCCAATAAGTAGACTTTAACAGTAAATAATTAAAAATTTAAATTTCAATAAAAATAAGGAATAAGTCAAGAATTTAATATTTTTTTTGATAAATATAGGAATTAAATTAAATCGAACATAGTCAGTTAAGGAGCAAAGCAAAAATTCAATAATAATACATAAATTACAAAAATTATAACAATAATTAATTAATTGGACCGAGATCAATTTTTATTTAGTACTTATAATATCTGTAACTTTATAATAATATTCAAATATTTTTCTTTTGTACTGTCTAAATGAGTAATGAAATATGACAATATTGCTGCAAATAACGTTGTATTCAATACACGTTCGTGCGCTCGGCGCTCGTTTGCCCATATTGGTCCTAGAGGATGGCCCGCGCAAAAGCTTTATAATTGGACGACGAGGTAAGTTATAGGCGATACCCAGAGAGAGATGCTGCAGCAGTTCTGCACAGTTCTGTCCGTTGACCACTCTGTGTGTGTGAGGTCGTGGATTATTCGCCGATCTTTAAGTATGGGCTTTTGAAAGAATGCCAGACGCTGCTCATATGGGATCCTGTGGGATATGCCACCACATATGTAGATGTCGAGTGAACGATCTCTAAATGCTCTCGATTCGTTGCGAATTCACCACATGAGAGGGGTTCCAGATAGAGGAGGCGTATTTCAGCTGACTGCGTATTAGGGTGTTAAAAAGTAACATTTTTTGTGTTGTGCCGAAATCCTTTGCCGTTGCGTTAAACGAATCCCCTGGTTTGAGCAACTTTCCTGACCATATTCTCTATGTGAGAGTTATAACCAAGCCTAGTATCCAGAATAATACCTAGGTCTCGGATCTCGTGGACTCCTTGTAGTGCTGTGCCCGCTATGCCGTATGTAGAGGAGCATTGTAACCTCTTTCTGGTAAACTTAATATGGTAACAATTTTTAGGGTTCATTGTCATTCTGTTTAAGACGCACCACTCACTCAGGCAGATCAAGTCGTTTTGAAGGAGTATGGAGTCAGAGCGAGAAGTGACATTTCTGTAAATTTTTAAGTCATCTGCATAAAAAGATAAAAGACTATATTTTACAATAAGGGAGATGTCGTTAAGAAATAAAAGGAACTTGGTGGGGCCAAGGTAAGTACCTTGCGGCATTCCTGAAGTAGCGTAGTATACCTCCGAATCGTGTCCGCTAACACTGACCACCTGAATCCTTCCATTCAGATAAGAGGTCAACCATGCTAATAGTGATCCAAAAATACCACAGGCGTCTAGTTTGGATACTAGTAGCGCGTGATTTACTTTGTCATTTGCGCTGGAAAAGTCAGTATATACTACGTCCACCTGTAAGCCAGCGTCAATTTTTCGTGAAATGTGGGATGTGAATGAGAGAGGATTAGTCTCAGTGGAACGACCTTTCCGAAAACCATGCTGAGCATCATTTAAATTCGCTTCAATGTGATATGTTACCAAGGGGCACACCACGGACTCGAATAATTTGGAAAACCGTGACAAAATCGATATTGGTCTGTAATTTGATATGTTACTTTCATCGACTTTTTTATGAATTGGGAATACGCGAGCTCTCTTCCAAGTTGTGGGAAATCTACCTAGAACCAGGGAACGACTAAATGTAATATACAGGGGAACTGACCAGTCAGAGCGGAGACACCCCGCAACTTTTTATAAATATTGGTGGGATTCAGTCGGGGCCTGCCCCTTTTGTAGGTATGTGATTTTATCTTAGTGATGACGTCTTTTTTAGATATTTTGAGGGAGCCTATTGATATCCGCTACTTGCTTTTTGTGAGTGAATGTTATGGGTATTTAATGTTATGGGTGTATATGTGCATGAATAGTCCGCAAAAAGGTTTGCAATATCTGATTAAGCGACATTTCAGATGGTATAGTGGATTATTCCCTTGCGTTTCTCCTTAATGTACCGCCAGAACGCTTTAGGATTTTTACGGATATTATCCTTAAGACTCTTCTTGTAATTGCTGTAGCATTTGTGGAATAATGTTTGACAACGGTTTCGTAGGGTGACATATTCAAGTTTATCTCTAGGATTATTATATTTTATAAACCTTCGCCTTACTTTGTCCCGTTCTGCTTTTAGTCAGATTAAAGCTTTCGTGAACCATGGCGGGTGACGTGGTTTACCATTTATACGTTTGGGGACGTGATTCTTAATAAGGTTGTGCAGAGTGTTTGTTAGAGTTTCAGCAATATTGTCGATATCATTGCATAGAGAGAAATGTTCAGTCCAGTTAATTTTACATGAGTCATTATTAATCTTAATATCAGCTTTAAAAAAGTTGTATGCTTCGCGACATTTAGGGTGTAAGTATTGGGCAAACGATATATGCAACAATAAACTGCGATGCTTAGGATCTAACCTGCTAATACATTCATTAGGCTGAATTATTTTTGACTGACATGTAGTACTTAACACCAGTCCAAGAAAGTTTGTTATCATAACTAGGCACGTTATTGAACTGGTACGAATTGTTTGTGCGGATGAAATCTATTAAAGCGCAACCCAGAACATTATTGTTACTAGACTTTAGCATATAATTTTGTATTTGTAGTTTTGCCTTTAGTATTGCCTGGACCACTCAACAAACCCCAAGTTAAAGTCTTCGAGCAATGTAACGTCATCCACAAAATCAATGATACCACTTGCATTGTCTACAAATTTTGTTAACTGGTCTAAATTAACAGGTGGTGGGAGATATACCGTACAAATTGCGACCTTTTTATATTGGTTATTGATGTTAACATTTATTACCAACTACATAAGTCTTCGCAATTTGTTTCCCAATTCTGTATACGCTTAGAAAGTATTTCTTGTGATACTGCGATTAGGACGCCGCCGCCATCAGATTTCAAGTTAGAAGTTGAACTCAAGCCGTTTTAGATTGGGCCGATCTGTATTACCAATGGACCACACTGCGCTTTTAAGCAAAGATGAAAATTAGTGTTCATATGTGGCAAACAAAAAGTTGTCGGACGTTAGGCAGTAAGTTTGAACTTATATTTTATTTTGCGAACCACCGGCAATGTACATTTATTTTACACTCGCACAAAAATTTTAACATTAATTTTATCCTGTTATTATTTAGAATTCTACGCAGTTCATTCAATTATATATAGCGTAATTTGTATAATACCATATAAACACTTTGTTCCGCGTACTAGTCTATTATTTATTTAGGCTCACAGCCACTATCAGTATTTTTGTACTTTCCCCACCTTATTGCTAATGTTTGGTTTGGATAACACTAATTGTTTGTACACTTATTGCTTTAAATTAATATTTATTGGTTGATGTGAGAGAATTTTTATTTATCGAATTATACAGAACTGAATACTAGTTTCTAACATGAACAAGCGCGATCTACGTCTGAATACGTAGTATTACCTATATAGTTTGCGGTAGAACACAGAAATAAAAAACTATGCCCAGATAGGTTCGAAGGTTTAGGCGGGTGGGTAGCTCCCGACTATTTACTTTTATTTAGTTTATTTTTTATCGATTACTGTCACTGCCAACTGTCAATCAAGAGATTTAATTAAGCTCAACATCGGCCGCTACATTGAAGAACGTCTCGCAATGACAATCAGGCTAATCGTTCACCTGCCACAAAACAAAACAGCTCTGTTTATGAAAATAGCCAGCCTTATCTTATGCGGCTGTTTGTACAAAATGACTTAAGCAGATAAATATAATGAAATTTCCTCACTATTTTTTTTTTTTTGAAAAAGCTCTGATCTCTGTCTGGCTACATACATTGCCTTGGTTACAGACAACATTGCTGCCTCTCAAGGTTTTCAGTTACTTGTGCCTGATAAAGGTCTTTTCCATCAGGATAAAAACAACTCCACCATGGTTCAAGCCTTGTCGAGGCGGGGGGGGGGGCTCAGTAGCCTGGGATGAACCTAGATATAATCCCAAAGGTGGGGTTGTCCTTTGGTCCAGGGCAACCCTTCTATTGAGGCGGAAAAAAGGGGATAAATAATAACACACCATTAAGATAATTATATATTTTCGTGTAATCGTTTATAATTTGTAGAAAAATGTGCATAACAAACATAAGAATGGAATAATAAGAATACATTAGCAATAATACTAAATATTTAATACTTCTGTAGCGATACAACGACAAATTATACTTGTCAGATGTAGCGCGCCAAATATTACCGCTGTGAAGTTAGCTGCGTACGCAAATTACGCGTCTGAACTTCATACAGCCGCAACTGGTGCGCTCTAGGCAGGGGGCAAAATCTATGACTTCTTAATACTAATAGAATATAATTCCGTTTAATTCCTTATAAACATAAATACCCCCAACAACAAAAACAAAACGCAACAAACAAAATATATTTAAATGTCCGACGTTATACACTAAGTCGGTGGAATGGTTATGTAAACATCGTGTGTCAAAAATATATTGCAATTGGACAGTCGCAATGAAATAATATCCTAAAATACGTACAAAAACTATATTGACGACTAACTATGTAATGCTAATAATAACTTGTTTAAGAAAAAATTGGACGCAGACTAACGATTGTTGATCTGTGCACAAAGGACTTTTTACACGTCCCCCATCAGTTGGACTGGACGGCAAGAAGAAACACCTCGTGTACACAGGCCCTTATATAACAGATTCTCGATGCTCCTAAACATTAAAACCGTAATTGAAATACTCGAGGCAGAAACCGCGATTAGGATTTACAAATATATGTATACACTTATTGTAAAGACAAAATTTACAAAAACCGTTAGAAGGGACACAAGTTATCCAAGTATAAGCTTGATTATCGTGACCAGCAACACTGTTAGTGTTAATTAGACAGTGTGAAGTTAGCTACCATTAAATATCTCAAATGAATGATTTGAAACTTTATGATACCATAAAAATATGCCACGATAAAGATATTTGTATTTATTTCTTTCGCGCAGATCTTCTCTTGTACCGTGTGCAATTTTATGCAATTCTATGAATTAAACGACAATTTTTTAAATAATGGAAGAACTCAATTGTACGTATATGTAACAACAATTTGCATTGCGAAATTAATCTCAATTTATCACACGAGACCTAACCAATCACTTTTTTCAATATTCAATCTATTTATTGCTAATGACGCGAGGTGGCACTGCTGAAACTTACCCACTGTAAATATATTTTATACAAAGGATAAGCGATCACTCGTGTCCTGTATGAAACATTCACTATTATTACTAACAATATAAGGACCAGTTTCACAGGTTACTATTAAAGTGTTACACAGCTGTACGTAACTTAAGTCTTTAACTACAACACAAACATTTTTCTCTAACCGGAATCTGTGAAATCAAAATTCGTAATTTTCTTGACACAAAACTTCCTAATCGTGACTTTAATTTGCACCTATGAACCGGCCCTAAAACTACAACAAACTTACGGCTACCAATGAACACAGAAACTCGGATCATTTCAATCCAAGACTTAGAACCAAACAGAATTCCCTACATTTTCACTGTAGCTACTGTATCCAGATCTATGTATGAAGAGGGGACTACTACGGACAGTGGTGGCAATAGGCGTGGGCAGCACAGCCCAACAGCACTTGTAGCCCTGACTTAACTCCTTCCGGTGGATAAAGCAGCCAAAGTTACACGTAGCCCTGGCTTAACTACTCCAAAGATTAACAAAAGAAAATAGCTCGGATTATCTAAACCACTGCCTGTGCAGGAGTGACCCTTGCTACACCTTATTCTAGAGTGGATACGCTGTCAAGCGGCCAC
Source organism: Eumaeus atala (assembly GCA_017140195.1). Taxonomy (NCBI): domain Eukaryota; kingdom Metazoa; phylum Arthropoda; class Insecta; order Lepidoptera; family Lycaenidae; genus Eumaeus; species Eumaeus atala. Next base: position 95,510 of record JAFELO010000134.1, read on the forward strand.
GCAAACAGATACACTGAGCTGCCATCAATACGAATTAAAACTAAACTATTGTTTATAAATACAAATAATGTAATACTTGAAATAAGTTTAGACTGTGGAAGGCGTTTTTAAAACGTTGCTTGGACATTAGTAGCAAAACAAAAAGTAAATTTTATAATAAATTCTGATAATTAAAGCATGTGTTAAAAGCACTTCATTATCAATTTGTGGTAAAAATTTGGCATTTAGATATTGACATTAAACACGTCAACTAAATTATCATACCATAGACACACTGCGACAAAAAGTCTGGCTTGAAGGTAGCTGCGCATGAAATACGGTACACTCAGCTAACTTCAGGCCGTGGACTGACACATGACGTACTTTCGTAAAATTATGTTATTAACTACAAGATCATACTGTACACTTACACTAATTTGACATTAAATGACTAACCATTTACTATATTCATAAGAGATTTCACAATAAACTAGCACCTATAAATCATATCAATATCCAATTCGTTATGTGATGTTAACATTATAAGCTACACGTTTTTTAAAGTGGCAACACTAACTTACGCAATGGTAGTGTTGCCGGTCGAAAATCGTTACATGTACCTAATATTAGTTTTCACACTTGACAATAATATAACATCTCTAAATAATTTTATTTTGTATGAGAAAACTATGAATTTTATAGGACTGTGAAGTTCGCCAAATTTTGCGATAATTTGCCCACATTTCGCAGAAACAACGTGTGAATAAAGGTTAACATATTTGTACTGTTCGTTAATAAAATCTTTCATCATTTGTTAACATCCAACTCCAATAATTTTAGAAAATTTAAGGAAAAACCTATCGTAAAATATTTTTCAGTCTTACAGATGCAGCTTTGTTCTAGAAGATTCAACAATACAAAATTTAGACTCATATAAAATACATTTAAATAAGCAAGACATTTTTTACCACAGAGTTAAGTAAATTTAGATAGCACTATGATTATCATTCTTGCAATATGTCTAAAATTGTGGGTGGCCTTTTTGATAATTACAAGCAGGTTGTATTTACTTAACTCTATGTAGTTGTACGTTTAAAAACTGGATTCCAAGGACAATAGGGGCAAAAGGAAGCACGTCTTCGAATTAACATTAAAATATCCTTGGAGCAATGAGGTAGTAAAGAAAATCGAGTCTATTTGTTTAGTAAATTGTTTTAGAATAACAAATAAGGAATGTTATTGGAAATTTTCTTCTACGTAAACTAAAACTAACCGCCAATCGCCTAAGAACATAATTCAAGCAACAATAACAATGGCACATAAATTTAAGAGTAATCACACCGTCTATTCTTCTGTACAGAAAATGTACTTTAACGATCACACTATGTGTAGACCTCGATGGAATGTGAAGCCCTTCCCCGTTCGCCTCTCACCTCCCCGCGCTCGCCCCGTTGCGTCAGTACCTCGGTGTACTGTATCAGAGTGCGGACTTGACGTCAAAGACGTCTGGTCTACAGATATTGTAACCGTGATATAATTAACAACCGAAGCTAACATTCGTGCATTCGTAATATAGGTGCAAACGATGCATCGATGATTCTAAAATATCAATAAGTCTAATACATCAATGTATTGATGTTCAGTACAATCTATGTAAAACAACAATATCTCTAAAACGTCGATGTATGGATGTTCCTAAAACATAGATGTATCGATACGCTTATAACATCGATGTATCGATATTTCTGAGACATCCAGGTAGGTATTGATGTTATTGTATACAATGTTTCGCTGCGAATCTTCAGTTTCCACACACAATATTCAGAAAAAAATGCCTAAAGTAATTGGCCTACAAGTAAAGCGTCGCCTTAACTAAATTCACTATACAACATAAAAGACATTTCACCTTCAACATTTCAACGAGCTTGCACCGCTAATATATATCTCGTCTACTCCACACAAGGACAAGATTCTCAAAAGCAAACAAATTTTAGGTTATACAAATATGTTTATCACTACAATATAAAATTTAAAAAAAACATTTCAAAATATAGTTGTTTCATTCACTTGTTTTTGCTACTGTTTCTTAAACGAACCACAATTATAATCGAGATCTAGTTTTAGTCCATATTCACAACTTGCTAAATAGATTAGCAGATATTTATAAATTATAATTTATCTATACATTATAGTTTAGCAGATCTTATATCTATTTAGCAAATCGACTATTCCACGATGAGGGGTGGAACTAAATGAGATCGTACTTATGACTTATTTTCAACGATGAATAAATGCAAAACAATTAGCCTTCATAATGAACATAAATTTGGTATGTTAGTGACATCCATATATATTTCATTTTAACTGTTTACACATCATGTCGTCTGCGCCACCACTCAGAACAGACGCCGGAGTTGACGACAGACAGTCAGCTCGGGCACGCAACTCGTGTTTACTTCTTGAAAACGATGAACGCTGAGAGACTAGTGGAGTTTACTCCTCATATTTTTAAAATTATACTTCCTTTGGCGTTTTTTTTTCCTAAAAAAAATATATTTTTACGATGCGCGCCCACTTTGTGACGAATCCGACACCCTGAAGTTAGCTACAGTCATAATTTTAGTTTTTTTCTTGTTACACCGAGGAAGTATAACTTCCAACGTGTTTTACCGTATGTTTTATATTAGGAGTAACCTCTAATAGCTAAACGAGAATAACGATCTAAAGAAACTTTTAAGCATTCGTTAGCAGCTTAAACATTTTACCCTGTCACACTCCATCTACCCACCGTGGACACCCTCTTTCGTTATTACATTTTGTTCGTCGTTCTCGAGTCGTGGCGGCGACTATTTATTAACAACCAACTACAGCATATTGGCATCGACCAAAACGTTGCACTTAAACCGTCATGAGTCTTTCCTGTAAACGGACAGTGTAATCTCCTTGTTACTGGAAATGTATTACACTACAATCTTTCTACAATCAACTTACAAGTTCTATGCACTTATATTTAATATTAATATTGCATATTAACCTATTGAACATTTTCCATTGTGTCTATATAAATATAAAAGTAGGCTTGGATCATATTTTATTTAAGACAAAAGGTCATAAGGTTGTCGGTTTGTCAATTTTTTATTTCAACGTTTGATAAGTATGGTAAGCTTTCTAAAGTATGATAGCACTAGCCAAGAAAATAGAAAGGACACCTTTAGACTCTTTTGTCAAACACACAATTTTAAGCTCTTCATATTATCTGGATTAATGTGCTCTTTGAAACTATAATGTTTATTTCATCTATTTCAATTTATATTTGATTTAATCTAACCGTCTAGCCCAAATTCTAATTATTTCATAATAGCCCCTATGACAAATCATGTCCGTCTTAGAGATAAAAATATTAAATACATACGAAAGAAAATAAACGCTCTATCGCAGTCGAGTATTGAGTTCGATCGTTCGAGAGATGGATACAATAAATCTTTGAAAAAACGAAGTATTCTCCTCATAAATTCGTTCGTTATTAGCTCACAATCGTATTGTTCGATCATCCATCGATAAAGAATTCGGAAGCTAGGATTAAGGTCAAGGAGTTAAAAATTCTATAACATAAGAGACCAACTATATCGTCCGTTTCTTGGGAAGTGTATGTTATAAGAAGTGTTAACGGCTGCGACGCTTTAATCTTGCAACATTACACCCAGCAAATTGGACAGTGTAACTGTCTTTTAGTAGAATAAGTTGGGAAAAACAGAACATGTACTTCCACTTCCAAAACTCATCAACTAACCTATTTGACCTTATTCTTAAGTGCATAAATTCGTTAAAGTACCCAGTGCTTGAATACAAGATTCGGTCTCTTACATGCATTGTAAGTATTCATGGATGGTGCTACAAGACAATGGTTAGATCACATATTTACACTAAAGCAGTATTTCTTTTGAAGTTATCATCTTGTGTGTCGCAAACTCGATAGCGAAACTAGCGCCACCTCGAACAAGTGCGCCACTAGCGCCTCCAAGATTAATCGAGCTGCCAGCACCGCCAAGAGTGATTGAGCTGGTAGCGCCACCGCAAGTGATTGCGCTGCTAGCGCCACCATAACTGATTGCGCCATTTGCGCCACCATGAGCAAAGACACCGTTAGCGCCGGGAGCAAAAGTGCCGCTAGCGCCTTTTTGAGCGAACGCGCCGCCACAAGCGATTGAGCCACTAGCACCATCACAAACGACTGACGATTGACTGATTTCGACGGGTGATTGCGTGTGGGTTACTGGGTGCGCGTTTGTGAGGGGCTAAGCGGGTCAGGCGTGTCAGGCGGTCACTTTACGAGACTGGAGAGCGAGCGGGATTTCAGAGTCGGAGTGCGTGACCCGACAGGCGCCGCCGCCGCACAGGCGCGTGCGCCGAGACCGACGCCGCGAACCGCCTGCGACACGCATACACGCATGTTAGACGGTGCGAGGATGCACATTCCGTTAGGTGTGGGCTCGTTTTAAACCGTCCCCAGGCGACCAATTACATTGCGCAATATTACTAAATGTGCATTATATTAATCTGTTTATGGTTATACTGAACATTGTATAATGATTGAACACATATTTGGGCGAGTTTAATTTTATTGCCAATTATAGTTGATCGTGCAGGGTCCGCCTTAGTGTTACGCTAATCGTCAGCGATAGCGGACAAGTGCATGATTCTCCATGAACAGTAATTTCCACTGACGATTAGCGTGATACTATATCAGCCTTAACACTGATCTCTAATGGATGGATTGAGTGTTCCAACATTATTTTTTTTTGTATTACTTTATTTTGTTCGTATGGCTATTTCCTTATTGTAGGTATTTTGTGCTGCTGACTTTATGCTTACGTTATGTTAACACGTAGAATATGTGATTAGATTACTTCATATACTTTTTGTTTGCCACTTATCCATTCACGTAAGATCGCAGATAAAATTATAAAGGAATATAACATATAAAAATGACCACTCTATAGAGTGAATCACATACAATAACGATACAGCCTGCCACGGACGGTACTTGGTTTTGGGCATCTCAACAAAGAACATACACATATAAAACTAGAATATTCTGTTTTCAGATGTGTATTGATTTGGATGAAATCACACATTTACTCCTTATGTGTATGTGCTACTGCTTTTTGATTAGGTATTAGAGTAGTCAGTCACTTCTACGTAGCAGTCAACGTCCATAGACAATATTTATAGTTAGACCATCACGTCTGTAGACTGCAAGAAAAAGTGCTAAGTGCGACCATTCACGCTACATTAGTAGTTATAGTACATTAAGAATACTCAAAACCACGTGTCGTCAGGGGCAGTAAACAGTAATACCAAACCACAATAACAGGTGGACATGTACATTGTGACGTCACAATGATAGTAGTAACATTAGGGCCTTGTTTGATGAAATGTAGCGCATAAATGACCCATGTACAAGAGAGAGACAACTTATCACGTCATCTCTGTCACTATTTCTTTATAAAATTTTGTACATAGACCTTTTTTCTTACTATGTTTCTACAGTTTTGTGCATGATAGAGAGAGACGACACTAAACAAGCTATCTTCCTCTTTGGCACATATATAAGTTACCACCGGAATTGTAACTATGTGTGTGACTTATGTTTGTCCCGTTTATTATGGTCAGATAGTACACATACACACGTAATCCATAATCACGTGCACGTCTAAGGCCACAGTGAAAGGCATGCCAGAGCATTCTCCTTCGCAAATCAAAATACACTTTTAGCGCCAAAAAAACGTACATGTAAAATACACCAATGTGTCACGTTCAAAATTCAATATGTTAAAAATTATAAAATCTCATAAATATAATAGGAATAGGATGGCTGTAAATTCAAAAAAATAGCTTAAAAATGTTTAATTGTTTTTTTTTCTAAGTAGAGAGAATCTAGATTAAGTTAGCTTAGCTATAACCCTTTACAAATACGGCAAGAACATAGAAAGATAGAAGCGAAGAAAAAGATATTGCTAGTTACTTAAATAGTCGTTATTCTATGTTTCATGATTCCTTTAATTATTAAAAACACTGTTATGTTTTATTTGTCTACTTACGTTTCTATTAGCTACAATCTTATAAATTTCGCTGATATGTAAGAAATGTATTTTTTTTTTCAGCTCACAAGATGATGAAATTCAAGACAGTGATGAGTGAAGGCGAACATACAGAAGCAACAAACGTGCATAGACTCCATGCTAAGAGACGAGATGCCAAACTATAAGCGACCCTGTTGCGTCACACTGTTAGTGGTACGAAGGCATTTCATTTATTGCATAATTATTTACTAGAACTTTATCGTAATCATTATTATCCGTAAATACTTTCAACACATACATATAAACTTACATTTCATTCAATTTAAAAATAAAACGTTCATATACTATTATTAAATGTTGTAACTTGTGTATGCAGAAGTAACAGTACCGTTACTCGTGTCTAATTAGTTACTAGAAGAGATAATTATAATATCTACAATTATAAAACCTTTTCACTTCACTTCTGCAATTGAACAATTGTTTTTTGCTTTTAGTAGTAGATACTAGATATCATGTGTATATACATTCGTAACAAACTTCAGATAAAAAGAAATGCCTTCGCCGTGTTAGTTCCTTGCACCAACAAGCGTAACACATGAACTCTGTACCGATGCGCGTGGTGCTCAGAACAGAAACTCTAGACAGGCGACAAGCACGTATAGAGCTGTGCTCTCCGTTTGCGGTGCCCCGCAAGCGGCGTGGCCCCGGGGCTGAGCTAGTCTCGAGGGCACAGGGGGCACATCCGGGGGCAGAGGGGGCGTACCGGCGCGCGACCGGCCCGCATCCAGCGAAGCGGCCGGCTGCAGAAACCACTCCGAACGCGTTCGCATGCGCGCCCGCTGCCGCTCGTGGACCTACGCACCCACCAACCTATCATGCATCCACCGGCTAATACCAGTGCCAGATTTACCACTAGGCAAACTAGATAACTGTTAAGAGAGTCGTATTGTCTGGCAAAAAAATGTGCGCCGCATTTGTCGACCACTCGGGTTAATTTAATTTGGCCTAGGGCCGCAAGTACCCTAAATCCGGCACTGGCTAGAACAAGTAATCACGTTTACCAAATTGTAGGCAAACGAGAAACATGTTTAATAGAACTGAAATTGATACTGACCCTTTTTATAGTTTCAAATGTCAATCTCACTTAATTTTAACGTACTAAGTAAAATCAAGTAATAAAAAGATAAACAAAATATCTTAACCTATCGTTTGTCGTGTAGGTCACTCATCTACTCGCTTCACTCCTATTCATACAACCACATTCATATTACGTACGCTTTTTTTAGGAAAAAAATACCTTCTGACCTTAGTAATTCAAAAAAAATATTAAGCAGTATAATGTTAAGCAGTATAATTTGGAGGATTATTTATCTAACTGGACACAATATGTATATAAGGCATTTCAACATGTTGAGTACTACAGATAGCTTGTGACATGCCTCAGTACATGCCACTTGATACATCTTGTAGTGGAAGAATAAATTGATCATATCCATATTTAAAATATTTTTCAATATATAACCATTTTATAATTCATATATTTATGAGACACATTTAATTTATTTGCGTTCTTTAAATGTACAAAATGTAAGTCTGATCTCATATCCTTCTTGAAAACCTATCTATCGTCGTGTGTATACAAGTGTATATATGTGAAAGAGATTTGAGTCCTAAAATATTTTAAACTTAAATCCGATTGACAAATTAAAATCTATTATAATCGTCTGTTTTGATAAATAATTTCATTCACCAAATAATCTTCTGAACATAAAAGTGTTAAAATGTTACACACACTGCACCTTTAAAAGCATTCGTTTTACTCTGTTAAACAAATAGGACATTTATGAAAAACAATATTAAAATAAATTTATTAAGGTAAGTTAATAAATTTTATTTATTATGGTTCGAAGTTCGAGTTCGCAAATGTAATGAGTATCAAATTTTTAAGTAGTTAAAGTATTAGTACAAAAAGCCTTTGTTAGACCTACAAAAGGATATTAGTATTATGGGGAGACGTGTACACAGCTACTTCATATTAAGATGCATTGCAACACACACACACACACACACACAGTTATTATAACAAAAATCCCAAATTGTAACTTGACATAGTCAAAACGAAATGTAGCCCTTAGTGTTTGTTCCGTAAGAGCGGATTTGAATGTTGTGTCACATTATAATAACATTAATAGAAATTGTGAATTAGTTGTCTATACAAATGAACCAAAAGTTCATCTGTATAGATGAATAAGTTACACATGTATAGAAGCCAAACTATACAATTGAAACATTGAGCAGTTGTGTCGGTGGTCCAAAACCACTCCCCCTTGCATCTATCAGTAAAATATTGCATCCATCAAGCATGGCTGTCTTGGCGCCAATTTTCCCACGTATCGTCTGTTACATATAAATTGCATGCAATTGAAACGGTATAGACCGCTGGATTTTTAATACCAACATTTACCTTTAAAACTGGAGCCATCAGTGTCAAATCTTTATAATATAAAAATGTGGTGAACTAAGATTTCGTGAGCCTGGCCACTTTGTACAAACACACGTTAAAAACACATCTACACACACATTGCCAGTGGTTTGTAAGCGCGAACAGATAAGACAAGAATATTCTGCATTCGCTACGGGTGACTACCGAATAATTACTCTTCACCGTTACTGAAAGAACTCCTTTAGTGTGCGCTAAAATATAGACACCAATACTGTATTAAGACAGGTTTTATGACTATATTTACTCGTCTTTTCTTCAGCATTAATTCTTAAGTAAGTGAGTAACATAAATATTTTTTCCCAGAGCTTACAAACACCTGAAAAACTAAGTCACAACATTACTATCATGACTTAAGTCATTTTGTTAATTTTGCATTTTCGATTTGAAATATGATTTTTTGAAATGTCTAATGCAGGAGCGCACTATATTTGGTACATATACGAAGAAAACAATGTTGTCGTGCAAGTGTAACTTGGGATATTTAACTTTATAAATAAAGTGACTTTCTATTCTATTAAATCTGCCATGATGTGACGTGGCTACCGATTGAACCAACCCAATCCACTGTTGGCTGTTACGAAGGTTAAATCATCAAATGACTTGCATATTAATTTACCTGGCCTTTCTTTTGGCAAACATGTCAAATCCCAACCCACTTAAACCTTTTTTGACTTAAACAGTTCCCTGTGTACTGCGTTGGAAGAAACCAAACAATGTTAGCTAAGAGAAACCGAAATGTTATAACAGGAAATACCGGACAGATCGGATAGAAAAACAGAAAAGCAAAACCTTGCGCGTGGCATCGTTGTGACAGTTCAGTTTCCAATGGCCAATTATGACCAGAAATGTAAAAATAATGATATGTATGCAGGCCACGTGTGCCAGGTACACTCGCGTCAATAAGGTTGGTTCGCTGCCATGTGAAACATTCCACTTTTTTCTTGATCTTGCTCTAGGCACGAGCGAAGACCAGAATCCACATGTTGCCATGCAGAAACAATTCATACATTACATTCTCTCTCCCGTTACTGAGTGACTCATCGGCTGGCTTATAGACAACGCATAGCCGAAACTACTCAACGCAAGAAGCTGAAATTTGGCGAGTACAGAGGAGCATTGAGAGAGGATTCTTCAAAGTACCACTCCGAAGGGGTGAGAAACTTTTGTATGAAGTTCTAACCGTTGCAATTAGTTTACGCGGGCGAAACCTCGGGAGCCCTATATAGTAATCGATGATTATTAAGCAAATGGCCAATTACTTTTTTGCTCGGAAATTATCCTAAACAAAAGGTTTATTTTATTACAATTCTTTTTAACATGTTTCACACGGCAGCGAATTTACCACCTAGACCATGTCATCGTACGCCCATACAGGTACTCTCGCGTACTGACGTCAGGTACACTCGTGCACGTGACACAGGTACAATCGTGCACCCATATAGGTACACTCGCGTACTGACGGCAGATGCACTCGTGCACGTGACACATGTACAATCGTCCAGGCGTACAGGTACACTCGCGTACTGACGTCAAGTACACTTGTGCACGTGACACAGGTACAATCGTGCACCCATACAGGTACACTCGCGTACTGACGTCAGGTACACTCGTGCACGTGACACAGGTACAATCGTCCAGGCATACAGATACACTCGCGTACTGACGTCAAGTACACTTGTGCACGTGACACAGGTACAATCGTGCACCCATACAGGTACACTCGCGTACTGATGTCAGGTACACTCGTGCACGTGACACAGGCACAATCGTGCCCCCCACACAGGTACACTTGCGTACTGACATCAGGTACACTCGTGCACGTGACACAGGTACAATCGTGCACCCAAACAGGTACACTCGCGTACTGAGGTCAGGTACTCTCGTGCACCCGCGCATGTACACCCGCGTATACGCGGTATCGTGTGTGTATATGTGGGTATGTGTGTTTTTACCTGCGGCAGGTAGGAGAGACTCTTGGTGCTCTCCGCGTACATGTTGATGGCCCGCAGCTCGTCGAGCGTCATGTGCGGGCTGGAGGTGGAGCGGGTGGATTGTGATGAGGAGCTCACGGACACCTGAAATCAATAAAATTCGGATGCATTGTTTCCCCCTTCAGACCACTCCCCAATCGGTACTCGCAAACCGCACGAAACGCGAAGATATTGTGGCATACTGAAACTAAATCAATTTTTCGTCCATCACCCGGCTATGTTAGATTGTATCAAGCTGTTCATAAGAGCATAGGAGACATTTAATAGAATTCAATTATAGTGGGGAGATCTGCTAAATGCTAAACATTTGGTTGTGCGATAAAGTACCAGACCAAGACAATTTTGGTGTACAATAAAATTGTAACAATATATTATACTATTTATTTTCTCATATTGTACAGATTCTCATAGGTGTTGGAATACGATAAGGTTAATAAAATACTGCGCAGCGACTGGCACTCCTCTAGAGTCTACCCCTGGCCTATAAAACATTTTAAGCATGTTCTTTCAATGCTGGCGTTGACTGATGCTGTTCGGTCTATGACGACCCTGTCGCACAAACATGCTAGCTCACCTTAAACATGTTCCTTTATGAAGAGGCATTTGCAGGAGCAGCCAATGGTAGGAGATGATGCCCGGCATCGACCGGTACGGCTCGGATTATAAAAATACTGAGGCAGCAACATGCTGGCTCACCTTGAACACGCTCTCCTCGAGCGATATGGACAGGCGGGTGCAGGAGTCGAGCAGCGAGTGTTCGGGGATGATGCCCAGCCCCGTCACCGCGCCGCCGCCGCCCGCCACGCCCATCAGCGCCGGCATTGACTGGCACTCTTCAGACTTTGACAACCCTGTGATAACAAACACATTTAGTTTTAGTTTATGTTCTGGCATAGACTAGCACTAAACTGGACTTCGATTACAGTGCGAAAAATTAAGCTACTCTTTAACATTTATGTTCTACTTAGGAGATATAATGTTATTGTTTTTGAACTTTGAACTCAAAAATATTCTAGATTCTGGAAAAACTCTTATTACATTATTTATTTAACCATATTCCATAAAATTTATAGGTAATGTAATAAGTAGGTATTTAAGTCACTAATACAGTACACTACAAGTCGCAGCACGCAACACTGGCGCTGACCATAAATGCGCAGAAGAAAAAAATAAGGTATCATAGGGGGGCCTGAGGAATGAAGGGCGGCCGCGCATAGCGCTGATTGGCTCTGTAGTCGATTTTTGTCACCCGCTACGGCGCCCCGCACACATCCAGTGTACAATCACCCGCTACGGCGCCCCGCGCACATCCAGTGTACAATCACCCGCTACGGCGCCCCGCGCACATCTAGTGTACAATCACCCGCTACGGCGCCCCGCGCACATTTAGTGTACAATCGCGTTCAGTATCATATTGTTATTGTTTTTAATTTTTGTTGTCGTTTTAGTTCAGTTTGAGTTCTTTGATTTATTGTTTCTTTATTGTTTGTAGAAATACTGCTCTAAGAAGACAGGAACGGAAAATCTTATACGATGTGTGTTTTTTAAATAAAAATGTATGGAATTGAATGTAACGAATTCACTGGTTCTTTACGAGTCAGGAAGGGGTTTCGGGAAGCTATATGCTTGCGCAGGATGGTCACCCCCTCCATATTTCGTTCAGCGCTAGACTTACGCGCCACGACTTGTACTTACACGAATAATGTTAAGAAATACTTTCAAACGACTTCATATCCTAATTACACTGTTTACATAACTTTACAAAATGTATACTACGAATTGCATAATTACACCTAGATACGGATACATATTGTTTTTAACTCTTATCCTTAACTTTAGGAACTCACCGCAAATCATATAGCAATTAGTTAAATTATAATTATTTAATTAATGTTCCCGGAACCTGTAAAGTTATTACATTAATTAATTAATGAGATAAAATTTCTGTTGTGCTGAGGACCAATTATGAAATTTAATTTGGCTGTCTCAGCGGGCGGTTTTAAATCAGTGGATGCAGCTCCTGCGGGATCGTGGTGCAAGCGATGAGGTCCGTACACATTTGCGACATTTGCTGAACATACACACACGCATTGTTAGATATGTATATTTAAAAATTGTACTCAATTTACTTTATTTTTCTAATTCTGTTGTTTTATGATTGTGCTGTTGTTGGTCGCATAAATTTCTTATTTATTTATCTATTTTGTTTACTTAAAAAAGAGCCTTTCAGTAGTCGCATATAATGTGCAATATATGACATGTTCTCTATACTGATAATATAAAGTTTGTTTGAACGCGCTAATCTCAGGAACTACTGTTCAGAATAGAAAAAAATAGTTTTGTATTGAATAATTAATTTGTCGAGGAAAGCTATAAGTTGTATACATTGACTATACGACTAACAGGCCACCAGGTACGCAGGTGGAACCGCGGGGCGATGCCAGTCCATCTGTAACATAGAGATGATTCCATCTCAATGTTATACCACACGTGAAGCCATTTGATCATCTTGATATGGTTGATGCAAAACATTCCGCTATCGCGCGCGCACTTTGGTTAAATCAAATAATGTACGCTTCCCTAGATTAATGTACGCTTCCCTAGATTAATGTACGCTTCCCTAGATTAATGTACGCTTCACTAGATTAATGTACGCTTCCCTAGATTAATGTACGCTTCCCTAGATTAATGTACGCTTCCCTAGATTAATGTACGCTTCCCTAGATTAATGTACGCTTCCCTAGATTTCTCGTTACCAATTTTCATCTCCTTTCACAAAGCAACCAGCTCCCGAGAGGAAAGATGTAACACATCAAAAGTAACTAACACCAGCTGTAGTGTCGTCAATCATAGCTCGCGATCTTTAGGGGTAAGTTCAATAAAACTCGCGTCGAAAAGCATACAGCAGACATTAAACACCGTTGCGTTAAAAAATATGCAGTCTGTGAACACACTGAGGTTGGCCCATGTCATTACATTAGATTTGATAAAGCACAAATCCTAGCGAAAGAACACTGATTCCGTCCCAGGATGATCCGTGAGGCTATTGAAATTAAAAACATCCAAATTTCAATAGAGAAGATGGCCGGGAGCTTCCTACTGCGTGGGAGCCAGTTATGAACATAGTCAAATCAAAATGTACCATCTCACAGCTCCATGATACAATAAGCGCTTGTTGCGTTAATCGAAACAACTAGTTAATTATATGAAATATGGTGTTTTTAATAACTTATGACATCAGGACATTTGCCATCTCAGTCCACCCGTGACCATGGAGCTGTAAAGCTTCTGAAACGTCGGGATCGTAAAATACTTAATAAACCGCGACAAAATCCGTTAAAGTAGTTTAATTATAATGAGTAAGTTCTATTGAACAGTAGAAGAGGGTAAATCAGCAGTCGTAAGGCATTTGGTGTCTAACATTCGCTCATGCAGATGCGTTGCTCTCCTTTATCACATCCAACAACACAAAACACGACACAACCCGCCCGAATCGCAACAAGCAGGCTTTCACTTTACGGGGGTATACAAAGTGCAGGAAAGTAATTAAGATAAATATCTCGCTATAAAGTAACACTTTTCTATATACTCTTATAATTAGGAAGAGGTAGTGCCATGCTGCATTGGAGAAGTTAGTGCCATGCATAGTGCATGACACTACATCCTCCTATGCACGACCGGAGAGGTACCCTCATTCGCATAATACCGCCGTAAAGTGACACCCACAGTGTCGCGTTCCGTGCGGTTTGGGAGTGCCCCATTGGGACGAGGGAAAGAAGGGCAACGCATCGGCATAGTAATTATGTGGATGTTCATGGGCGTCGGTAGTGGCGAGAAGTCTTAGATAGCCCCACCTATTTTATAAAAAAAGAACTCCTTGCATACAAGTCCATATGGATTTTCTAATACTACTGTCAACTTTCTAGCAGGAGTGCGGGCGAATTTACGTTTCTCGGTTAAAGACAGAAGTTGGTACAACATAAACTTAAACTATCTATGCTCATTGCCCGTGTAAGCTTGTAGTGTGTGCAGCTGTCCTGACACGCGTTACAAAAAGGATTTTCATACGGCTTCCACCCGTTGGCTGTTTAGTCACGGGCAAAGCCGATGTGGTTCGCTGGGCTAAATGTTACATAGCTAAAGATTTTGTTTGTCTGTCAGCGCTTCAAAATCAGGAGGTCTAGTGGTGCGATTAGAAAATATCCTTCAATGTTAGATAGCCCATTTATCAAGCAAGGCTGTATACCAATAGGCTGGTTGTTTACGGTTGAAACCGCGTGGCGCTGCTAGTGAGTAAAAATAATCACAGTTAATGTACCTGCAAGGCTTTGCAAATTTTTTACATACTCTTGACCAAGAAAACTTTTATCGTAAAAGATAGTGCCATGCTGCATTGCAGCGGAATTGGGTCGGCACGATCGGGGAAGTACCTCTAGCTCACATGATGCCGGCGTAAAGGGACATCTTCCGTGTCGCGTTTGTTGCAGGTTGTGAGTAGTGGGTGACCCATTGGGTCAGGTGGAAAAGTTGGCATTTCATCGGCATAGTAATTATGCGGATGTTCTTGTGCGTTGGTAGTCGTCAAGGTTTCGATTTCTCGTTCGCCCCCCTATACTATATAAAAACAGGTGCCTCCCCTACCGTGCCGCCCAATTCGGCTTTAAAGCAGCACGGCACTACCTCTGGCGGAGAAGTCTATTCTATACATTGCAAGTGACGCAACACCTCGCGTCACCCGGGCGTGGGTGTCGCGCTCCTACGGTTTCCTCACCTTCCAAGTTGTATTTGTTCCCCCAGCGGTCGCACTCGCACTGAAGCCACGTCTTCTCAGCCTCCAGCGACAGTTGCTCTGAAAAACAAAAGTATTTTTAGCATCATCGGCAGTCCACAAAACACAAGTCCACTGCTGGACGCAAGTATTCCCCTGGACGCCATAAGGTCCGTTCATAAGCTGATTACATCCAGCGGTTCCTCGCGTACTTGACCAGGTCATCAGTCCACCGGACGGGTGGCCGGACCGCAAGACACCTTGTGGACACAAGGCGTCTTGCGGTGCGACGCCGCCTCTCGTGAACTTTTCTACCCTAGCCGACATCACTTCTGCGAGCAATGTGTCCTCGCCCTTGCCAGTTCAGGTCGCTTACTTTATGATAATTGTATATACCACAGAGGAATATACGAGCAGTATTTTAGTGTGTACGGCCTCTAAACATTTGCACAAACAGAAATGACATTTGGACACAACTTCAACCGCAGAAGATACCCCCCTCCCCACAAAGAGCCAGGTCAGGGGCACAAGTCATCTGCATCTAGCGGCTTCACGCGATTTTGAGCAAATCAGTCCGACTGGTAAGAGGCCGTCCGAAATTCAGCTCAACAACAAAACAAACTCAGAAATTATTTATCCATGCCTACTTTTATTTTCTTATCATCTTGGGTGAGCCAAGCCACTCTTTCTTACTCCTGTCTAGGCAGGATCAACAGCGGCAACCAGTCACTAGAAAATTCACATTTAAAATTCACGTTTCTTTTGAGCAAATGCTTAACTGATTGATACATCCAATGTACTCTTGTATACTCACTGGCGTACGCCTCCTGGTCTCTTCTATGCCTGGGCGGCGGAGGGTCTCTGAAAGAGCAGATCCACTCGTCCTTCACCCTCAGTATCCTGCCAGTTACCCTCGCGTAGTACTCGTAGTTATCCCGCCCGAACAGGTCCCCGGCGCTGAACTGCTCGATCAGCTGACGCATTATCCGCGTCGCCACCTGGTGGGGATAGCATTTGTAGAACTTGGCTGTTGTAGGGATACAGCGGCTCACCTAAGGCAAGCCCTAGCAGGGAAACAGTGGCTCACCTATGGCAAGCCCAAAACAGAGAAATAGTAGCTCACCTATGGCAAGCGCAAGCAGGGAAACAGTGGCGCACCTATAACAAGTCCTAGCAGGGAAACAATGGCTCACCCATGTCAAGCCCAAACAGAGAAATAGTAGCTTACCTATGGCGAGCGCAAAGAGGGAAACAGTGGCTCACCTATGACAAGTCCTAGCAGTGAAACAGTGGCTCACCTATGACAAGTCCTAGCAGGGAAACAGTGACTCACCTATGACAAGTCCTAGCAGGGAAACAGTGGCTCACCTATAACAAGTCCTAGCAGGGAAACAGTGGCTCACCTATGACAAGTCCTAGCAGGGAAACAGTGGCTCACCTATAACAAGTCCTGGCAGGGAAACAGTGGCTCACCTAAAGGGACAGGTTCCCCCAGCAGGAGATCTATGTGTGAATATTATGTACAAAGTCTTCACACTTCCATTCAAACGACATCGCAGAGGAAGGGCGCATCGGTGGCCCTTACACTGACCAACTATATAAGTCCAACGCATCGATGCGATTAGTATGAGTCATTGTCTTGCTGCTTTGCAGTCCAATTGGACTGGCACAACCTAACGCGTAGATATCACTGCGACGGTGGCATGTGAGCGAGCGGTCATCACCCTGTATATGTTATATGACTGTCTGTATTCGGCTGCAGAACAGCACATTACCTCTTAGTAAATTATTTCATACCCGGTAAAAATTTCACCTTTCGGAAAGTGCCAGTACTTAAAAGTACGAGAATCGAGTGTTAACATATATGTCAATACAATAACCTTGCCATATTAAACATGCCACATAAAGCATACATACTAATAACCATACAAGCCAAGCTGAGACTACAGCATATTTATTACTAATCTTAATAAAAAACATATTTAATTACGTAAATAAATAAAAATAAAAGGTGGTCTTTTTGGTGGAAAACTTTAATTACAATATGAGAGTGAAATATTAGAAAATATACTAAAAATATAATAATATTTAATAATTTTTATTCAGTACTTTAGATGTTTGGTTGAAAATAAAAAAATATTTCACGTTTTTTAAGTCTCAAGCGGAATTTTTGCCATTTTGATTGCGTAATAGAAAGGAACAGATGTGAAAGACGATATCTGACATTTCTTTCTAACAGAGGGTCACTTTTTGATTCTTCGCCAGCCCAATGTATAACCATCGCAGTCAGCGACCTCCGGTGTAACGCGTCCGGCAGACCTGCTTACGTCACCACTGCGCCCATCAGTCAGCAAGATGATGTACATAATTTTATGTAACATCACTAAGTGGATAGTCGTGTAGAATGAGTCAGGAATAACTAGGAAATGAGTAAGAAATCAAATTTGTGAATCAAGCGCTTATCTAAGGCATGCACACGTGGATCAAGTGTGTACTCGTGTGTAAATAGAAGGATGTTATCAGCATCTGTCCGACTTGCTGCACATAGCCTAAGGAATCATGTGACAATGTGCTGTCCGAGGCGCATAGGGTGCTCCCGGCTTAAGGTTGTTATTAGAAATTGAAAAACTTCAATGAGACTTTGGTCCGACCCCAGACTCGATCTCTCACGCGGTGGTACACACTACTGGACCATGAGACAGTCAGGTAAATATAACCTGTGATGAGTCCCCAAAAGCTGTCTGTCTTATGTGATCGATTTTATCAGAATCTACAGGACGGATTTTCAAATATTTTTCACCAATGGATAGAACGATTCCCGAGGAAGGTTTTAGTGTATAATTTGTCCACCACCACCACCTCCCCTGTTATCCACGGGTGAAGCCGGAATGGATCGCTACTAACACATAAAGCAGTATCTATGTAGAGGTACTACATAAAGCACGTGAGTGGGCGCACATACAACAGACATAACTCTTATGTACTTACCGTCACCTCGGCCTAAGGCGGCGTGTGATACATACAGGTTACAAAAGCTATGTACATAATATATAATATCGTGCTCCGGGCCAATATACAATTATTAAAAAATCGGTTTGGGCAATAGTTCGGCTTGGGCCAGGGCTCGGCTTGGATCAGGGCTCGGCTTGGACCAGGGCTCAGCTTGGGCCAGGGCTCGGCTTGGGCCAGGGCTCGGCTTGGGCCAGGGCTCGGCTTGGGCCAGGGCACGGCTTGGGCCAGTGCTCGTCTTAGGCCAAGATTCGACTAACGCCAAAATTGTACTTAAACCATAATTTGGCTGAGCTCTCCACAGAGGTCAGCAACTACCAAAGCTTTGGCTTACTACAGGCGACGAGGATGCTTTTCTCCATGTATCTCACACAAACCGCACGAAACGCGCCATGATACATGATACGCTATCACTTGTGGGCTGCCTCTTATTAGAACCTTGCATGCTGTCGCGATATGGATTGGCAACATTCGAAGCCTTTATCGGACATACAGGTTTGCTCAAGACACCTCTTACGCCATCTTGTTTGCATATGCATGGCTTGCATAACCCGTGTGTCAAAGCGAAACAATAAAACAAGCAATAAAATTTCCCGAGCCAGGTTCGAACCCAGACCAATTGGCGATTCGAACAACTTCCTCGCTAATACGTAGCTTAGTCTGTCTTTAGTCCCTGTTAATGAGTTTATGTTAATTCATAATGAACAATGAAAATCACATAAAAACAAAACGAGATCTTGAACAAATCGCACCTTATCAGCCACAATATCCCATTAGGTTGTAAATTGAACTGATAAGGGTGTAAGAACTTGTCTGATAACACCTCATAACAAGATTACGATGTCACGTGCCATGTACTATTTAACGGTGAGAATATACAACTGGTTGACTGGACACTTTTCCTAAGCATAAACTTTTCTTCCTATTTTGTTTACGCGCCTTCACCGGTCTTGGGTGGGGGTGCAATGGTGTGAGGGGCTCGCGCAACGTTATATTGCCGAATACCCACAAAAACCACCGCGAGTACCATCGGTGCCGCCTTTGGTGTGGCGCCCGGAACTACAATTCCACAGGGCATCTCGACGACTACTCAGTCCAGTAAGAGACCTGCGCCTCCTCTACAAAAGGTTTGCCAACTTTGGGACTGTGCAGTGGCATGAGGTTCCCATCACCGCCGCTTGCTCCGTGTCATAAACGCCTCCTCTTGTTGCTCTTTAATCTCCTCTTCCTATAAGAGGGGCACAAGAAGCAGCCCCTCGTTTCAATTGGTTTCGTCTGGTTTCACTCCAAGCTACTGAGCCCCTTCGCCACGACAAGACTTGAACCATGGTATCCTATGAATAATCTTAGTCAAATTTGGTGTAGTTCCCATATTTCTAAATTAGGGGATTTTACATTACACAGATGAAAACTATTTATTTCAGCTATTTCCATAGCATCATGTCATATCGAAATACTAGGTGACCTAGGAGAACAATTATAACAAACAAAATTGAATAACTATGCTAAGTTACTTTCTGAAATATTTAAGTGAATTAATCGCTAATTAATTTTCCAAGGTACAAAATTGTGATTCCTGAGGACAACATTAATTTGGGCGAACTATACAGTTCAAGCCTTGCAAGATACATATGTCTATTTCGGTCACAATATCTGTAGACTTTACGTCATTGACGTCAATATAGCGCTCTGGTACAATGTGCCGACATACTGACGGAACGGGACGGGGGTGAGCGCGAGGAGGTGAAATAGGAACGGGAAGGGGCACAACATTCCAGCGAGATCGACAGATAATTTGACCGTGTAATAATACGTAGTGTTTACACATCCTCTACCCCGCGTGTCAGTGCAAAGTTGATTATTGCCGCCTTCCGACCTTAATGCCGTAGCAAGCCAATACCACTCTTTAACATAACAACAAATAGGAAAAACTCGATCGCAACAGTTACGAAGTGACCATTGTAAACCAATTTGTCTTATTAACAATGGTAGAACGGATTAATGCGTAGGGTATCTAGGCTTTGGGAAAAGGCCGCAGAACAAAAAGGCACGAAATGAACATTGTGTCCGTTTTTATATATACTGGGAGTATGGTACATAGAATTGCAACACTTTTCGAAATATTTGGATTTTTTTTTCTTAAAAAATAAAGGTTCTGAAGTGAATGAACATTTTTAAATGGACACAACAAGTTTTATTGAAGCATACGACTTCAGAACCATTCTTTATTATAGAAATACATTTTTTTATTATTCAACGTGTTGGCGTACTTTGGTAAGAAAGTATAGAGGGGACATAAACATCCCTCAACATATAGGTAAAAAACGAACAAGTAAATAACAGTCGAATATAGGTACTGCGCCCTTTTTTCCAACATTTTGTACGTCCAAGCACTTTTGCCAATATCGATTCTATTTTCAAGAATGTTTTATTTACATCTTGTTTTGTATTTACACCTAGATATTTTACAGACCAATAATTTTTTACAGTAAGCATAATAATGAATATGCATAAATATGAGAATTTATTGTAGATACAATACCAGCATTCTCCATGGGTATGGTTTCGGAGTAATAAATGTTGACCAATGTATTTAACAAATTTTCGGGTGTAGGCTAAACACAATCCGGGATAGCACCTATAAGTTGAATCCTACGACGAATAAAAAGAAATCACTAGTTTATTTTGACATAGTATTTGGAAGATACAGGAACAGTCCTACATCGGCCCGTCATCCTGGTAGCCCCAGTGTCATGTATTCGCTGTGAAGCTGCGACTGACCTTGAACCTCTGTACATCCTCCATGGTGGCCGTCTTGCCGTCCGACACGCACGAGTGGAAGAACGACGGCGCCACCGACACGCCTAGCGCCTCTGAGGTCATGCCCGTGCCTGGAGGAACAACATCATCAAAAACATCACCATGATCATCTTCAGCAGCAGCAGCATCATCTATTAAATATTTCTTAAGTATAGAGGGAGCTTCCGTTTGTCTCGCTTCTGTAACGCATTTACCAACTTACTCCCCAAGTCAAGCGTGCGTAAAAAAGTTACAGGTACTCATTCATCAATAATTCTACATTTGGTTCTACTCTGCTAAGCAACTCGCATGCTCGATAAGTAGGTACAAACCGACTTATCGAGCATGCGAGTTGCGACATCTGTTGCAAGACTTACTTCAGCTGGTTATGCTCCAATAACCATAGAGATAATATAGATAGTGTAGGGAATCCATATCACTCAGAGTCATCGAGTTTAATAGACAATGCACTACATCTTCGTCTGTCTCGAGAGATGGAGATATCGCGAGATTTCATATAGGCATCGCGCAAAGACAAATTCATGAAAGAAAGGGGAGAGAAAACCACATTTGCCTTCGCATTCGACTTAGATGGATGCGTTTTAGGCTGGCTTAGAACTACACCTATATTATCTCTATGGTAATAACTCGCTGACTGATCTAATGGACCTCTCGCGGGGCGCTCCCTTCGTGGAGCTCCGAGGAAAGTGAAAGGGGAACGGGGAGGGGAGATAATTTATTTCTCTTTTTCTATTTTTTTATTTTTATAATTTATATATAAATATAACGTAGCCTTTTTCGAATTAAATAGGGTTTATTTAATTCGAAAATGCCCCCCCTCCCAATGGGCCACCGGCTACTGACAAGCAGCACGAAACACGACACTGAAGATGTCATTTTACGGCAGTATCATGTGAGCGAGAGGAACCTCCCTGTTCGTACCTGCTCAAATCCGTTGCTTAGGAGGATGCATACATTATGCATGGCACTACCTCGTCCTTCTATTTTGATGATGCGGGGAAATACATGTACGCGTCTTCACTGGCCCTGGGTGGGGTCCAGTGGTGTCTCACGGCACATAATGCAGGCACGAATACCCGCAAAAACCACCGGAACAACAAATCATCTGGGCACCTCGACGTCTAGTCTGCCCCAAAGGGACCAACTCCACCTCCACAGATGGGGTTGCCACGCACTACAGGACAACCCCACCGACTTTGGGACAGTGCAATAGGGTGAGGTTCCTACCCTCGCCCCTTGTCCCGTGCGCAAAAGAGCCTCCTCCAGTAGCTCTTTGGTGAGGGGACTTTCTAATAAGAGGGGTACCGAGAGTGATTCCTCCTCCTGATCTTTAGCCCCCTCTTCTTATAAGAGGGGTGTAAAGATCCAATCCCCCTCGGTCCAATTGGCTTCGCCTGGATTCACCCCAGGCTACTAAGCCCCACCACAACGACAAGGCTTGAACCATGGTGGGGCACTACCTCCTCCTATGAAACAAGGCACTACCTCTTCCTGAAACTTAACATTTTTGATTTCGCTTTCAACCGCTTAAAAACAATACTTGAGGCTCGATTTATGTATGAGAAAGAGTAGGATAATAATTAAAACCGAGTGGAACCGGGCTAATGTCACTTGGACGCCGTTCACTTCGGAATTATGGAGTAAACTCATGTCCCGCATCGGATTTGACATAATTGAATACAAGTTCGAAAACGATATTACACTTTCCATTTTATTTCCCAACAATTGCCGGAAGGGCGCCCGTTGCCAAGATGGCTGTAAAACTACAACATTCGTCGAAGCGACAATGTTTAAAAAACATTTATTATTACATTCTGTTTGGCGCCATTGAGCACGACTTCCTGTTCAATGAGCGGCGCGTAGATAAAAAAACTTAATTGACTGTGAAAAATAACAGTTTTTGTGCACGTTTTCCGTATTTCACTGTCGCGCACGAAAACAACATGACGCCGCAGAAAATAAATTGAAATTTTCATTTCGAAAATTATTTTCATTCTGATTGAAAAGTCTAATAAGCACACACAAACAACTATTTTATTAGTACGATTGTTTTACAAAAATACCAAGATATACAAGTCAGCATTTCAAAAGCGTCCGTATAAAAGGTGTGCACTCTATGACGTCTGACATCTATCATTATAAAAACAAAATGGCCACAAAATTGACGCTCAATATGTCAATGCACGGGATCATTGTACAATTAGATGTCGATTTTTTTGACGATATTTTAAATGTGCGTAGTACGTAGTATCATGTGGGAGAGAAATAAAACGTCCCCTTTGGGTCAGATATAGATAACAATCTGGGATAAAATAACACTTTTTGTACCGATAAAATAGTTTCTAAATGACACCGGGACATCTCAGTCCATCCGTGACGAAGGTTACTGTTTAAGAATTTTCGTTTTCTTTTATTATTACCGGATGAAACAGATTGCTGTTGGGATAGATGTTACACAGGTAAATCCGCGGGGCAGCTTATAGGAACTAAGGACGTCAACACACCACGATATGGTGATCACCAAATATGTAAATCCAAGTATATACAACACAATAACTCTGCTCCACCCATATTTGTGAAGTTGTATTGGACGGATGCGTAAGGCTATCGGACGCACAATTGTGTCCAAACGCTGGCTAAATGGGTAACGAGCCACAACAATTTAGTGAAAATGCGATGCTTTGCAGCCAAATGGGCCGGCACAACCGGGGAGAGGATAAAATTTCTTTCAACGTGGGCTTTTCTATAGCTTAATGTGCCACCGGTTACGCACAAACCGCAGGAAATTCGACACCGCAGATACCACCTTACGGCGGTATCATGTGAATAAGAGATACCTCCCCGTAGTGGCGGCGTAATTCCGCTGCAATGCAGCACGGCACTACCTGTTACTAATCCTACTAAGGAAGCTTAAAGAACCGCAACAGCAATATGTAATGCCATTAATAATGCCAAATTGGGACAGCACGACCGGGGAAGTACTTTTCGCTGCTGATTTTCGTGCGGCTTATGAGTTTCCAGTAGCCCATCGAAGTGTAAAGGGAAAACGAGAAACATGACTGTTTAAGAATCAGTGTCAGATAGGTAGTCACCAAAAACCTCTAAATGCCTACCAACACCCACAGACATTAGCAATATTAACATTATCATGCAGGTACGTTGCCCTTCTTATCTCGACAATGGAAATGTAGCTGTCACTTTACGGCGGTATCATGCGAGCGAGAGATCCCCGGTCGTGCCGGGCCAACACAGTAGGAGTACTGCTCGCCAGCATACAGTACATCATATTACCCAAATACGAAGTTCATTTATGTGCGAATTAATGAGGTTAAATCACGATTTATCATTCTTTATTGGACTTTCTAAAAACCTCTCCCTTTCGATTTAAAAAAATAATTTGTAGTTATCTAACGGGTTTTAACGCGTTACTTAAAATACTTATTACAAGGTACTATCTAAGCTTTTAGTAAATAACTTGCTCGACGTTTCGATCAGGTTGCACCAACCGTGGTCACGAGCCGACTGACGTGAAGCAGCCGATGACAGCTGCTGTGACGCGGGATCGATGCAACGGCTACCCTCATTGCAAATGAGAAGTAGGTGCATCCACCTCCATTTCGTCCGATCATTTTTATTATTCCAAATGTCGCGGCACACAACACTCACGGTATCTGTCACACGATCCGACTGTAAACCCCTACTTTTAATTTTACTTATCACTGGGTTCCACGATGCAGATAACTTAAAACCATCCTCCCGGTTGAAAGTTATATGCTTTTTTTATTTCTATAGCTTCCTGAACCATCCTGGGATAGTACTGACGGTCGGTGGAGAGGATCTTCGGTATATGGAACTCTATCCAGTGATTGGTGCCTGCATTTAAAAGGTGATATTTACTAAAAACTTAGCCAGTGCCTTGGAACAGATATCGCGTTAAAACCCGTTAGATAACTACAAAATGTGTAACAAGCGTGAAATTCTTTAATAATAAAAAAAATACAATGATTGACATCGATTTATACACTGATTGATTAAATAAATTAATTTAATTTTTTTTTTTCTTGTTTTTTGCAAAACTCCTAAAAAGATCTACGGAGCGGTTTTCACCAATGGATAGGAAGATTCCCGGAGAAGATTTTAGTGTACAATTTGATCAGGTAGCTCCAGGCTGTGTTACTCACGGGTGAAGCCTTAGCTAGCTAGTGCTTATATAAAAAAGCGAGACTGTCATCTTTGACTCGCAAGTGGAACTCTTTTCCCAAAGAACAAAAAAATAGGTAAATTTCATTACCTTCCAGGTCCTAGTAACGTCAAATTGAACGATCCCTCGTTGAGCGAAAAAATAAACCAGCCATTGAAATGTCGCGTACCATGCGTTTGAGTAGCCGTTGGCCCACTTGAAGGGCGGTGGAAAGGAGTACAACGCATCTACACGACAATAATGCGGATGTTCGTGGACGTCGGTAGCCGTCAGAAGGCTGCAATTGCCCGTTTGCCTCTTTATACTATAGAAACATTCTCAACGCTTCCACAGCCTAATTACACACTCACAAAACCCTAGTCCGTCGCCGGCGGTAGTCGATATTTTTTAATGTAACCTATACCGTCTCACTGCTGGGCAAAAGTCAGCCTTGCTTTGTGCCAGCTTCGACCAGTCTTTTTTAAACATCCTGATCGGAGGTCGACCTCGCGGTCGGCTGGACTAAGGTCCACTACACTCCGTGGATACCCTTGCCCAGCGGTCCAGGTGCATGCGTATTACGTGGCCAGCCCAATTCCACTGAGTTGCAACGACATCTGTAACGCCTGTCATGGAACGCAGAATATTGTTTCGGACCTGATCTTGTCTTTTAATTCTGAGAATACTGCGTCCAATGACCCTCTGGCGCCTCCGTAGCTACCTCAAAAAAAAACACAAATGGAAGTAAAAAAAAAAGGTTTTTTATGCTATAATTGCACAGGAACAAAGTGGTCATTGTACTTGACTCATAAACGCGACGGTGTTGATTAAGAAACTAAAGAAGTTGAAACGAGTTTTCGCTATCGTTGCATCTGACCGACTTACACGTAGACGTTACTCAAGAACACAAAAATACAAAAATCCATTTTAATATGTTGATTTTTTATAAACCCATTATTTGTGGTCTGATAATTTAGTTTCGACGTATTTGTATGAATGACGCATCTACTTTTTCAATCAACTGAGCTGGCCCGGGGCTCGCTTTGAAGTGCTCACCGCTTAAAGCGTAGTGCTAGCATTACGCTCTAAACTCTTTTTCATCTTTCACTTCAGAAGAATTGCCTTACAATTACAATTAATTTTACATCACGGACCTTCCAATCTAGATGTCACTTAGGGTTTCATAATAGAGCAGATCCCGCCGGCGATGCCGAGATGAGCTGAACACCTTACGGCAGAATTGGCCCAATCTAGCTATAAACAAATAGGCGTGGAAAGAGAGTAGAGAGAGACCTTTGTCCAGCACACCAGGCTAAAATAAAAATATTCATAATATTTATGTATGTAGATTTATGCTCTTACCAGCTTTATCAGCGTTGGAGGCCATCACCCGAAAGGTGCCGAACAGCAGCACCAGCAGACGCTGCGTGCACACCGGCAGTGACAGTAGCAGCCTGCCAACAGAACCTGCTATTAGCTATGCGCTATGGTCGTCTGGCTCATGGTCTGGTGGTAAACATGTTCAACCGCAGTCGCGAGGTCCTGGGTTCGAGTACCAGCACTGATCAAAGTGTTATTCGGATTTTTCAATTTGTAATAACAGTCTGAAGTCATGAAATTTGGCGGTTACACACCCGTGACTCAGAGAGCACGTTAAGCCGTCAGTCCTGCGCCTGATTTCTCTCCGGTCATGTCGGACTGCCGTCCCACCGGAACAGGAGAATGCCTAGCGCTTACCATTATACAGCATATTCATTGCATTGTTAAGTTTATCGCGGTACGAGTTTGCATTAAGAAGATCGAAGATCTCGGGCTATATTATCATTCTCAATTTAATTATGTGATACTAGGGCTAATTAATAACCGGGCGAAACGACGAACTTAAAAAAAGATAGGCAAACAAAATTTATTACATTATATTCTATAATCTTTTCGAAAATAGAACGCCAAATTTGAATTTATTCAAACTGATGGAATTTGTGTGTGCGTGGGGACCTAGAACTTTCTATGCCCCAAATGTTCTTAAAAATGAAAAGAAACCAAATTCGTCTGGTGATAAAGTTTTACCTTTTAAGAGGGAAACCAGCAACCCAGATTACAGTCAAGCTAGACAATGTTTTAGGTAATACTGATCCTGCATTGAGTACAATTCACACCTAGGTAACTGATTCTAAACGTGGCTGACAGAGCTGCGAAGACACCAACAGGTCTGGGCGTCCAAATGAAGTCACGAATCCGGATCAAAAAGGTTCAAAAATCGTTTTGAATGATCGGCGCTTAAACTTGCGACAGACAGTAGAGATGGAAAGCATTTCCTCTGAACACGTTTTTGACATTTTACACCAACATTCGCAAATAAAAAAGCTTTGCGAGCAATGGGTGCCGCGTTTGCTAACCGTTAACCAAAAGCAACGTCGAGTGGACGATTCTTTGGAGTGTTTGAAGCTGTTTAAGCGTGATACTAACGAGTTTTTGCGGCGTTATGTGACAGTAGATGAAACATGTATTCGTCATTATACTCCTGAAACAAAAGAACAATCTGCAGTGGACTGAGAGCGGAAAACCTGCGCCGTAGAAAGCAAAAACGATTATGTCGGCCGGCAAAATGATGGCGTGAAGAGGAAGAACAATAAATGGATAGTATTATGAAAGCTTGCTGCAAGAAATCCGGAAGAAAGGGCCTCATTTACCAATAAAAAAGTTTTATTCCACCACGACGACGCATCTATGAACTCGTTACGGGTTGCAATTGCCACGCTCCATGAACTGAGGTTTGAATTGTTACCGCATCCCCCTATTTGCCAGATCTGGCGCCGTGCGAGTTCCACTTACTCCCGAATCTCAAGAAATGGTTAGGTGATAAATGATGAAGTCATTGTCGCCGTAGACGAGTATTTTGATAGGTTAGAGAAAACATTTTATCAAACGTAGTGTCACGGCATTGGAGAAGCGCTGGACTAAATGCGTGCATGGTAGAAAGAAACTACGTTGAAAAATGAAATTATTTTAAATAGATTATTAAAGTTTTTCTTTGTCGTTTTGGATACTTATCAATCACCCCTCGTACCTGTTGATGTCAAAAGTTTACGCGAATATTACTCATTACAATAAAACTACTTTTGCGGATTCTATCGCGGTTTATTTAATTATTTAGCTAGCCCGACATTTCGGTAGCTTTACAGCAACCACGGTTTCTCTAAAGCTGCTGAAAAAGTAGTTTTATTGTTTTGTGATACCTATACTGTGTATTATAAGTGTGTTATCAGTTTTGCAAACCTAAACAGAAAAAAATAAAAACAAGTAGTTGAAGTTGCGCTACGATATATGTACAGCCCTGACACAACATGTGTAGACCTGACGTTGATGACGTTACGTCAGCGCACTGTACCAGAGCGCCAACGAACTAACACGCAACGGGACGACTGCGATGCGATAGGAAAACTAGGAGGGGCTTGATGCTCCAACGATGTCTATAGAATATTTAGATAGTTAGATGTTAGTGCAGTGTATTTGCCCTATAATTCAAAATAAATAATTGAGTTGTATACCAATTATAGTGTTAACCAACTAGTTTTCTTGATTTCACCATATAATAATAATTGTTTGTAACTTTTTTAAAGTAAATAATTAAAAACTGTTGGCCCTTCATGCCATTCCCGCATTTAAAGGTCCCAGTAATCAATTTCAACGATGATCGAGTAACGTTCGTAACGTCTGTTGCATATTTTTGTTAAAAAAAATATAGATTTGCTTTGGTAGATCGCGGACAGTAATAAAATGAGGTAATATTATAGAATGGTATTTACTTACATACAAGACATATTCAACAACAATACATACACACATATTGATGGCATTTACCATGGAGAGAGGGATTCCAGGAGAAGGTTTTAGTGTAGAATATGTTATGTAACGGAGCGTTCAAACAATAACACTGTAACCAATATACTACGTATATACCACTCAGCATTTGCAATACTATAAATAAATAAAAAAAAAAAACTCCGAATGCCAATAAATCCTTTGTTCTAAAATTAACAAATAAACAAAATAAACGTCATTATCTCACAATCGTTTATTAGTCATCGGTCATTATATTCGCTAACCGCCACTTTATCTCGGCCTGGATTTAACTCCCACCATTGTGACCCAATTAATTACAGGAAAATTAAAAGCCACGCAATAAAAGACGGGTTCAATGACACGATACATTTAATTATTAACATTGTTTTGTTGCACATTGTCTACATGTCTACATGCTAGCCACCCGTCCCGGCAACGCCTATGAATATAACACGTGGCCTTGGTCGTAACAAATTACTTAAACAGGACTTTGTGTATTAGACACTCAACCGAACAGAAAAACACAATTGGTAAGAGTTAGTGCAGCCAAGAAACATAAATAAATAATAATAAATATTTCTTTATTGCGCACCAAAAATATAGGTACAGAAAAATTTAAAACTGAATAGGAGTGAATGCACAATAGGCGGCCTTATAAGGGTGATAAGGGCCTGCATTTTATGAACAAATTTTAAAATTGACAACTAACACATAATAAATAATATTATATATGATTAAGCTTTACAGCGATGTCAGGTTGATTGGCGATACGTCGAAGTACTGAGAGCATTGTATGACGCTGCTTTTATGTCCGTTCTGATTCCGGGAGGTGATACAAGGCCAATCCAATTGCATCGAGGAGGACGACAGGGGGATGTTATTTCCTCGAAACTGTTCACTAATGCTTTGGTGGACGTCTTTAAGACTTTAAACTGGGCAGAATGCGGCATAAATATTAACGGCGAGTACCTCTCACATCTTCGTTTTGCCGACGATATCGTTGTGTTGGCCGAATCGTCTGAAAACTTGCAGGAAATGGTGCACAGCCTAAATGAATCCCCGGCGTATTGACCTTAGGATGAACTTGGGCAAGACAAAGGCCACGTTCAACGAACACGTTCTCCCTAGGCCGGTCAACGTCGATGGTGCTATTCTCGAAGTCGTAGACGAATACGTCTACCTCGGGCAATTATTGCATTTAGGTAGATATAACTTCGAGAAGGAAGCCGATAGACGGATTCAGTTGGGTTGGGCAGCATCCCGGAAGCTTCGTCACATTCTCACGTCGCCTATACCGCAGAGCTTGACGACTAAACTCTTCCACCAATGCGTTCTCCCCGTGATAACCTACGGGGCCGAAACATGGCCCTATTAATTTAGGA
Source organism: Eumaeus atala (assembly GCA_017140195.1). Taxonomy (NCBI): domain Eukaryota; kingdom Metazoa; phylum Arthropoda; class Insecta; order Lepidoptera; family Lycaenidae; genus Eumaeus; species Eumaeus atala. The sequence continues at coordinate 126,068 of JAFELO010000134.1, forward strand.
CTGGTCCGCAAGTTTGCGGTAGCTCAACTTTCTATCAAACGTGCTATGTTGGGTGTTTCTCTGTCCGACAGGATTCGTAACTAAAGTATCCGATATCACGCGACGAATAGGCTCGCTGAAGTGGCAATGCGCTGGTCGCACACTCAGAGATGGGCCAGTAAGGTTCTGGAGTGGAGGCCGCGTTTAGGAAAACGAAGTGTTGCTCGACCGTTCAGCAGGCGGGATCACGATCTCCGTGCAGTAGCCGGTCCGGGATGGATGCGAATAGCAGGAGATCGGTCGTATTGGCGTGCATTGAGAGAGGCCTATGCCCAGCAGTGGACCGATAAGGGCTGATAATTATGATGATGATTAAGCAAATACCTAATAATCATATTGTGGAAAGATTAAGACCAGTGAGAGAGAAAAATAACATGAAGAAGAAGCGTACTGAATGACGGCAGGTACAACATCAAATGTCAACATTGACATAAACTAAACAAATACAAACTGAAAATGTGCGAATATTCATAGTATGTAATTTAAAAAAGTAAATAGAAAAACACATAATTAATAACAGTTATATATGGTTTATGTGCAGTATTCAGTTTATTCAAAATATAATAAAAATAAAATATTGTAAGAAGAATCTTCTACGTACAGACTTTCGATCGTCTTTAGGTTCATTTATCTGAACGTTACTAGCTTTACATCCACGATATTTTACACCCGACTGCGTCAGAAGGTGGATAATGTTTTTCGACATACAGTCGTATGATGATGTCTGAACGAGCTCCATAAGTGTGTCAATTAAGGACACGCGGCCCGCCTCTAGTCTGCACGGATGTGGCCTTTACTCGCGACAACTTTAACAAAACATCTTCATTGTTGAAAAACTGCGTGCTCCCACCGAACATGATTCTAAATTGAGAGAAAAAAAGAGACATTGTGGGGTAAAACGTTACTCTCGGCGTTACTGTCTGACACGATCATACCCCGGTCATGAGCTAAACCTACCGGCTCTCCATGAGCTAAGCCACGCGCGAGCTGTCCCCGCCGTCTGAGTCGGGCATCACGCGCGAGCTACCCCCTGTCGTCAAAATCGGGGAAGGAGGGATCTCTCGGTCTCGCTGGCCATGACAATAGTTAAATTTTCTGTTACAAACACTCATATTGGGATGCATCTCTCCCATCTGCGGGAGGGAGGGGGGTCGGTCCCTCTTACGACCCCAAACTCAGTCCCGTCGCCAGACGAGCTGAGTGCTGACTGAGTGAGAGCAATCTTATCAAGCTGTACTGAGCCACTCTTCGCTTCCACAGCATAAGTTTATATTCTCCTTCGTTTTTTTAAGTATTTTTTCTTTAGTATAAGTCTTCTAGTAATATTCTTCTTTAGATTAAAATAGTCTTTTACGGATTTAATGTGTACGTGTGTGTGCGTGAATGCTTTTACAAGTTCCCGTGCGCGTACCTACCGTCGGTACGGACTCTGACTTGTTCTTAACTAACCTAAATGCATCATCTCGTCATTTTTTTATAGAATAGGGGGCAAACGTGTGGGCCTTTTTACGACTACCGACGCCCATGAACATCCACATAATTACTATGCCGATGCGTTGCCCTCCTAACCC
>JAFELO010000134.1:127685-145323 GCA_017140195.1 Eumaeus atala
TGGACCACCGGCTACTCACAAACCGCACGAAACACGACACCGTAGATGTATTTTTACGGCGGTGTATCAAGTGAGCGAGAGGTACTTCCGCGGTCGTGCCGACCCAATTCCGTTGCACAGAAGGATGTAGTGTCATGCACTATGCATGGTATTACCTCCTCCAAGGTAGCGTGGCACTACCTCTACCTTGCAGCATGGCACTACCTCTTCCTAAAGTGATGTTGAGAACGACCATCAGTGGATGATAGTGATGATGACGATATTGTTCTTTTGTCGATACATGATCGCCTGCACGACGGTCACACGACAGGAGCGGGGCTAGCAGAACACTCGGCGAGTGGTGCGCTGTGTACAAAACAAGACGGAGAAACGATAACGAACGAGGCGCCACCTAGGGCTGCTACGACTACCAAGGGCTGCTACGTCTGTACTCGCTTCAGCAGTACATATACTAAAATTGGAACGATACAGAGAAGATTAGCATGGCCCCTCCGCAAGTATGACACGCAAAATCGTCAAGCGTTCCACATTTTTTTATACAAAGGGGAAAGGCAAAGGAAAGGGGAAGGGAAACGGGCCAGAGTGAACGACGTTCGGTCCCTCCACCCCTAAGGCAGTTAGTTGCCCCTACGCAAGAGAGGGGGTCGGAAGCCCCACCGGATGTAGGGGCATCATGGACGGACATCGTCCGCAGCAAGGCGTCGAAGAAGCCGGCGACACATGCGCCGCCGGCGAAGAAGAATAATACACCAGCGGCTTGTGCGCCGCCGGCAAAGAAAAAGGAGGCAACGAAGCCGAAGCTGTCGCTGCCCCGCTCCTCGACCGTGACAGTCAAATTACGGCCGGAAGCAGTGACCAAAGCTGAAACATACGCTTCGGCACTGCTGAAGGCTGAAGGGGCTGTGGACCTGAAGGAGCTGGGTATCGGCCCGCTCCGGATTCGCCAGTCTGCAACCGGGTCGCTACTTATTGAGCTGCCCGGCTCAACGAGCAGCGATAAAGTGAATAATCTCGCCCCTCGCCTGCAGGAGGTGCTTAGGGAGGAGGCCGATATAACCAGGCCCGAGGAAAAGGCTGATTTAAGACTCTCGGGCCTGAGTGACACGGTCACCGCAGAGCGTCTTGCGACCGGCCGCATGGGTCACCCACCGGGTGCCGCTCTGCAGATCGGAGAGGTGAGGGTCAGATTGAGCCCCCACAGATATATCTGGGGCTCATTCTTGACGGAGGGTGGACCTTCGGCCCACACTTCGCTATGGTGGGACCGAAGGTCGTGAAGGCGGCGAGTGCGCTGGGCAGACTCCTCCCGAACCTTGGAGGACCCAGCGCCGCCTGCAGGCAGCTGTACTCCGGTGACTGTCGTAGTATGGCGACGTACGGTGCTCCGGTTTGGACGGATCGTCTCATTGCGAGAAGTAAAGCCCATCTCGTCGCAGTGAGATCGATCCGGGTGTACCGTACGGTATTGTGGGCTGCAGCGTATGCCCTAGTCAGACATCCCCCGTGGGAACTCGTTGGAGGTTCTTGCCGAGATCTGCTCCTGTCTCGGATAAGAGAGCACTCGGTCTGAGCCCCACGCATGACGAGATCCTACGGATTCGCCGGTTAGGGCATGTGGCAGAGGTGGGGGGAGGACGGCCCGCTGGGAGCCGACAACTCGTTGTCATGATAGTGACACGGCGGTGGACTCGACCCAGCACACCCTTGAAGTGTGCCCGGGATGGGCGGCGCTGCGTCACGATCTGACATCAGCTGATGGAGGGGACTTGTCAAAGTCGAGCATCATCGTCGCGATGCTCGGCAGCGACGAGTCCTACCACACGATGGCTTCCTTCTGTGAGACCGTCATGTCCCAGAAGGAAGCCGACGAGCGGGTGAGAGAGGAGGCTGCCAACGCGGCCTCCCCCGCCGACGACGAATGGGGGTGCGAAGGAGGCGCTATCTGCAGCGCCTTCAGTAGTTCCCCTGTGTTCCGTGTTGGGCCGGGATGGGAACCCGGTCCACTTCATAAGGACAGGCGTCGTGGGGACTGTCATAGCGTAGCCGGACAGTCTCCGTGGAGGTGAAGTCTGGCCTTTTCGCCGAGGCCAGCCTGTCGCTGGAAGGGTCCTGTTGCCTGCAGATCCGGGACCCTCCACTAATAGCGGCTGAAGGCTCCCGTAGGGGTTTAGTTGGTATGATATGCTACCCAATGGCCGAGTCCAACATAGGTCTGGGAGTCTAACCAGGCTCCCAGGTATCATGCGTAAGTGCATTCCCCTTCGTCACAAAAAGGGGGCTGCCACGGCTAGGGCTGCTACGGTTAGGCCTAAAAAAGTTGGGAATTCCGACCCCGTTTAAATCCCAATTCGTAAACTATTACCTAAATTGTAGTCCCGCTAAGTTTGTTTCGACAGTTCCGATCAGAACCGGGCTGCTGTTTAACAGATGCTAGAATATCATAACACAAGATAGAGAAGTATGAAAGTTAGATAAAAGAAAAAGAATATTACTTTTACCGTAAAATTAGCTTCTTCGGGAATGCCTTAATATTTATTTATTACAGATAAATAACATTTTTGGAGAATTCTGATGAGTGTGCCAATGACTGGGTACACGTCATTCTGCCGTGGAAGTTTTCCAGGTGATGATAACGATCATCATTATCATCATTATCGGCGCTTATCGGTCCACTGCTGGGCACAGGCCTCTTTCAATGAACTCTAAGACGACCGATCTCCTGCTACTCACATCCTTTCCGGACCGGTTACTGCACGGAGATCGTATTCCCACCTGGTGAACGGTCGACAAACACTTCGTTTTAGTAAACGCGGCTTCCACTCCATAACTTTACTGGCCCACCTGCCATCTGTTCTTCTGAGTGTGTGACCAGCACATTGACACTTCAACGAGCTTATTCTTCGCGTGATATCGGATACTTTAGTCATGACATCGGATGATAATGGTGATGTTGAATATTATAGGAATCCTATTCTGAATGAAAACGTTTTCACGACCCATTGGGGGGATGCAAGAGGGGAGCGTATAAATCCCGACGATGCGTTTGTTCACGGGGTCAGTAGTCTCAAGACTTCACCGACCAATCGTTTGCATCTGAATGTAAAACCAGACAGCCGTAAGGACTGTCGAGGGAAATGGAAACTTAAAACTCTAAAGGCAGGCTGCTGCAGTTGCTGCGTGTAACATGTTTGCGAACATTAACTCTATATTATATGATATTTTGTCCCGTGTATATGGTATTTTTTTCCCTGAACATTATTCCATGGACTAAACAAGTTCTAAGTGCAAATAGGTATAAAATATGTGAAAGGCACCTCACACCGGCCCGATGTGTCTGCAGTGCAACGGCACTACTTACAATATGATCGATTTGTCAATTCAGTATATAAAACCATAACATAAATTATCTTGCAAATATCACCATTGATAGCCTCTACATACACCACTGCAAGCCTTCGCGTTCGTTTAGTACAATCGAAAACATAACACAAGTACTTAACGCAAAAAATCTGTGTATTGAATAGTCCATTTATCGCGCAAGGCTAGAGGCTATATGCCATGACGCTACACCTAATAAGGCCGGAGCTACGCGGCTGAAACCGAGGGGTGGTGCTATTACTAAATGCGTCAAAACCGCGTCTGCAGGAGACAAAAATAACATTTGGACAAAAATTCGATAATGAAAGTGTCGAAACCCCGTCTCCAGTAGCCGAATTCGTGGACAAATTATTGAAAACGGCCGTAAGTCGGATCGATTACCCGGACGGTGGCCATTGTTTTGGATATCGTGTCAACTCGGCTCCAATGCGCCTCGGTGTATTGTTCTGTGGTGGAGCGCGTCGCTGCCAAGAGTCGTAGGTAACAATGTACCTTTATGTGTTCCATAGACTAACATCGGCTCAGTTGACGCGGATATTACTCACTAGCGGTGCCCTACGTATCTATACTGATAATATAAAGCTGAAGAGTTTGTTTGTTTGGACGCGCTAATCTCAGGGACTACTGGCGCGAAATTAATTCTCTTTTGTTTTTTTCATATAGAATAGGGAGGCAAACGAGCCATCGGAGCTTTTTTACGACTACCGACGCCCATGGACATTCGCATGATTGCTACGCAGATGCGGTGCCCTCTTATCAACAAACCCCTCCTCCCTCCCCAATGGGCCACCGGCTAATCACAAAACGCACGAAACGCGACACTGAAAATGTCATTTTACGGCGGTATTATGTGAGGGATAGGTACCTCCCCAGTCGTGCCGGCCCATTTCCCTAGCATAGGAGAATGTGGTGTCATGCGCTATACATGGCACTACCTCCCCCTATACAGCATGGCACTACCTCTTCCCTGTTTGTGTTGAATAGTCCATTTATCGAGGAGGCTATAGGCTACGTACCATGACGCTACGACCAATATAACTGGAGTTACGCGGGATATTATATATTTATTTATATTATTATAATCGAACAACCGTCTCCCAATTGCCATGCAGATGCGTTGCCCTCATTTTCTCCTCCCCGCTAATAGGTCACCGGCAGTTCACAAACCTCACGAAGCGCGTCAGCTTACCTGTCACTTTACGGCGATACGACGTGAGCCAGACACCTCCCGGGTCGTGTAGGCCCAATTCGCTAGCTTTACAGCACTACCTCTCACTTGATTCATATGATATTACAATCTTGCGCTGTCTTTCGCTCTCTCTAATATCTCAACATCAACGCATAATGGGATCGGCAAAGAGGACATCACGTAACTCTTTCTGACTTCAGGCAGAGGTAGTGCCATGCATAGTGCTTACATCCTAATGTGCAACGGAATTGCGCCGGCACGACCGGGAGGTACCGCCGTACAGTAACATATTCAGTGTCGCGTTTCGTGCGGTTTGTGAGTAGCCGGTGGCCCATTGGGAGGAGGGAAAGGAGGGCAACGCGTCGGCATAGTAATTATGTATTCATGGGCGCAGGTAGTCGTAAAAAGGCTTCGTTTGCTCGTTGTGCCCCTATTCTATAAAAAAAATATTAAATTCTTTGACAGCCCGAAGATGCTTTAGCATTTCCCACGATATGTCCCTTGTAGTAGTTAAAAAGATATTAATGATAAAACTTTATCACAGTATAAGCTTCTTTATTTCCCGCCGTCTCTACAACTTTTCGGATCACGGGGCGACTCCATAGCCTGTATTGTCCGCCATTCAATAAACACTACAAGTTCCGAATTCGGTTTTGGTCTTGATAACATGTATCCAGGTGGTAAACGTACTTCAATTGTAAGAGGTAGTGCCAGAGCAATGGCCGCAGCGGTGTTAAGCTAGTCACTAGGCTGTCGCGTTTTATTCAATAAAAAAAGTGCGAGTTTGGTGACCCACTTTCTGGTAGACCGATGGATACCCATCTGCGAAACATCTGTATTCGCAAATAAAATAAATAATTTCGTTCAGATTCTAACGTGTAGAGGTTAGCGTGTTCAAACAAAACAATCCCTTAAATCGTTAACCTCGACATTATTAAATGATTATAAAACAAATATTCATCATTACCTCACTCAGTGCGGGGGCGGGGCGGGGCGGGGGGTGGGATAATTACCCACCTTGCGGCGAATCATTGCACACAACAAAAACAATGTTAACAAGTGATTAAATAATTACGCGATCCGTAATAGCGTGATGTTAGTGTATCGCCCTCTTTGAAGAGTTCTAACTGATCGTAACTATCTTCTTATGACACGGCTGTTTAGAGAACTAACATGGAGACATTGTAAATAGTCTGGCCGCACTGAACAAATATTTTCTTTCATTATTATTCAACGGGGAATACGACCAGTCGGAGCTCAGTAATAGGTAGTGCCATGTGGCGTTGCTGCGGAACTGGCCCGGCACGACCGGGGAGGTACCTCTCGCTCACATGACATCGCCGTAAAACGACAGCTATGCTATCGCGGTTCGTGCGTGTGTGCGTAGCATTTGTGTGTCAGTGGCAGATTAGACGAAAAGAGGGCAACGCATCTGCATGACCACAATAATGCGGATGTCCACGGGAATCGTTAGTCGTCAAAAGGCTCCGATTACTTGTTTGCCCACCTATTATATAAAGAATAAAAAATAAAAAAACGCAGTCACGTTTCGGCACAGCCATTGAAGTGGAGGAAATAAGGTCAACGCGTCATAGCTTTGAGCGGATGTTTATGGGGGTAGTCATTAAAACGCTCGCGACTTCCCGTCCCCCTATAATATAAAAAAGTATATATTGTAAACACAATATTTTCTAAAGGAACCAAAAACGCCATTTCTATGTCTCCCTAATTCAATCCTGTTAAGGACTCATGTCCATCACCAACATATCTCTACAAGACACTGGTTCTACATCTACCTTCCTTAGCAAGCCATTTGAGGATGTCACCGGTCATTCATCTATACTGATGTTTAAAAGCTGAAGAGTTCGTTCGAGTTGAAAGCCAATCTAAGTAACTACTTGTCCGATTGCCTGAATAAAAAAAAAATTGTCTAAGATTTCACATGTATACAGAAACACTCGCCACTAATGGTCCTGTATGGGCTGCATTATTCTATCTAATGGAAAAAAAATTAAGAATCAGGTCATGAGGACGTATACGATTACCTGTTTGGGCTAAACTGCTATTGGGATTATTGAATTTCTAAATCATATCAGTTAGGTGTTCTAGTATATCTACTGGACTCACGAGTTGTGGATACATCTTCGGGGATAACAGGCGTGAAGGTACTTTTTTTTAAATTATATTAAATTTATTTTTTGTTTATATTTATGTTCTAATGCCTTGAGTTTTTTTTTAGTTCTGTACCTAAAAGATAGAACGGAACCGTCTCTTCTGTCTCTGTGTTGTCTGTCTGTGTGGAAACTTAAAGGGTACTTGCCTAGAATTATGAAATAAAGTGAGATGATAATACGATACAGATAAAGAGAAAAATTGTATTTTTTTAATACTAACTGCATTTCACAATCTAATTAATTGGACCGGCACGATTGAGGTCTATGCCCAGCAGTGGCCGTCGTTTGGCTGATGATGACATAACCGGGGAGGTACTTCTCGCTCACACCGCTGTAATTCGATGTGGTGTCGGGTTTCATGCGGTTTGTTAGTAGCCGGTGGCCAATTGGAACGGAGGGCAACACATTTGGATTACAATAATGCGGCATGAATGGGCAACGATAATCGTGAAAGGGCTTCGATTGCTCCTTTATCCTCTAAGTATTATGTTATGCTAATATTCATTATGTACTTATTAAAACTAAAAAACCATAACAAAATTGTATTTGCAGTTCGTTCGGAACAGAATACGCTGCCAAAATGTAATCAACTTTTATGCCATATCTAGTTTCGGACGGACGTTCTCACGGAAATTCTGTAAGATCTTTCGTTCACTCGATACAGCCGTAAAGTGACAGCTACACTGTCGCGTTTCGTGCTGTTTGTGAGTTTCCGGTGGATCATTGGGGGAGCACCAAAAATTCAGTATAACAATTATGTGGATGTCTATGGTCGTCGCAAATCCTCGAAAGTAAGCCACCATCATCATGCTTACCCTTATTCTCCTACTTCTCGCAAAGCACACACATCAAAGATAATTTTCTTGTTTTTGTAAATGACTAAAGTCGCCAGAATTTCAGTGTGTGCAACACCAAGTAGGTAAAAGCTAATTTTGTGTAGCCAAATATTTGATTTATATCCATCCTGTCAACCTTGCACATCGAGTTTGCATAACATTTATAATAATTGTCCTCTTTAAGACTAAACACACACACAGCCTTACACACACAATGAATACTTGTATTTTATATATATGAATATATTCATATGTTTTTAAACAATTTTTTTTATTTTATATAGTACTATCCCGACATTTCGAGGTTTGCTTTCTGTGACAAAACCCTGATAAATTTACTAATAAATCATTGTTATATCCTGCACTATATATTCTTCAATCTTTAAGTGACAAGTAAAACTCAGTCCAGTTGATCCAATGATTATTTACCACAAAGTGTGTATGGGGTAATTAACAGAATGAAAGAAAAACACACGCCCTAGTTATTTTTAAATGACTGACGGACAATCCATTTTTTTTATATGTATTACAGTACACAATCCCTATGCCACAAGAAAGTCACACAGAGCCGTTTTTTTTTTTTGATGATGCGGTGAAACAAATTTATGCACTGGGCTTGTGTTGGGGTCCAGTGGTGTGTGGTGGTGGGGCTAGAGGCACAGTGTCAAATAACCATCATTAAAACCACCGTGAATGGCATCAATTTCGCCCATGTTGAGATGCAGCCGAGGGATCGACACCACATCCACAGAGGGCTTATCCCGCACCACAGGACAACAAAAAAAGAACAACCCTGCCAATTTTGATGTGACCTATTTGTCTGCAATGCAAAATACATCCCATGTGGACCTCTCCCATCAAAATGACAAATGTTGATGTTATGAATATTTTATTATTGAAAAAAACATGGCATACCTTTTAATAGCATCTATTTGTTTATTAGCTGGAAGTTCCACAGCCGTAAACAGTTGCATTTCCCCTTCCCGGCCAAACACTCCACCAGGTATTTTTCTACAAAAAAAAAATGAGACAGAAATTTATTTTTAGATAATTATGTTACCTTTTGTCTCAATATCATTGTGTATTTATAAAGAAATATCAATGAACATTGAGTGTAAGTATTGTAACATATAAAGAGTATATTTTTATGTAATACACAGACGGGTTTGTTTGTTTGTTTGAACATGCTAAGCTTTTGTGTATGTGATCTACGTTCATGAGGAAGATTATAGTTATATGGGTGAAACCATGGTGTGGCTAATACTGTATATATGCTTTGTTCATCATAAGAATCTTCTCTAATATATTTTTAGTTTCACAAGATTATATATTGTATTTATAACAGAGGATTGCTATTGGCATTCATTGGAATTTGATATTTCATATCCAGAAGATGGATAGGGGCTGATTATATTGATGAGCTCCTGAAAAATGCATTATATTTCAAACCTCAGTTTGAGAATGTTTACCAAAGTTAATTCATGCTCCATGACTCCCACCTGCTCCCTTAATAATGTTCAGAGGGAAAGTACTTATGTTAGAATCAAACTTCTTAAATTATACACAAAATAGCAACACTCAAAAGAGCAGGGTTGTTAGGAATGCATTACAGAATTGATGTATAGCTATGTAAATTTTAACAGCATGGCTAAACACTGTCTTGGTCTCAAATTACAGACTACATTGATCTCTACCAGCAAAGTCTTGTTTCCTTATGTTCTTTATTAACTAGTAAGTTGATATTCACTTTGTCATATTAATACAATATATTGACTGATATTAAATATATAGCTTAAGTAGCTGAGAATGCATTAGACATAGAAATGGTCATTATTGTGCAGGGGATGAGGGCTCTAGAAATGAGATTATATCTATGTATGTACTTTGATAAATTTCTTCAAATATATTTATTGTGTTTCAAGACATTAATATAAATTTACGAACAACTTACCTAAGAAACTTCTTCAGTACACTGGCAATTGTGTATACAGAATAATTGTCAACATTGACAAGTCTCCCGGTTTGTAGAAAATGTATCAGCTTTTTCATCGCACCTTGATGGCCAGGGGCGCGGAACACATCACGTCTCAGAGGTGCCTCTTTATTTAACTTTAATATCAACACCTGTGGGTGAAACATCGTATTTTTAATGGAAGATAACACTTTAAACAACTTATTTATATTTACATATTTGTAATACTAACAAGCAGCGGTCCAGGTATATCGTCTTTACATACTTCATGTAAAGGAACACCAAACTTCACTTTTTCAAGTCTCCTTGGATATGGAAGCGAGTTGGGATGGCCGCAAGATGTAACTACATTACTTAAAGTGGCCGCCCGCCGATGCATTCGCCTCGCCCAATTACTCATGATTATCTATTCTTCTTATTCAAGATGTGATCTAGATGACTAAAAGCGCGATGTCGCTAACATAAACAAGATATTTTATTAACAACGTCAATTCACAAAAAAAAGCTGCGTACGTTCCTTCACAACACAATCTACGTTAAATTCAATTCCACCCTCCAGTTCCATCAAAATATGATCACTAATATCGGCAAGCATCATCTTGTTTCGATTAATGAAAAAAAAATTTAATGCTTGACTCACAAGACTTTAAGCACTGAATTTATTCATAAATATATAATCCCATGAGGAATTTACTATCTTTTATCACAAGAAATAAATTATTAACGAATATTAGCGATGTTTGTTAGACACGACTTTTGTATTCGGCGGTGAGTACTATTGACGCGGCCATATTGAAATATAAATGATTTAACTCAGATTGTCACTGTCAACGTATGAACAGAAACAATTTGACAGTTGCATTTTTCTTATATTGGAAGTTTTATAGCTTAGGTCTCAGACAAAAACTGAGCGCTATAGAAAAAAATTGCTCCGCAGTCCTTATATAAAACGATGTACAACCAAGTAACGTCATGTAAATTTAAAGATGAGTAATGTCTTTCTAGCCGGTTGTTGTCTACGGCAGTCATCTAATGTAATCGAAGAATGTCACACGAGGCCCACAGATAGCCTGGGAAACTAGATCGGTGATGCGATGCGTGGGTCTTCTGCGCTGGCTTGCTTGTAAAAACGCACCTGCGAGGATTGCGGTTGTCGAGGCGAATCTCATGACCCGGGTCTGATAGCGAGGGGCAGCTACCCCCTCGGTGATGGGGCAACCCACTGGTGGAAGTGGCTGAGCAACTAGGTGCGGAGGCCATATAGCCTGAAGGTGGGGCTGGGACCGAGGCCTACTGAACCACAGGTGTGGTGGTTAAATCGGAGAATTAATTTTCTTTCTACTAGTGGGTTCATCCTCAATCCCGTAAAGACGTGACGGGTTAGGATAATTGCCTGGAAGAAAAATACTACTGCAGTCGGATGTCACCGTCTTGCTGAGATTGCACCTGGACTGTCAACCCCTAATGGGTGAGCTCGCCGGTTAATCTGACGGAGGCTCTTGAGATGGTGACCATCGATCTTAGGCGATATACTCTCAAGTTGTGAGAAGGCAACAGAGGCTTCACAACCGAGTGGCTACTTAAGAAGATAGATCGAGTTAAACAGTCTGAGTGGAATGAGATGGACAGATTTTAGATTAGACGAAATGGCAACAGAACACGTTTAATACCAAACTTGCTTGTCTGGATAACAGATTGAACGATGGGATCGCCGTGCAGGGTGCACAGCGGCAACCGTTGGCGGTTGCGACTGCAGGGCGGCGAGCTTGCTGACCTGTTGGGCTATGTCACTAGTGGGGTAGGCACAGTGAACGGAGTGCCACATATCATGATCCCGACACACCTGCCTAGCCTGCTCCGCATTCATTATTCTCATACAAACATGCTGGTTGTGAAGACACTTGACACCACCTTCGGACGGTTCCCGATCAATCTGATTATAGCACTCTCATTCGACAAAAATGTATAAGATATATAGATGTGGCTGAAGCCACAAAATAAGCGTGTCAGAAATAGTGCAAGTGACAAGCTGGGACACACACTTCTCTAGCTGTGTAAATTATATCATTCCTGTTATCCTTTAGGCTGATTTTAGTCTCACGCCGACGGCACGCGTACCGTCAGCGCTGGTGGCTGAGACATATGAACTTTTTGGAAGCGTTTTTTGGTGACGCATAGCTACCAGCGCGCACGGTGGTCAGCGCTGATAGCTACGCGTCCGTACGCGTCGCGCGTCGGCCCCGCGTAGCTGTCGGCGCTGACGATCGCACGAGCGCCTCCGTGTTCAGTGAGCGTTTTAGTCTCAAGCGGAGCGGACGTCGTCAGCGCGTACAGTCATGTCGAATCGCGAAGTGGATACTGGTTATGAAACAGCTAGACGTACTGATGAATAATTATATTGTTTAATTACTAATAATATGTAATTTATGTTATTTTTTTTATCTTACCTATAATATGAAACAATAATAAATACCTATGTTGTTTTCTTACCTATACTTGCCATGATTACACATAATTGTAAAACGAGTAAATATGTTTTTTCTTACCTTAAAGTCACCATTAGTCGTTCAATCGGTGGTATATGCACGATTCGTAAGCTGCAATGGACCAGTTCATCCTGTATCTTTGCCAGAAGTTCGTCAAAAGTTCTAGTTGACATTCGAAAGTAATTAAAGAATTTACTTTCGTCAGCCCTCAAAGACAAACTCTCCTGCAACGGCTCTCTGCTCAATCAATGGATGAACATGGAGTCTTCGTCGTCGCCGGTCTTTATTTTTTTGGGATACATAGTACAAAGCAGCAATAATTAATACACTCCGCATTTTGTCGTCGTCTGTACGGTAAGGCGGTCAGTACGATACTAAAACGAGCCACGCTGAGCCACAGCGCTGGCAAACAACGCGCTGAGCTATGAGCCCTGATGGTGAGCGTGAGATTAAAATCAGCCTTACACATGTACATTCCTACAGACCCACGTGTATAAATAATAGCATGTTTTTTTTATAATTTGCACGAAATAATTGCTGCATTTAACATTTAAATTTTAAGTATTGTTTATTTTGCCTTTGTACAACAATTTAAGGATCGTGCCCACGTGGTTTATACAAATGTCAAAGTTGCATCAGATTTATTAGTGTTAATCTTATGACCAATTGTTGGGTAATTTTAATTTCTGAGTAACACATACTGGAAAGCATGGCTATCTCTTTCCAAAACTTTCGTGTTGGTTGAGTTGAGAATATGTTCGCTTTTAGTTTCAACACACACGCTTCAGAGTTCAGACACATCATCATACCTCCCTCGAGTAGTACCGCTTCTGACGCTGGTGGCGACTCCGAAAGACCGCAATATATACGATAATAGAGTACCTGAATCTGTTATAGGACACACTATACAGCTTCGTAAAATTGAGCAAGGATTGTAAAGTTAATAAGAGAAATAAATATTCTATCGGTGTTTATGTCACCACACTTAACTTGCCATTGAGCATGCATTACGTAAGAAAATTAAGTAATGTGAATTATTTATACAGCCCTAAAAATGCACTAGGCTTTTGTCAACAACCAAGAACCAGTTGTACAAATTTAAAAAGCAATAGGGATCTCTAAGGCCTTGTCGTTTTACCCCCAAGTCTCTGTAGAACAACAGAAATAACGAAGTGTATATTTATGGATATTTATTATTACAATTAGTAACATTTTTGTTGAAATGCGTATTTGCACATGTTTCATGTTTTAAAGTTAAAACTATAGTGCTCGAAAAACTTGATGCATTCTTTAGCAAACATTGCTTTTTTTCGAAACTCCATCTACATACACTTTTTTAAAATTAATTCACCTATGTACACTTTTTTAACATTAATTAATCTATGTACACTGTTTTAACATAAATTAATCTATGTACACTGTTTTAACATTAATTAATCTATGTACCCTTTTTTTACAAATGTTCATATATTTAAAGAATACCATATATTTAGAGAAAATTATTTATTCGCCTTATTAGGATATTTAACAAGACTTAGAAATCCATTTCAGACTGCAAACACGGGCGTCGCACACGGCGAAGATACTATGTTTTATGTTAAGACCTTGAACCTTTTTAGTATGATAATGTATACACACTTTTAAGACATTATGTAAAATAATAATATAAGTCAAAGTATCTTAATTAAAAAAGTGATAGTTGTAAGGAATAAACCATAGGTCTGAATACCTTCAGAATTGCACTAGATGAGTTAAATGGATCATGTTTACAGCAATGGTACCAAAACATTGAATACAGCTGTGGTGACCCCAATTCAATTATTGTTATCGGATGCCATTTATACAAAAATTTATATAAGAATTGTCGGTTGTAATCTCTACTCTATTTTATTCAAATAGTATCCACGATTTAAATATAATGTTCCACAGGCAGTTTTTTAGACCTTTTCAGTTGAATATGTTCATAACTATAATGAAGAAATTAATTGACAAAGTTTTACAACCATTAAGCTTCTTAATGTGATTATTGAGTCCCGTGAACAAGTTAGACATTCAGTTGGCATCACACATTTTCAATTCGGAACCCTTCAAAATCCGCTTCGCATCTGATCATTTTATGGCTCTCAAGGAAGTCTTGGACGAAGCTTTGCACTTCATATTCAACTAAAAAAATATGCACATAGCTTTAATTAAAAATAAACTAGTATTGGCTCATATTTGCATGACAATTCTGAAAAATTACAATTTATTTTATGTCAACAGGGGCCAAAGAAGAACCAGAGCCATTTGTCTCATGTGAATACTGACACCCATTCACACATGCTTATTCAGATGTGTTATTCTCCTTCGCCCCATTCCACCAAGAGACCACCAGTTACTGACAAACCGTACAAAACCTGACAGCATAGTTGTAAGTTTATGGTAGTATCATGTGAGCAAGTGTCCCCTCCCCAACTCCTGATGAAGGTAGACATGGAGGACGAGCACATTTTGGGTGAATGCAGCATGGGATATCTTACTAAAGTCATATAATCATAACACAAAAGAACTTACATGGATATTTACTGCATTGATAAATCAATTTTATTAGATGCTTTGCTAAGGATTTAAACAAAGCTTTCCCTCTGATACGACCTTTCACATAATATGGACTTAGTATTTTGACAACCCATGGAGTAATCCTTTCTTTGCAGCTGGTAATGAATTCTGGTGTTTCGTCTATTGGTGAAACTACACCCTCTCCATCGCTATCATATCCAAAGAGATCAATGATAGTACTCTTTATCTGCAATCATAAAAAAAAATCTATACTGCTGCTGTTTACAATTGAAGATATCTCTTTTATAACATGCAATGCTATCAAACCTTTTAATTTCGGAGTCCGTTGCGTCTACATGGACGTGTGTACTACCAATGACCATAATTATTATTGGACTATGATACTTACATACTTACCACACCTATGGTAACAGATTCTAAAGTTTGTTATAAGCCAAGTTAGGCTGGTTACAAGTTAAGCAAGCAAGCAAAGTGAGTTTTCAAAAACTTTATAACATCCTTCTGAACAAATAAATCATAGTATTGCAATACATAATAAAATTTAAGCCTGTTTTTCCTAGTATAGTGAATTATTGTAAGTAGATATGTGAATAGCATTACCTTTACAAACTTAAGCCTTCTATTTTCCCTGATATCATCCAACTTTTCATATAATTTAACTTTTAGAAAATACTCTTCGCACAACCATTTTGTGGTACGGTGTTGTTTAATCTTGTCTTTGCATATTTTGGACTCTGGATCTACATTATTAGTTATTAGCCCGCTTAGTGTAGCCAATCTATCATCCAAATTAGGCTGAAGTTGAAGAGTTTCTGAGCTTTGGTTCATGTCACTTGCATTATGTATATTATTTTTATTAGGACATGAAGAGGTGTCTAAAATACCTTCAAATATATCATCATCGTCAGGAATCCCTTGAAAAAGTTCCTCCAATTGTTGCATTATATTGTCTGTCTTTTGCAATTCTGCATTGGTTTTTGTTAATAGATCTTGAGCTGCTACTTTTGTCATATCCTTTGGGCCAATGGAGCTACTTATACTTATATTTGCATTACTTGTATCATGCTCGGATATTTTATCTGGAGGTAAGATCTGCTGTCTGTTAGGCCTTTTCTTTTTTAAACCACATGAACAGTAGCACTCACATCCGCTCATATTAATCATGTCTGCTTGGGTTTTCTTCTCATTTTCAGGCTGAACTCGCAGACAGGTATACAGTTGTTTATATAATTTGCCTTTTTTTGTCATTTCTTTCAATTCTTTGATCTGTATTTTAAATATGCACTTTTAATGGAGCTTTATTTTTGGCATAGTAAGTTTAAATTAGTATATTA
The DNA here is from genome assembly GCA_017140195.1 of Eumaeus atala. Classification (NCBI taxonomy): domain Eukaryota; kingdom Metazoa; phylum Arthropoda; class Insecta; order Lepidoptera; family Lycaenidae; genus Eumaeus; species Eumaeus atala. The sequence continues at coordinate 143,614 of JAFELO010000134.1, forward strand.
TTGATATGATTACCAACTTAGTATAAGATTAGTGATATTTTCCCAGGGTATTAAAGTTATTATAAATAAAATTACTATGACATACACATAAGAAAATAATGGTTATATATGGATCTGGAGTGGAGGCTGCGTTTAGGAAAACGAAGTGTTGGTTGACCGTTCACCGGGTGAGATGACAATCTCAAAGAAATGCAGTAGCCGATCCGAGATGGATGAGAGTAGCAGAAAACCGGTTGTCTTGGCATTCATTGAGGGTGGCCTATGTCCAGACAAAATAATAAAAGAAATCGAAGAAATTCAACATTAATTCAATATCTGCATATAAATTGGGTTTTTGTGGGTTGAATTAAATAAATTTTGGATGATGCCATGTGTTGTCCCAGCATGCAGGAATGCTTAATTAAATAAAATATAATGTCTCCAATGGATAGGTAGTGAACATTATGGGGCTGACCACACAAACTTTGCCTGCTGAAGTTGAAAATTCAAAAAAGTCAGTCCTGGTTCCTCCCCCACCCCCCAAAAATTCTGAAAACTGAAAAGCATGCATGTATAATGTGTATGCTTGAATGAATGTTATAAATTATAAGTCATCTTGCAACAGCTGAACGGATATTTTTGGTTTCATACCGGTATTCGTAACAATTAGTGAATATCTGCACTATAGTGCAATATTCATAACAAACCAATTCTACATGACAGTGAATATTATAAACTGCATACAGTAATTACAACAGTGCATTCAACTACATAATATTGTTTCATAGTATCACCTAACAATAATTAAGCTTCTACCACTGTCTGTTATACTTTGATCAATTAAGTATTAGTCATAATTTTGTTACTAATTAGTAGCAAAATGAGTGTAGCTGAATTGTGAATTTTCAATGATATGATATATCTGATGGCCATTACTGCTATATCCACTCAATACATTAGAGGCTTGTCAGTCATTTTCAGTTACATTTTGCTATATGAGACTCATGTCTATAGTACATTACAACTTGGCCACCTAAACTAGACTAGTGCTACTTATCACCCGTCTATTTAATATAATAGAAAATGCAAAAGGAACCTTTTAGAAAAGTCTCTTAGAGATGTGAACTAGTAATTTTCCATTCCAAGTTCCATTAGTACTAGCAATGAAATAGATGGTCCATGAAATTCAACCAAAACTCCTTACACACAAATAATTTGAACAGTTCATATCTCTCACAAAACCATGATTAAACTGCACTTACAACTTTTATAACATTTTGCCTGTACAACTGTACAATCATACACGATCTAGCCGCCGACATTTCCAGCATCTTAGCACATCGCCAAATAGCACTAGGAAGATATATATTTTTATTTAGTAACTTCTGATTATGTTCATAATTTACAGCTAGTAGCTTTATAAGGTATCCCATATAATGTTTGCGGACCTGGATACAGAAAAGAAATGATATTTATGAAATCTAAGCACTGTTTTCAAATATTAAAATAAAGAACGAAATATTACTTTCGATATAAGAAGATGAGGCTCGGATTCAATATTAGGCAAGGCCATTGATGTATCGTCATTATCCTGTAACCACTGCTGCACAATTTTATCAGAATCCCAAATATTCATTTTCTTTTTAATTGCTGCGTAAACACAAATAAAACATATCAAATAACCCGGGCGGCAGCGAAGCTTCAAATTCTTAACAACCGTCAACACACTAA
>JAFELO010000134.1:145335-209767 GCA_017140195.1 Eumaeus atala
CCCCCCCCCGACACAAAATAACCCCAATGATATTATTTATAAATTGAAATTAATAGATGCTTAAACATATTATGAGGGGTAAAAAATAAGTAAATATAAGCAGATACGTTTCACTGTACATTTCGGTAATAGAAGTATATTTTTACAAGTTTTTGTATTGAAATTAGTTTATACGCCCAGAGGTAAGGGTTTTTGATTCCCGTGCTGAAGTCAATTTCATTATTTAAAAAAAAACTATGACACTTTACTCTTAGACTTGAGAAATGACAGGGAGGGAAAAAAGATGGCGAACTAAAGACGTACATTTTATAAAACACCAACGAAAAACGAACTACTAAAGACGAGACGGCATGGTCATTCGATAATAGCCTATCCGTAAGGACGAGTCTTACAGCAACAGAACAATTGGGAAATGTCAAATGACAGTATGATTAAGTAAACAAATAACTGGGTTGTTAACTACCAGTATTACCAGTATATAAGTGTTATCTATGACGAGTATAAAAGTATTATCTATGCTGTTAACATATGATGGCTGATTGCCATTTCTAACAAAGTAGAATTGCAGAATAATTATAATTCCTCTCAGAAGCTAGAAATTCGATAATTGTTACGATTTGGACATAGTAAATACTACATCAAACAGCTACCTGGGTTACTATAACAACAAATGACTAATACGTTGATAGTAATGTTATAGTTACATTTTTCTGAGATATACCCAGTTGAATATCATTATAACAATTTGACCATGGCCTCAAATCAACACAAGGAATTAGCTAAATATGTGAAAGAAGTACATTCATCCTTAAGAAAGCAAACCTCAGTCATAGGTGCTGTTGCAGCGTGGAAAAAACATTGCAAAGATGTAGATGTTTTACATAAATACGCAAAGTGTATGGAAAAATTAGCAACTACTCATTGGAATAAAAATTCTTCTGAGGAGCAAGGAGTAAATACTAGTCGTATTAAATGGGCTATTGATGTAATTTGTAATTATTTCCATAATAACTTATACTTAATCTATAGAGAAAAAGAAATTATCATTGGAAAAAAAATTAGTTTACTATTAAATAATAATCAAACATTTCCACAGCAGATTAAATTGCTGGATGTGGGCAGTTGTTTTAATCCTTTTAGAGTATTTGAATTTTTAGATGTTTTAGCAATAGACTTGTATCCAGCTAATGGGACCGTATATAAATGTGATTTTCTTAACACGCCTATTGGTACAGACACCATAGTGAGAAATAGCAAAGTTGAACAACTTAAAGAAGTTAGTTTTGATGTAATCACATTTTGTTTTCTTTTAGAATACCTCCCTAACTCAGAATTACGAATAATTGCTTGCAAGAATGCATATAAACTACTTAAAGTAGAAGGCATTTTAATAATAAGTACACCAGATTCAAAACATGTTGGTGCTAACAGTAGTCTAATGAAATGCTGGAGATACACTTTAGCTTGCATGGGTTTCTCTAGAATAAAGTATGAAAAATTTCAGCACATGCATTGTATGACATTCCGAAAGTCATTGCATTTAAATGTAGCTTCAAGGTGGGCTGAACTACATAGAGAGCCATACATGAATTTTGAAATAAATATTCCTCAAGATTTCTCTACTGAAAAAGAGAGGCCATCATTCACAGATATGCCAATTAATTGTTTAAAAGATGACTTTATGGAATTACCTTTTTATAGTATGTAATATAAGTTTAATTATATAATAAGCCTATTGGAAAATGAAGCCATTTAGCTAACCATACATCACAAACTTGTAGAAGATCAATATATGATCAACAAGTTTACGATTTAAGTAAAGCAATCGATTTTTTTTTTCAATTTTGTTCAAGCAAACAAAATTGAAATCGATTGCTTTACTCAGTTGTCAATTATTAATCAGTTGGATATTGTTTATAAAGATTACAGATATACACATATTATTTGCTATTTTTTTTTTGAACTGAGCTAATACTGATAGCATCGCTGTTGAAATGTCAAAACAGGTCATGGAACTGGATTGCTATACTATCTTCTAGAATAGGGGGACACCCCCCTTTCTTACCTGCAGGTACACAATACAGAATATGATGAATCATTGAAATTCTGTACACAAACTCACAGTATATTGTTTCCAGTCTAGGAACCAATGTACAACAGCCATTATTGTTCTCTGTAGGTGGATACCTATAGAGAAGAAAGGCAGATCGGTGATAAGGAGGATTCCCTATCACCCATCCGCCATTTACAAACTGAAAAAAAATGCAACAGCATTTTTAAGGCTTTTAAGTATCACCCTAGCACTAAGTACCACCCTGGTCATACTGGCCAAGTCCAGTTACAATACAGCAAGATAAAAAAATGAAAAGATATTCATTATTAAATGCTTTTATTTCAAATAATTCTTGTCTTTTATACTTAAATGTTAACAAAACAAAAATTATAATCAGAATTAAATATTTCACTGTGATGTGAACCTAAGGTGCTTGTGCAGTTTTATTTAAAACAAAACATATTGAGAAATATACTTGTTACGGTAGATATAATATCACATAATACGTGATTTTAACAAATAAATCTACTTAAGAATATTAGAAGACATTCAGAATATTTTTAATTTATTAAACTACACAAGTTTACATTTTAAAAAATCTGCTAGACCTTACTCTCGAGTTTGACAGTTTAAACAGACAATTTTTCGAATTGTTTTCATACTTTTAAATCATAAATGTAAAATTAGCTTTTTTTTATCAACACAAATGAACAATGTAATCATTAGGATTACTAATTGTTATGAGCCTGGGATCTGGTATGATCATTAGACAATGGTAGGTTCGCTTCAGTTAGTAGAGGTTAGAGGATCATCTATTGAGACAGTATTCGCTGCTAATCTCATCCAACCTGGACCAGCTATTATATAGTCTTCCGTCCATTTGTTTTCCGACACACACACACACACACAAACATCTATAAAACACTAATTAATGACATATATTTGTCAAGTAGAGCTGGTACTCGGTCCACACATCGCTTGTGGTGTAACATTTACACTTTATGTTTAGCCGCAAACCTTTCAGTTTGAGAGGCTTGCCAGTATGAGGGTGATACCAGTGAGGCTCTGAGTTAAATTGACCATATAGTACATGGTAAATTGTTAAGAATTTAAAAACAATATTGATGTAAAAGTTCAAACACATATGTGTTATTTACTAATATTGAAGGTAAAAAAACAGTAATTACATTGTATTAGGATGCAAGCTATTGTGAGATTTGAACATACCACTAATAAAACTAAATTAAATCACTAAAGCACATTTTACTTGACAATATTGAACTTTTCTTTACGCTTCTCTAATTTTTCCTTATTCTCAATTACAGTCATAATAGACGATACATTCTGTCCAAATCTCTCTGCTCTTTTCCTAAGTTTTTCAATATTTTCCGATAATGTTGTTGAAGTATCTGTGGTGCTTACAGGTCCGCTAATGGTTTTTTTATCGAATCTTTGTTTCCTTGCTTCTTTCCTTTCAGCGTCACTCATTTTGACTGGCAATCCAAACCTTTTAGCTCTCATTTCTAACCTTGTCTTTGCATCCATGTCACATGTTATTTTTATTTTGTTGGTAGAATTTGTAACTGGATTCACCTCAGGTTCATCATGACTTTTTTCCTCCGTTGATTTAGGAGCTGTTATCGAGGTTGTTCTGTTCAATACAATTTTTTTATTTCCTTCCTCCTTTTTATCAGCCACTTTATCGTTGGGGTTTACAGCGGCAGTAATTTTTCGTTTCAGCGTCCTTTGTGGCTTTGACTCAACAGCAGGTTTAGTCGGAGAAGGTTCTGCAAGCGCCAAATCTTCGTTTATGTTATCGACTGCAGAATCATCAAGAATATCATTCTGACTTTTGTCATCTTCGTCTTCCAAAACACCGTCAGAATCAATTTCGTCTGAATCCAGAGTAATACCTTCGTGGTCCTCTTGAGAGATTGCCCCCTGTAACCGCGCTATTAACTCTGCTTTGTCACCGGCATAGGACAAGCCACGTGATTTCAATTCTTTACGTAGGTCGACTACTTTCAACTTAGTTATATCGTTTATGGTGGAGTCAGCCATCTCCGATGTACAAATAAGCAATAATTAAGCAAATATTAATGTGAAATAAACTTTACTCTCAAACAACATTCATACAACAATGTTACGTCAATTGTGAATTGTCAAAAATGATCTACCTTCTTCTTTTAAATTTTCATATTTTTTGTCCTGTCAACATTTATTACATTTAACAACCTATTTTACAGTTATGCAACGTTTATAAATGCTGATTTCACAGACATGAACTCATAATATTTCTCCTAAGACCGATAAAGAGATGTTCAAAAAACTGGTTTCCTGTAAGTCGGTTTACGAACGATATAATTTAACGTGACAATGGTTTTCTAATTGATTTGTGTACGCATCGTCTGATGAAGTGAAGCTCGCAAGCTCCGCCCATTCGGAACATACCTTTGACTTAATACTTTTTCGATATACAATCGATACGTCGCAGCCGGATTGTCTAAATTCCTGTATTTCTTTACGGCTAGCCATTCATTTTATTTTGTGGCGGGCCCACGATTAGTCACATTGAATACGCCTGAGTGAAATTGGCCAGAAATAGTTCGGCGATATACGATATTCAATAAAGCTAGTATTATTGAAATAAAGTAAATAATTATCCGCCTTTTTTGACACGTTTTAGTTACTAACATTAACACTTGCGGCGTTGCTTAACATGACAACAACAATGGCGTCGATTGTAGAATACAGAAAATGAGACAAAACATGAGAAACAAGGAAACTGTGCCTAGATAGGTTCGAAGCTTCAGGCGGGTCGAACGTAAGTTCGACTTCCGACTAAGTTATTTTTTATTTGCACTCAAAACACATGGCCTAATTTCATACTTATATCGATCACTACCGCTGCCTAAAGTATAGAGATTTAATGAGGCTAAACGTCAGCCGCCATATTAAAGAAAGACTCGCAATGACAATCCGGCTAATCCTTCGCCCGCCACAAAACAAAACGGCCCTGTTTTTGAAAAAGTTAGCCGCAATTTTATATGGTGATTTGTACAAAACGACTACGATAGATATACAAGGACAAACAAGCAATCGGAGCCTCTCGCTCACACGGTGCCTGACTGTTGCATAATCGGAAACGCACACATCGCACAAGAAGTAAGGGAAAGCCGGAAGGCAGGTAACGCAGACGCGCATAACCTCTATAAGGATGTTTATGGGTATCGGTAGTCACTAAATGTCACACAATATACGTATTTGGCCATGAGTCAAGGTAGTAATTTGGGTCCCTTGGAATTTTAGATATTTATAAATGATTTGATATAAATTTTATTATATTATATTGATTTCTTGATATAAATGATTGCACTACAACATCGATGGTGTAGTTCAATCGTGTATCCTAAATACATTATTTTTTGATGATTAAAATGTGCAGTTACTACATTTACGCGTAAAACGACACAATTATAATTAATTACCACCAAGGAGGAAACAGTACGTGTAGACACTGTAAGAGGCTTAGGCAAGAAAATGTCAGAAAAAAGTCACATACAAGGCATTTGTTCTCTACAATGCATTTGTAAGAAGCAACCTTGAGTACTAGTATTATTTGGAGCCCGCATGATATAAAATACGTTGATATGGATGAAAAAATCCAAAAAAAGTTTATTTGTTGGTTGTTCAGGAAATGGTATGGATATTCAGTAGGATATACTACCATATACCCAAGTCTGTTCTTTCTGGGGTGGTATATAGTATACACTATATAACAGACTAGAGGTAAGGCATGTCGCGCTTCTCCATCATGTAGTTAGTCTGGTACAAGGTAGAGAAACTAATTTTGGTGTTTTGGCTATTATATGTTTGATGTGAAAGAATCCCCATCGTTTCAGCTGTCACAACAACCTCACGCCCCAACCCACGAATTTTTTTCACAGTAGAAGTTGCCGTATATAGATTCTTCTGCTCGAATTCCTACCCGTTGCGTACGGAGGGGATTATCGCCAGCTGCATCGAGCTGGGCGCGTTCATTTACGGGACACCACGTCGTTACAACAGGAAGCCACAGCTACTCAGGACCCATCACATAGAATGGAATGCTCGACAGCGTGAGGTCTTCCATTTCAGAGTACCGTCAGCAGCTCCTAACGCTGCAGGGTTTGAGACTGTGATAGGCCACTCTAGTTATGACGCGTGAGAGACCTCTCAAACAAGATAATAATAGCTAATTAGCAATTTTAAATCTTTTGTCGGAAATTTGGATGAATGTACAATATCTGCTGGAGGCCCCACTTTCAAGCCCAAACTAGACTCCGTCGTCCTACGTGTCTAAATTAATCTATGCCACGAGCACTCACAGCTATTTGATGAAGCCGTATTGGGCTTATAAAATATGCATAATGTGTGTTGTTTTTATAATTTTTAAGTTTTTTCATAATTATTTTTTTATCATAATGAGCAAGTTGGATGCTGATTTCGAAACTTAAGCCATGTATATCTTTTTTCGCCTGCTCTGTATATAACGAAGCAAGGAGTATTTCATTGCATAGAATGTCGTTTATCCTGGGAATCGAACCCAACGATCAAAATACAATGGATTATGGTCAATATAATGGAAGCAGGCAATATGAAAATTAATGAAATACTAAACTGTATATATTTTAATTACGCAGGAGGAACAGTGCTTATTGAACCAGATACACTTAAAGGTATTATAAAGTAAGTTACAATATTTATAAACATTAAAAGGTAGGCGGGGAAAACTATATAAATGAAGAGTAAAAAACAAAAAGAATATGAACCAAAACGTTTTTATATTATTAAAAAACATATGTATTATTTTAATTATTCTAGAGCTTTTTATAAATATTTTTTTTATTAACTCCTGCCGTGGTGTTTACATCAGATTTTGCCAGACTTAATTATTGAAAACTATCACTTATAGTCAGGATTACCATCTTGGATATATTTCGTGTTTTTGAAATTCAAATCTCTTATTTTTGTATATTATATTTGTTAATGACTAAAGATAAAATAACACAAATTATATTCAAAATTGTAAGTCCACTTTATTAACGACTAATATAAATAACATTTTGTAAATGAAAATCTTTTGGATGAAGCAAAAAAAAAATTAAATTCCTAGTACAAAATATTTTGTTCCAGGTGTTCTTTAAATTACAATACACAAATACATTGAAAAAATCGGAAGAGAAATTTAAGAGAGCTTTTTTATTTTCATTTAATACCTTACATTTTTGTTATTTTCTATTTGTTTCATTAGGATGTCTGCAATGTCAAGTCCACGAGATGTTAAAAATACTAACGGGGAGTACTAGAACATAAACACTTTACAAAGATGTAAAACAAGTTTTCTACAACCATGGCAAAAAACAAGTGTCTTTTTAGTCTAATCCATGTCATATAACTTTTTTCTTTAATTTTCTAAGTTACTTAAATTTGACAAGATGCGACAGCCCGCCGGATAACTTTATGATCATTATTTGCAATATGTAACAATTCATGCTCAACTAGTGTACAAGAGATATCATAATCACGCGAAGACGAGGATTTTACTACAAGAATAAAAAAAGAAACATCTAAATGTTTATGAAATAAAATACCAATAGTAATATTATAGAATTTTAATTAGGGTACATACAAACATTTTGTAATGTCGGATTATAATGATCAAATTAATAAGCGATTTCGAGCAGCTAGTGTGAGTGTGTAAGTAGCTTTACCATTGTTCTAAGGATTATACTTAAGAGAGGAGCCTGAGCGACAAAGCGTTTATATAAAAATACACATCTTTTTACACATCTAACCTCGGTGAAAAAAAAATCTCATCGGAACACTTCGGGAAAACGACTCCTTTTCGCTGGGGCCGACATATACTTTAAATATATTAAAACATTCCATAACTATGTATTCTCTATATTAAAGGAAATCACACAGATATTTGGAAAGCCAACAAAACAAACGTTAAGCATCCACTAGGGTCGTGTGTCGTGTCGCGTACACTCGTATGTACAGCTACAGTCTGGCGGGGGGCGCGCGGGCGGGCGGGGCTCGCCACACTCGCTCCTACCTACCCTCGGGCAACTGCCGCGCCGCCGCGTGCGTACGCGCCGCCGCCTCCTGCGAACATTGGAACAGTAATCTAAACTATCTTGTTCCCGAGGTGCATGTCGCAGCGGTAGCGCGTAAAACCTGACATTGCAAATATCAAGGCAAAAGCCTTCATACTTACAGATTTCAGCGGCGGTAATTTTCTATATGAGATGGTCAGGGCACTTGAATAGGCGTGGTCCACAGTGATCCTAATGGGCCTAACATAGTGGGAGGTGTGGGGGATATTCTTATATGGGGAATATGACCTTGGTCGCGGTATTTCTGTCGCACGCAAATTCGCCCAACTTGAAGTATCAAGAAGTTTGAGGATAGAGTGGTCTTATACTATAAGTGACTATAAACAATAGACGTGACAAGAGAAACCTTGGTCCCGAAGCCGGTTGCTGATGTCCTAGTGTCACTATCATTGCTTTCCAGAGATCGGTAGTCTATGATGGGCTGTCTAATAATATCACGGACGTGCTCAACGAGAATAATGGTTACGAGTGTTATGGTGCAGCAAGGGCAATCAAATCTTGGTGGCAGATGTAGGGATAGTATATTATGTAATGGGCGTAGCCATCAAGTGCGCGTGGCTAGTGGTGAGCGGTACCTTGGTTCTGGGCTGCGGTTTGGTGCGTGCTAGCGGCGGGGGCGCAGGCGCAGGCACCGGTGGAACTGGCGCGGGCGGCGCGCGGGGCGCAGGCGGCGGCGCGGGGGGCGCGCGTCCCAGCGACGCCAGCATGAGGCCGCGCAAGAGTCCCGCGCGCGACTCTGCCTCCGCTGTGCCCGTGCCATTCGTGGCACCTGTAACACGATATTATAATGTTTATTAAAACATATTTAAATGTCGTCAAAAGTATTTTGTAAGAGCACTATGCCTGTGTGGAGGTGGCCTAATACCCCTACCCCAAGTACAGGATGACGTAAAAGTCATCAAAGTGCAATAGCCTCTTAGGATCTAGGAGGCTTCAGCGACCTGGTTGTTTGGTGTCCCGTATGCTTCATAGTGACAGTGAAATGGACGGGAGCACCGGACATCGGTTGCGCCTAGTGATGGCGTTACCATCAATCGGATCGGCGACATACAGCGGTGGCGTCGATCAGATTGATCCGGTCCGAAACCTAATCTGCGATTGCCAATGCGCCTGCTCAGCGTGACAATCACGACAACAGCAGAATTCGGCCCCTAGTTCCCGTTAGTTCCACTACTCCTGGCCACGGTAACTGTGGAACAACGGCTGTCAGGAACCTCGGGGCTACGGATCGGTACCACCGATTTGACCAGGCTACGTATAACGGACGAACGCTTCGACTAGATAACCACTCGGTTGAAGTGGCAAAGATGGAACTGTGAAAAATCCGCTGATACGTTCTGGGGTTATGTAAAGTCCGAAGACAAGGTGAAGACACCATAACTCTGCCATCGGATCACCTATTCCACTTCAGGGAAGGCGACACGCCATCACAAGGCGGCGTGGGATTCCTCGTGAATAAGTCCCTCGTCGAAATCTCTAGTGCGTCGAGTAGGGTGGCGTATCTCATACTTAAGCTCACTAAGAGGTACAGCCTCAAAGTGAAAAGTGGCCCACTTTAATGTTGTTATGGGGGACTTTAATGCCAAAGTGGGAGTACGAAATGGTGTCGAACCGACTATGGGACCACATGGAGTCGGATGACGAAATCGCAGTGGGCAAATGCTGGCAAACTTCCACGAGGGCCTCTTCTTCATGAACTCTTATTTTAAGAACAGCATATATTTAGGAATGTCTCTGTGATCAACAGGTTTAAAACCGGAAGTGATCACCGATGGGTTAGAGCCTCTCTGAATATAGGCTTTCGGCGCGTGTCCAATTAGTACAGTCAACACTCCGACCTAACTTCCGGCGAACCATGGTAGGTACCGAAAAATTCCAACTGGAATTAAAAAACCGGTTCGATGCCCTAGATACGTCGGAAACTACAATGGAAATTGTCGTAGGCAATGAGTGGCGTGATTGGTTGCACGTGGGACATGGGTGATGGATATTGCAGGAGTAAGTATACGAAAGCTAAACTCTCAGATGGGACGCTGGGACTTATTTGGGAACGCAGAGCACACGAAGACGTTACGTCTGCCAATTTCAAGCTTCTTTATAAGCAAATCCCCGAACTAATACGCCGAGTCCTTCCTTGCTCAAATACGCAACGGGTTGCCGAAGTGATTGAGATTGCCGAAGAGATTTTGTGGAGAAGCTTGGAAGAAGCCATCTGACTATGGTTAGGATTGATTCTGGGGTTACCGTTTCTTCTAAGCCTGAGATCTTACCTGAAATCGAAGCTTTGTATAGCAAGTTGTATATACGTCGCACGCTAGTCATCACGATACCCTGAAGAAGGACCCGCGCACAAGCCTGACACGACATTTGTCAGGCGATTTTCCGAACGCCAGTTTGAGTGAGATTAGCCTGGCTCTTGCCCAACTTAAAGGGGGGAAGGCTCCGGGGAAGGACGGAATTACAGTCGTGCTTCTTAGGACAGGAGGCGAACTTGTGTTCATCTTTTTTTTAGATTTTTAATTTTGTCCTGCAGCGGGGCGTACCTTCCAAGGCGTGGCTTGCAAGTGACGTTGTTTTATTTTTTAAGAAGGGTGACAAATCACTTCTTCAAAATTACAAACCAATTCCACTTCTTGGCCATATTTACAAGTTATTCTCAAGATTCTTGACGAATCGTCTCACCACAAATCTTGGTGAATTCCAGCCACCGGAGCAGCCTGGGTGTAGCAGAGGATTTAACACCATGGACCACATTTTCACCATAAGGCAAGTTGTACAAAAAACACATGAGTACAATCAGCCTCTGTGCCTTGCCTTTGTGGACTATGAAAAAGCTTTTGACTCTACCGAAACCTGGGTTGTTCTGGAAGCTTTACAGCGATATCAGGTCAATTGGCGATTCGACGAAGTACTGAGAGCATTGTATGACACTGCTTTTATGTCTGTTCTGATTCCGGGAGCCAATCCAATTGCATCGAGGAGGACGACAGGGGGATGTCATTTCCCCGAAACTATTCACGAATGCTTTGGAGGACGTCTTTAAGACTTTAAACTGGGCAGAATGCGGCATTAATATTAACGGCGAGTACCTCTTAGTTTCGCCGACGATATCGTTGTGTTGGCCGAATCTTTGGAGAGCTTGCAGGAACTGTTGCACAGCCTAAATGAATCCTCCTGACATATTGGCCTCAGGATGAACTTGGACAGGACAAAAGTCATGTTCAACGAACACATTCTCCCTAGGCCGGTCAACGTCGATAGTGCTATTCTCGAAGTCGTAGACGAATACGTCTACCTCGGGCAATTATTACAAAGAAGTAGATATAACTTCGAGAAGGAAGTCAATAGAAGGATTCAGTTGGGTTGGGCAGCCTTCCGTAAGCTTCGTCACATTTTCACGTCGCCTATACCGCAGAGCTTGAAGACGAAACTCTTCAACCAATGCGTTCTCTCCGCGATGACCTACGGCGCCGAAACATGGCCTCTTAATTTAGGACTGGTCCGCAAGTTTGCGGTAGCTCAATGGGCTATTGAAGTCATAAGGCAGAGAACTAAAATATCCGATATCACGCGACGAATAGGCTCTTTGAATTGGAAATGGGCTGGTGATAGTCTCAGAAGATAAGATGGCAGATGGGCCTGTAAGGTTCCGGAGTGGATACCGCGTTTAGGAAAACGAAGTGAGAGGCGACCGTTCACCATGGGGAAGACGATCTCCGTGCAGTAGCCGGTCCGGGATGGGATCGGTGGACCGATAAGGGCTGATAATGATGATGAAGAGCCCCATTGCTCCATATTAGACGGATTTGGTGATCACGGCTGTTTGGTGATCAGCTCTCGCTCACTTAATACCACTAAGTGTAAGTTGCGTTTCATGCGTTTTATGGCTCATTGGAGTGTTGGGGCGATCGTCAGTAGGTTCTGATTGGACGTTTGCGCACCAAATTAAAAAAGACGTTTTAACTAATAAAAAGAAACAAAAATGTGTTTTCCTCGAGCGCTTTGCGATCGTATCGAAGGGACACTGTGCTTGCTGCGAGCCGGAACCGGCGGTGGTGGGCCAAGTCAGTTTCTTCAGTGTCCAGAAAATGAACAAGCGAAGCACATATAGCGTACCAAGGAAGCCGGCGAGCAGAAACTGCGAGTCGCTGGGGTCAGGCTGCGGGGGCGGTTGCGCCGGCTGCGGCGCAGGGGGTGGAGCACTTGCGCTACTAGCGGCTGCCCGCCGGGGCAAACGCTCTAGCTGTTGTCTCGCCGCCTGCGGAACATACAAACAAGTTTATCAGCATCAAAAGTATGCCGTGATGACTGACTCATGAGCTTCGCTCAGCAATATGGGATATTAAGGAATTATATGCTCACCTGCGTCCCACAGAGCATTTTGCCTTCACGTTCTGTTTTGAGGTCTGAAGTTGCTCCGCCCAGGCCTAGGAAGTACCAGATGAGTGGTGGGACGATGGCCCGATGCCAGTGCCAGGTTGCGCTGCACCTCGATCAGTAACAGTGGTGGCGGGGATGGCCACGTTCAACAGCCTGCTGGCGCTCCAGCTGCAACTGCATCTGCGACAGCGTGCCGGATAGCACTGCTCCGCACGACGCTCGCTGCGACAGTGAGTGGTGGCGGGGACGGTACTTACTGAGGCTTGCTGGCGCTCCAGCTGCAACTGCATCTGCAGCTGCTGCAGCTGCGACGGTGTGCCAGGCTGCGCCGCACCACGCCGCACGCCGCTCAGCTGCGACAGGAGCTCGGCTATGGGGTCCACCACGGCGTCCCGCGCCGATGGCGACAGCGACGAGATGCCACCGCTCGTACTGAACGACATGTAACGTCAAATACGCTTTCAGCTACACACACAACCGCGGCACACTACTACACAGGCATACTATATACAGATCACTACTATTCTAATTTCGCTACAATTCGCGACAAATATTAACTGACAATTACAGTAGTGCAACCTTACATAAATGTAATCGATATTCTAAACCAACTAATCGGTTTGGCCAAGGCAATGGAATCCGACTTAGGAGAGTCAGCCTGCCTAACATCGATGAATAGGTCCACGGATAGGCGGTGGGATTTGACCGTACGGGAGATTACAGACTGAATTTGTCGAATAGTGTATCGAGAAATAAGACTATTGTTTTATACGAACGGATAAAGAAAACTTCATTAGCTGAGGCAGTAGGACTGTCAATGATCGGCTGGACAATGGATTATTGACAGCCTGAATGAATCAATCGACTTTAACGAGGGCAATGCCAAACTCAAAATGGACTCAGTACTAGTTAACGGATTAAGTGGTTATGCCGAGTGAAGGTCCAACACTGGACCAACCTTATGAATTACTTCCCCGCCAACGTTATGGCAGCATAATTGCTAGATATCAGCAAAGTAATTGGAGATGTTAAACATAGAAAGATAATCGTTCCGGCCCAATCCTGTTAGTGACGTCGACCAGACTTGTACTTTAAGCATTGAACTTGTACCACTCATCCAGAAAATAAATTCATTATTTAACCAGCCCGACGTTTCAGAATTGTAATGGCAATTCATGAATGTGGTTTGAGACTGTCACGCGGAGAGGTCAGTCTCAAAACACCAAAAATATTTGCACGGCAGCCGAATTGGGCCGGCGCCACCGGGGTGATCTTTTGCTCCCACACAATTGCTACAATGAACAATACGTACATAATGACGACATAAGCAAATTATTTGACAGGCGAAGGCGTCGTCGATCGCCATCGTGATAAAGTCATATACCATAACTATGAAAATGGCCATGAGGGATCGAAATGGAAACTCTAACGAAAACCCTCAAAAAGGTGTTGTTATGAACTCAAAAAATAACATCAAATACTAAGACTAAACTTGTAAACATATAACATAAATGCGCGAAAATTATAACTAGCAGGCTAAAACCTGGTAGTTAATGTTAAAATGTTTTATTGTATTCTAAGCAACTAGGCGATAATCGGATACAATATAAACTGAAATTAAAACAAGTTCAGTAACAAAATTTTGCCAAAGTAAAGTCTGTAGAATGTAGATGATTCAAGTCTATTAGTGTCCTACGGAAATTGGTTTTAGGACCGACGCCGGTACCGGAATTTCGACTACTACCTCAGTTAAGGCAAAAACCGAAACTTCCTTGTAAGAATTTGTGGGAAAAGTAAAAAAAAAAACACACACACACACACACACACACACTCACACACACACGCACACGCACACGCACACACACGAACACGCACACGCACACGCACACGCACACGCACACGCACACGCACACGCACACACACACACACACACACACACACACACACACACACAGTGTGTGTGACGTATAATGAGATATTAATTTTACTAAACGGAGACCTAACACAGGTTTCGGCTACATTTTATTAGATTGTTCTGTTCCTATAGTTGCTCGTTGCTGTCCAGGGTATTATTTTTTTGGCAGTGCCACCCTACATCTAAGCTATAGACCAATGAAACGCAGACGAGGACGAAAATGCCAACTATCCGCATACATATTCATACGAAAAGAGTATATTTATTCCTGAAAGGCCTGTAAGACGCCTAGTCTAGCATGTCTATGGGCGGCGGTTGTCAATACCCACCTGCTCGTTGGACCCCTATCTCATAAAAGAAATACGTCGGAATTAAATTTGAAAAGGGCTTATAATAGATCTTCGCGGTCCATTGCTGGAAATAGGCGTCTTTCAACGTACGC
The DNA here is from genome assembly GCA_017140195.1 of Eumaeus atala. Classification (NCBI taxonomy): domain Eukaryota; kingdom Metazoa; phylum Arthropoda; class Insecta; order Lepidoptera; family Lycaenidae; genus Eumaeus; species Eumaeus atala. The sequence continues at coordinate 160,287 of JAFELO010000134.1, forward strand.
CAAGACGGCTCATCACCTGCGCGCATCCATCCCGAACCGGCTAGAGTAAGAGCTCGTCACATATACGCTCAACAGCCAGGGCCAGAATCCTAATGAAGATAAAGCCTTTATTAAACTCATGTGATAAATACCTGAACTGCATGTTGGAGCGCCGCGCGCGACTCACGCCGCGCCCCGACGGAGGTATCCGCCGCACGCCGCCGTGACGTATGCCGCTGGGCTCGTCGTGTTACTGAGTTAAGGAGATGTATACACACAAAGTAACATGTGGTGACATGCATGCACTAGGACCGGCACGATCGAGAAGGTACCTCTCGCTCACTTGATATCGACGCAAAGTGACGGCTATACTGTCACGTCTCGTGCAACTTGCGAGTTCCCAGTGGTACATTCGGGGACAAAGAGACAGCTCTTTTCTATGTATTGATGTTTATAGCCGTCTCTGTCGACGAGGGTAGGACACGCGTGATAGTTGCAAGTGGCCTTGTCATAGAAATGAAAGATTGACTCATATGTGCTCAGCATCATAAATAGTATTTTATACTTCCACTTCTCTGTTCCCACGTCCTAGGCCTTGGAGGTACCGTGGCGTTGGTTATGCTATCCATATATATTGGACTCGGGACTCATGGCTGGTGGTAAAAAGTGGTGTATTGTAAAAGGATATGAGAAATGATATAAGATCCCGGGGCCCAGTGCGGTGCTCCAGGGTGAGGTGTCCGGCGAAGTCGTCAGTCACAAAGTTGGGCTCCCCGCCCGGCATGGACGCGCACACCGGACACACCACCTGAAACATAACCAGGGAAGTATATAAATACCGATTTTATAGCAGGTTCTGTTAAAGTGACCAGACGAAACAAAGTTTGTCTGGGCTGAAAAGAAAGAAAGATCACAACTGGCGTTAGAAACATAACAAACTAATTAATAATAATAATGTCGTCCCAGCCGAATTTCGGCCCCGGCTGCCATCTCTATAGACAACTGCGCAGGATATGTTATATTGCACAACCCTGTCCGCAGGCACACGTGCATTCATTCTCCTATTCCGATGGGACGACAATACGACACGACCGGAGATAAATCGGGCGCAGGACCGACGGCTTAGCGTGCTCGTCCAAGGCACGGGGGTGTAACATCGCCAACTTCCTCACTTCGGACTGTTGTTAGGAATTGAAAAATCTAATAACACTTTGGTCCGACCGGGAGTCTAAACTAGAACCTCACAACTGTGGTTGATTTTACTTACCTCTCTACGAGGCATTACATGATATTACTGTAGTCAATATATGTGGCCAGGTGGCCAGGCAGAGGTAGTGTAGGTATTACTAGTAACGTGCACCTCCTCGTTTGCCCCTTTATGCTATAAAAAAAGGACAGCAACAACAGCTTTACAAAAGACGTGCCGTCATTTTCTAACAGACCAGGCGGTTGCTAATTACAAGCCTATCCTTAAAATTGTACACTCACTGCCAGGTTAGTGTCTGCGTGCTCTGCTGTGACATGTTCCATGAGTGCGGTGTCAGTGAAGCCCATTCTGTTGCAGAACGGGCATGTGTACGCTTGTGGCTGCTCCAGAGCAAGGGTCTCACCACCATAGTACAGATCTGGAATTCATAGCAAACAATAATTACAATCTCGCTGGAATGTGATCCCGTTCCTCTTTCACCACCCCGCGCTCGCCCCTTGCGTCAGTACGTCTCCGCACTATACCAGAGCGCCGATTGGTGTCATCGATGTCGGATCTACAGGTATTGTAACCGAGATATAGAATTTCATTGCGATTTTTTGCTCAGAAAAAACCGGCACTGCCTGTTCAAAATCTGGCAGACATTATCAAAACCAAACTTATAAATACGTAGTGTTTCTAAGAATTCACGTTATTGCCGTTTTACAACCTAACTGGGCCGACACTATCGAGGAGGTGAAACTCTCTTACTTATTACCAAGGTCACTGACACATTGACACCAACAGGACCATCCCTTGGTCCTGTTTCGTGTGGTTGTAAGTGGGAGTAACCAATTACGGGGAAGAGGTAAAGGACGACATGAAATGGTCACAAACATCTACAAAGGTAGGTGTAGGTAGTCCAGTCGAAGCTTAACGCGCATATACTTTTGCGATATTTCAAACGCATATACGAAAAGCCGTTGTTGTGCGCACAAGGCTGATGGTGGCGCATTTTTTTTTTTGGCATTGCATGCAAGAGGTGCAGCTTTTAATTTTTTATTTTTTTTCGGAGGGACCTAATACTGGTTGACGGCGCCAGTCCAGCCTCAACAGTTCGACTGACTACGAAGAGACTTTTTTGTCTTCAGGTTAGGAGGTGCAGCATTAGTGGTCATCAGTACTAATATTCATAAGCACTAATAGAACCAGTCCCAGAAGTTACAAGTACTGCTAGAACTAAAATTCGTAAAATACGTCGTATACTCAGTCTGGATGAAGTTGTTTTAAAGCAACAATACGTCAGCCTTTTGTACGGATAAGTATTACATGCTTTTCTTTTGCGTAAGCTGTTGTTTATCTTTGTTTATTTGTTTCATACTATAGTTGGCCAAACGAGAAATCGGAGCGCGTTCACGACTACAGACGGCCATAGACACATGCTTAAATCGTAAGAAACGGGACAGCTTTCAGCAGTAGGAGAATTGGACCGGCACGATCGTATATATAGGTGACATGTCCGGAGCTGCGTTTCGTGCGGTTTGTGAATAGCTGGTGGCCCATTAGAAAGGAGTAGGATAAAACGAGGGCAACGCTTGGGCATAGTAACTATGCTGATGTTCATGGGTATCGTAAAAAGGCTTCCATTGCTCGCTCCCCCCTCCCCTACTATAAAAAAATAGAAACGAGTGAACGAGAAGAATAGGAAGTCACATCAATGAAGCCCTTTTCTTTCTGTTGTTAACATTATTTTCTGTACACTTACTGTAGGTAAATCAGGCTGTACAAGGTTGTTTTAGCATGTCTGTTTTAAATGGTCTCATTCAGTCTCCAATAGCACAATATTATATTATAAAGTTGAGCAACTCCACATGGTGCTACTAACCACTAATAATTTGTTATCATGATTCAATATAACTTACACATTTCTCGTGTGACTGTATAGTAACGCAAGCCACTTTAAAATACAAGCTTATGTCTTGGTATGGCTTCCATATTCAGCAATGTGATGCTTCTAACATTTGCATTATTTAATTATAATGCAGATTACTAATATAGAATTTAGTGAGGGATTGTGTCTGGTCGGATGAAATGTGAACATGGAACATGCCGTGTTTTCCAACTGTACAACTCATGGTTATTGATTAGGTTCCGGCGCGATTCACTTAACGTTTGAACATGGTGTATTTTTAGCTGTATCGTAACTTGTGAACTGTTCAATTCTTTTGTTATATAATTCTTTAAATTCATTTAATGATATGATGACGAGATGATGATGATAAAAAGCATTACTTATATAATAAAAAGTTAAATGCAAAAAAAAAATAATGTCAATATTTTACTTCAGAGCATTTAAAAGTTACATTATTATACTCCATTAATATTTTTATTACTAAAAATTTTCAATATATAAAAGAACTTGACCAAAAAACATATAATTACAATAAAATTACATTAAAAAAAAAACTAATAAATACTTTTTTATTTTATTTTTTTTTTCGCGGATTTTATGGCGGTTTATTAATTAAATTTATAAATCCGTAAAAGTAGTTTTATTGTAATGACTAACATTCGCGTAAACTTACAAAAAGACACCAATACAAAAAACATGTTTTTATTTAACATGTTCACTGTCCCAGTACAAAAATTTAAAATTTTAATGTGAGATCCATTTACAATTTTATAATAATTCGACAATAATTATTGAGTCCTTACATTTGTGGTAATACGAGCTCAAAACTATTCAGTATTCACTATAAAACTGAAAACATACAGAGTGCATACGGAGTCATTACATGTGAAATAAAACTTAAGTGACTCATGTATGTTTTTTTTGTTTACTACTCTGTGTCAGTGCTTTTGCACAGTTTTTTTGTTTACTACTCTGTGTCAGTGCCAAAGGCCAGATGTAATAAAAGATATCTAAAGTAAAATTTTGTATTTTGAACAAAAAGTACGAAAAAGTGAACCTTCATTGGTAATAGCTGTATGAACATTCTCTAAGATACAATATTCTGCCTACTGAAGAAACTGTTCACTGACCATCATTTTAAATAAGTAACCAAAATAATGTTTTATTTGACTCTCTTCATATAAGAGAATCTGGCAACATTTTGCAGCTGCTCTTTTTTTCACAGGTCATGTCATCTAACCATACACCTATGATCTTTTCTTTATTCTTATCCATACATCGAGTGTATTTAAAATAATCCAATTATAATATGACTCCAGCCAGATTCATGAACATATGAGCTCAGTACAAATGTTTCCATTTATCCTGTCTATTGACTGGAGTCATGGAATGACCAAGAACATGAATAATGACACCCAAGAACATCGGCATAATTGATGTCTTAAGTTTATGCGAATGTTACTACGCATTACAATAAAACTAATTTTATGGATTTTATTGTGGTTCATTCAATTATTTATGTAGCCCGACGTTTCAGAAGCTTTACAGCAACCATGGTCATGGGTGGACTGAGAAGTCCTGATGAACCATATTTTTTAAAGTACCCAATGAATTGTATTTAGCATCATTACTATTCCTATGTGTTACCGTCCTTTTCATCTCCCCCCCCCCCATCCCCATGGCAAATTGATAGTAAAATAAAAATATCAAAATGTCTAATGGGAAATTGAAAAAAAAAAAAGAATAAAAAGTCAATTAGAAAACAAATTATATAAATATCTATACAGCTTCTTTGTGATGGATGATAAATTTAAGTCACCTACTTCTAACAATATCAAGGTTGTGGCATTCTAATTATACACTACATAAAATTTTAAATAGATTATTGATCTATGGCATTCATGTATGAACATATGATATGAATAATGGATTAAAAGTAAACTGATTGCAATACACAACATTAGAAGCAACAGCTTCAAATGCTGTGTATAACAATCAATCACACTAAGTAATCACTTAGTATTCATTAGATATATGTAAGATTAGATTTGTTTTTATCACATATGCTAGGAAAAATAGGATAGCAACTAAATAAGGCAGGAATAAATAAACAGCCAACGGGGTCCAACCTGCGTGGAAATAGGCAGCCATTGTTAAATATATCTAGAATCTAAATATAACTTGTAATTATTGATATTATTGACAATGTCTAGATAATATATTATTTTAGACAGTGCTTCCATTTTTATAGACCTGTAGGTCTGTACACTGTACGTACGACAGTACGAAAATACATCAAACATAGACAGGATAAGAACACATAATTTTAAGTATGTCACGGATATAGTTTTCGTTTTATCACACAATAGGCAATATTTCAGAGACATAACAAAATATGTGTATCATTTTCTGTGAGTAAAGGATTAATAAGGAGTATGATGTTCGCTAAGATGATATTAAAATTACGCTTACCAAAATCGCTTCTAGAAAGTATACATTGCATAGGGTGTTCTGTAGTATGCTGGTTCGTAGTTGCCCCAGATTCGAAACATGCTGCACATAAATCGTAATCGATGCATATCAAACATTTGTATCGCCGTCCTCTAAAGTTATTTTTTAAACAAGAATCACAGCTGACTCCTGAAATTATGTCAATACATTTATTTAATCTTCTAATAGGACAAATCGATTAAGAATCAATAGATTTTGTCTAAATAACAAATTGCAACACAACGAAGTGTTGTGTTTAGATTTTTGCTATGAATTGTATATTGACAAAAGCATCGTACAAATTTTGATTATCATTACCCACCTTCATGGCGATTCATTTTCGCCAGGAATTGTAACCGTAAGAATCGCTCCTTGATATCAGGATTACTACTACGGTTTGAGGTATTTCTATTACTAATCTAAACTAAGTAGCACAACATATAATACACTAAAATACAAGATTTATAACAAAAATTTCCAAGCAAACCTAACCCAACCAGGCCATAATGACGTCACATAATTGGTTAGTGTTGCCTTTTGAAGAGGTGCCACGGTCATACAGACTTTGAAAATAGTAGATTAAATTTATTATTTCGCGTGACTCATTCTTTCTCATTGTGTAATGGGTATTAAACGAAAAATTTGATTTATTTTTCATTTTTTATACTGTCATGGCATCTTGGACGTACTGATAAAGATTTTTGTAGATAAATTAATTAAAGTGTAGCATTAATAATGTTAAGAAACCATAGAGGCGGCACTTAGTCAAATTGTTAGGATCAGGTAAATAAGTAATAACACAGACTTGGATTATGATTATTACATTTATAAAATCATAAACCGTCATATTTACTATGATCTCATTCTTTGTATAAAACAAATTTATATAACTAGTTTTCGCAAGCCCCAGTAATATTTCAATTTTTCCACACATATCTGGACATGAAACTCAATTACACCGATTAGGAATATAAATAGAGATATTGCTGTTGCCCACCCCAAACCCGGATGAGAAAAGTGGAGGGGTGGTTTTTTAAAGTATAGGGGGACAAACGGCTCTAAATACTCCGATAAAGATTTTTTTTAGTACTGGACCTTGTATATAAAAACTTAACTTAAACATATGATGGATCATATATATATATATATATATATATATATATATATATATATAATCAGCCCGTATCGGCCCACAGCTGGACATAGGTCTCTTCAATGAACGCCGAGACGTTTTCCAATCGTTTTCCTTTTTTTACTCCCTTTATTTCGTTTTCCTAAACGCGGCCTCCACTCCAGAAACTTACTGGCCCATCTGCCATCTGTTCTTCTGAGCGTGTGACCAGCCTATTGCCCCTACAGTGAGCTTATTCGTGACATGATATCGGATACTTGATCATCATAAGCACTTCAAAGAAAAATATCGCACACCTGAAAATTTTGCATCTATCCAAAATGCGCCTATGTCAAACTGTCAGAATGTGTCATAGCTAGAGAAAGGTTTTCTGTGAGTTTTTAGTTTAACGCTACCGTTATTTTATTTGAGTAATCGAAGGTACATTGTTTTATTAAGTTTCTAAAGAGTTTAAAAAAAAATGTTAAGTGAAAAACTAGTAATTTAAATTTGATTTTGTATTTAAAAGAATAAAATATAATTTGAGTGACAGAATCTGCAGCTATTGTATTTGTTTGATAGATAAAATTTTGCGCGGGAAAACTGACCAGTAGGTTGGTGGAATTCAATCATAAATTGTTGCTTAGAACTTTTCTATTTCTTTAAGTTCCACGATGACAAACGACTTGGAACATTTCGTCAATGATGGTTGTGAAGCCTTGGAATTAAAGTTAGGCAAGTATACGAATATTGCCTGTTATACTATAAAATTTCATCATGAACTTATGGATAACCTTCTCTGAAATTACAGTTAGGGATGTGGAAGATATTGAAAACGACGGCATAAGTTTTGCGCCCGATATGTGTCATCAGGTGTTCGGTGAAAATGAAAACGTTTTTGGCTACACAGACTTAAGAATAAAATTGTATCACACAGCCGCAAGCCTTCAAACATATCTTGGAATTTCCTACACAGACAAGGTGACTGATAATTAGTATTACTATATAAGAGCGTTTCATGCGTTCTGTGAGCTTCTGGCAAGGGAGGACAGATGGAGCGCAACATGTTAGCACTACAATTGTGCTATCTATGAGTGTTGATACTCAGTAGTAATTATTGTTAGTAATCGAAAGATCCAATTTCTTTTTTGTCCCTTTATTTTATCAAATCTGAATTACAGCTCGACCCAGCTAAATCAGGAGGCTTGAAACCTGATGATATAGAGGGATGTATGAAAAAAGTGTTGGCACCAGGTTACTTAAAGAATATAGATGTATTTGTGTCATCATTAGAAAAGGACAAAAATTTCACCCCTCATGGTACTCTTATACATTCCTTCACAATAACACCAAGTAAGTAGAATAGATGTATTAATATTACATAACTAATAACATCTTTTAAAGTTTGTGTGTATATCTCCTGTTCACTTTATTAAAACGTTCTTCTTGTTTAGAAATTACCAAAAAAAGTAAATCACACACAATTAAACTAACCTTGGAATGTGCCTAAAGTGGCCATAGGCCTGCCACCTATGACATCATAAGCCTCAGTACCTTGGCTAATTGTGGGTGTGCTAGTATATCTACTGGACTTACGAGTTGTGGATGCACTAGCACACCTCTGCCTACCTCTTCGGGGATAACAGGCGGGACAGTACTTAACATAACCAAATACAGTATTAAATGTGCATTATCATTAAGGTAATTGACAGAGGATTTAGATATAACAATTCTGAAAATGCTATGCATCCCAATATCTTGCATAAATTAATAGTGTGTGTATGTTGATTTCCAGATGATGGCAGAGACAAGCGTACATTTGAAGTGTACTACTCAGAAACTTGCACACCTGGCTTTTTAGCCTATCATGAGCGGTTACAGACCTTCCTCATGTGGTTTGTTGATGCTGCTTCCTTCATTGATGTTGATGACGACCAGTGGACTTTCTTTACAGTGTGAGTCTAATTTGAGTGATATTTGTTGCTCTAATTGTTTTACCTATTAATCATGATATAACAAAATTTATCTGTAGTTAGATGTGACATGCATGCTTGACATTTTTAAAATTATACTTCTTTTGGCATGTTTGGGAAAAAATCATGAGAGTACTCTCACTTTTATGATGCACGCACACAATGTCACAAGACCTACACCTTGAAATTAGCTAGCTATAGTTAACATTTTAGTGTTTCGAAACAAGTTAGTATAGTGCTTTATAATAAAAATTTTAATGTATTAAATACCTCTTTTCTATTGTTAGTGTTGTTTCTTCTAAAAAAAATTACACCATAGATAAATTTATTAAAAAGATAATCTTGTTACACCAATTAAGTGTAACGTCAAACATGTGTATATAAGTCCAGCCTTTAATTTGTGTTTACAACCTTTACTTTTTTAAGTTCTCCAAGGTAACAACTTGGCTTAGCTATAAGTACAGAGAATTGTTTAATTTAAATAAATAAGTTCTCTTTATTCAATTTTGCACTGCATCCAGATTATAATCTGAATCTATTATTAATTTTCCCAATATGTGGAAGCGAAATTGATAAGTATGTTTATGTAAATGGTAGTCCCATTGCAATCAAATCAGGACAGTCCAACCTCTCCATCGCATATTGTATAGGTGTTGACTATTGTAATTCAAAAAGAGATTTTAAAATATTTTTTTTTAATATTGCTGTTACAGATTACCTATGCGATGAAGTACTTTGCGGATGTTTGAGGGCTTTGGTGATTCCAAAAGGCTCCTTAATGGCTTTCTTATACTATGCAAACATTTTTTTGCATTTCAATATTTGTGTTCTCAATAGAATATAATTTATAAAAACTCAATGAAATGTATACTAAAATTATTATTAATTTATTCACATCTACAGCACAGTTATTTGTATCCTTGTGATGTTGTCAGGTTCGAGAAGTATTCCGTCAGCGACGGCGGCACTCGGTACGCCACAGCCGCATACAGCACGGTGTACCGCTACTACGCGTACCCGGCGCACACGCGGCCGCGCGTCTCGCAGGTGCTGACGCTGCCACCGTACAGGAAGTTGGGCGTGTGCGCGCAGATGCTACAGGTATGAGTTATTGAGGGTATCCGGCGCACACGCGGCCACGCGTCTCGCAGGTGCTGACGCCGCCACCGTACAGGAAGTTGGGCGTGTGCGCGCAGATGTTACAGGTATGAGTTATTGAGGATACCCGACGCAGGCAAGTGAATTTCATTTACCAGTGATTAGACTAAGCAGATACTTGTAGTAGGTACAACAAAGGTGCAAGTGATAAATTAAACTTAAAGTATCTACTTGCACACAATAGACACTCATAATTTATTATAGGCTCTAGGTGTTACATTTGTTAAATATTAAGTTACGCTTAAGTTAGAAGTGCTTCTGATCACATGATACATAGTAATAAATTATAGGGCCAATCTTTTCACATGGGCATATAGATCTAAATAGAAATTTGAAATTCTATCAAGTAGTGAAAGGCATCAGCATTTCGCACAACATGATTCCCCACAGTTTCTACCCATCCATAAAAAAGACTCAATATTTCAATTCATCTATGCTAGAAGTGAAGCTTCAAAGGAAGTAAATATATTTTATTTTCTTTAAGTAGTTAAATTAATAATAAGATCAATAATCAAAGTTAAAATAATAAAACCAATTTTTCTAAAGTTTATGATGTATGTTAAAAAGGTGTACAATAATTATGAAACAAATAAATAATTAAACAACTTTTCAGGCAATATACTCACATTTTACTATACAACCTGAAGTAGTGGACATAACAGTTGAGGATCCCTCGGAAGAATTCCAAAGAATTAGAGATTATGTGGATGCAAAAAATTGTGAATTGTTGCCAGCATTTCAGCCTGCCAAATTAAAAACTGGGTATGTTTTATTGAAAATCTTATTGTTCAATGTTTTATTGCTTCATTATTGTCTACAATGCTGATTGGTTGTTATAATAGTGTGCTAATATAATTTAATTTCGCCTCTGATCCCTTCGATTTTTTATGGCAAGTTATTTTTTATGTGAGTTTCACTCTAGCTCATGCCTATTCTTTGTATCGATAGCATCAAGACATTTTGAAGTTGTATTTAATACGAGCTGGTGCCCGTGACTTTTTTGACTGCTCAATGCTGACGGGAGTGTATTTTTTTCCGGACCTGAACTTGCGCTGTGAAAGACCCCCCCCTCTCCTCTCCCGCAGATGGGAGAGATGAATTCCTATTTGAGACTGTTTGTACTTGTGTCGTTTGGCCATAGATACCTCTCTCCCCCGACTCTGTAGTCTGGAGCAGCTCGCGCTGACGTGAATACTGATGATAACATTTGACATATGACTGGGGGCCCGTAGCCCCCCCTCACCCTCAGACGGGTGAAAGAACTGGAACTCGGAATAACTAACCGGTACGGCGGTATTATTTAAGCTAGGCAAATCGCAAATCGTATTGGAATTAGCCCCTACGCTAAAGGTCACGTTCGGACTGTTCGTAGTAGAACGTGTGTGCTGTTGTCTGACTTGACGAGTGTCTGGGTTGTAGTGTATGTTGCGCATCTGTCCCCTGGGATGTCTGCGTGTACCTACACCGGGAGTGCGATTTGACAGTAGTCGTGATGTGGTCGTATTCGTCCGACAGAACGTATCAGAGACGACGGACGATGACAATCACACGGTTTGGATCATAGTGCACTGCTTTTGCAACGAGAGGGTTGGGGTAACGATTCACCGGATCGGAATAGGCGGAAGTGGCCAGTACGGCTTCATCGGTTACTATTAGACACGTCGTATGACGGCCTAGGGGAGATTGTTGGCGATGAAGGGGGGGGGGGAGATCCCTCTCTTTCCCGCAGATGGGAAGGATGCATCCCAATAGATATTTAGGATTAACTAAAGTAATGTTTACTATCTTGCCCGCGATTTCCTTCGGGTACTTCCTCGATTTTGAAAAGAAACGATAAAAAATAAGGTTGTACAGTTGCAGTTTTCAAAACAAATTACATCCTATATGTTTCCCAGGCTATACAACAAAAAAAGTTCCATTAGTTTCGGAGATTAGTGTGTGTACATGCAAATTGTAAATATTCTTTCTCCATATTTTTCTATGCTACTATTTCCTTATCACCCTATCATCATTTTTGAAAAGTATTCAGTGTACAGACACACTTTTTTATTGTTTTATAATAAACTACTCAAGTTGCCAAAAGTTTATTTTTTCTCTCTCGACCTAATCTCCAAACAAGTCTACATGCTTATTTCAACTTTTCTCCAAATTGAGGTCACATCATGTGTTTTTTCAGGTTCACAGCAGAGATGTCAGAGCAAGCATGCAGTAAACACAAGATCAACAAGAAGCAAGCGCGCCGCGTGTACGAGATACTGCGATTGAAGAATACCAACACAAGTGACAAGACTGATTACCTGGCATACAGGCTGGACGTTAAGAACAGACTTAATGCTCCCTTCCAGGTAATCATCACTTTATCTAAAGTACAATACTGAAGAGAACCGACACAAACAGCAACTATACTATAAAAAATTAAGAGTAAAAAAAATATTGAATATAATTACAGAAAAAGAAATTGGAAATGAACAGACTCCAAAAAGTGCTGAAGCCTGAAGAGTACGCAGCCACACTCAGCACGGCTGGAGTGGGAGAGACACAGGTAATGTGATTATTTGCTACTAGCTTTTTTTAGTCGACATATAGAATGTTAAATTACATTGTACTTCTTTTCCTCTGACATTATATTTCTTTTGGGATAAATTTCAGTGTATATTCGATATGTAGATAACATAGATAGCGAATGAAAAGAGAGAGGTAGACAGTAACCAATTTTGCTTTCTCTTTCGACTTAGGCGGACTAGTTTTTGGCTGGTTTCCATACTCTATCTAATTCTTTTCTATTATATTAATTATTTCTATTACATTCAAGCGCCACCACACTGATAACACGTCGTGACAAAAATTATATAACTTGTTCCTTATATGTTACGGCGAAGAAGTATGTCTTCTAACGTGCGTACACACACGCACGGTACATACATATGTGCACACACACACACACGGCTTGTTAGTCAGGCGTATTAGCATACTAGAATAATAAAACAACAATGTATATTCCAGGAGTTACGACGTGATTTGTGATGATATAAATTTAAAAATATTAAATTAGGTTCTTAGGACCGATAATATTAAAAACTGTATGATAAAATATCATTGAACAGTCTGCGACACAACTCAAAGTGTTTATATTAACTAATGATTTTTATTTCAGGCGCGACTCTCGTCAATGTACCGCATGCTGGAGAGCGAGTACCGCCGCGTCTTATACCGCATAGAGCGCTATTAGCGCCCTCAGCTTAGACTTCCAGCGCCCTCTGCAAACACTACAAGCGCCCTCTACACACAGCCGCACAGATAAAGAAACGATAATTAAATGGCGGCGGCCACCAGGCGCCACTAAAACTAAGCGTCCAGTTTAATATTTCTAATGCCACTCGCAACTGTTAATATATGTAATTTACAAAGCGTACTTATAAGTCATGGAATATTTGTTAGAGCTGTCCGTTCATAAATAATCACTCATTCATTTTTTTATCTAGAATAAAAACAATCTACTGTGAGTAAGGTAATGTAAGAGCGCCCCCATTTAAATGTCTTTAATCTTTATCTGCACGAGTTATTTTTTTTTAACCTTTTGAACCTTTGCATCCTACTAGCGCCCTCTGAATCGAAATCAAACCCACAAATTATCCTTTGTATGACGACAACAACAACAACAAGCTCAAATGTATACAGTATTAATACAGTGAATAAATTCTTTCTTTATTAATGAAGCACAAAAATGTATTAAAACTGAAATGTTTCTAGATTTATTTTTTTATATGGTAACCCGAGTTTTAATAGGCATTGTAAAAAAAAATTTGTTTGACAATGCATACAGAATGGAGACGAACAAAATCCCTATTAAATTAATATTGTTTTAGAGAATTCATGACTGTATATTACGTATGGTAATCTGACTGAAGTGGCCAGTTAAGAAATGGGATACTGACATGTCTAATTTTACATACACTTGTGTTTATTTCTTGTAAAGGACATCATATATTGCAAGAGTGTATTAATGTAAAACAACTTGTAACATTTCAATTCAAGTATAATTTTTACCTGTCACTGGTCATAAACTACTATGACTTTCAAAAATACTTTTACGAAACAATTTGTCTTAATAATATGATTTTTAATGACTTTGATATTAAAAAAAAGTGTGTCTGTTGTTATATAATCTGCGAGAGAAAATAAAAAGAAAATATAGAATTGATGGAAAACATTAAACAATGAATGAGATACTTTAATGTTGTTAATGTTTCGATGTATTTTTGTTATATTGTATGTCTGGATAATCTATCTCTTTCTATCACTCATATATGTCGTGCGAATGAATAAGTCAGCATGCAAGCAGTTCTAGACTAAGTCAGGCATATCCACATTAGTTCTATCTCGCTCTGTCGTACGTTGTGTGTCCGTGTTAGAAAGAAGAGACTTATTTATACAAGCTATAAATGACTTGTTAGCGAATAAAGTTTGCTATTTGAATTTCCATTTCATTAAGAAGTATTTCGTCCGTACTTTAAGATTTAACACGATTTTCTTTAATAAAACTTTTCAAATTTTGTTTTGTTTTAATAATTGCACTTTTTATATAGCAAACGGGAAAACTCAGTGTTGTGGGTCACTCTGGCCATGATAATAATTGGTTACAGCGCGACTGGGTCATCACATACCCCCGCAAGGGGGCAGAGGGAGCCGTTGCAGGTTTTTGATCCTCTTCCGGCGGCAGCGGGGTCTCACTACATTAATATGAAGCGGTCAATCGTTCTCAGATCGCAGTGGGGGGGCGGTTGCCGATGGGGCCCGGTCGCCCGTCCTCACAACGGGGTTGTCCTGGGCGGTCTGCCCCCACCGGGCGAGATCGCTGGTAGTCCCGGCGAGTGGCAGCCAGCGACCACGGACGGAAGAGTGAGCCCTATTGGTTACAGATACGTTGGAATATATATACGGGATTAGTCCGGTCCCAATTTCGATCCCAAACGTAGATATTATCAACATTATTTTTATTAAAAGAAAAACTAGATCTTATTAAATAAAAAAAGTCACAAGGCGCCGTTTCCTCACTTGCCCCTCAATACAATAAAAAATATGTCGCGACTTTTAACTGACTTAATTTTCGTAATGAGTATCTAATTCATTAGTCAGTACATATAGGGCAAACCTAGTGCTTATAGCAGATATGAAGGTATGCGTGTGTACTTTGCCCCCTCGCCTCCTCTTATACAGTAGGTACGCTGTCTGAAGTGTTGACCCTACAATTATCTTGCGTTTATCGAGCCAAATTTTAATTTAACTGCGCGTAAGCTGTAGGGGCTTCAAGCATAAGATTCTTCCTATAAAACATTGGACCAGCATCATCACATAAGTTATACAAAATGCGAGCGCTCTTTAGACCACACGACTAAACTAAAACTAAGTCACCTTTATTTAGTACATTGACTTTGAGAGGAAAGACACAACATTTCACTCTCTTGTACCTATATAATATACGAAACGCAACTTCATATATCCACTAACTTATAACTTCCTCTCAAGTTCCGCTGGACTCGTTTCCGTAACGCTCTTCTTCAGCTTGCGTGACAAGAGCGTGTCACGCATTCTGCAGCTTACTCCCCAAGTCAAGCGTGAAGAAAAGACTAAATAAATTAAGAGGGGTGAAATGGCGCGAAACAGTAACCAGTCGGACGTAACACCAGCGTAACTATTTACCAAGCTTACGTCGCAACTTACCAGAATTTTGTAGTAAACCATATGCACGCATTATTATTATTACGAACAAGCTTGTTACAAATATATATCCACACATCGACGGACGCTGTGTCGGCCGCCAGCAAGATCACATGAAGGCGACGTTTCTGCAACATCTCCATAGATAATTTCTACGTATATTTATGGTCATCCTCAACCTAGAAGACAACTTCTTCGCTAATCCGTTGAACTGTTATGTCAAATGCCTGCCTCGCGGTAACCACGTCCAGCTACAGTCATGAGGTCCGGGGTGGGACCCAAAGTGTTATTTCGATTTTTCAATTTCTAATAACAGTCCGGAGTCGGGAAGTTGGCGGTGTCATACCCACGCGCCTCAGAGAGCACGTGAAGCCGTCGGTCCTGCGCCTGATTTCGCTCCGGTCGTGTCGGATTGCGTCCCATCGGAATAGGAGAATGAGGGAACAGAGAGTGCACTTGCGCCTGCGCACACACTTGTGCACTTGGCTGGTCTCTATCGAGATGGCCGACGCACCCAAAATTATGCACGGACGACATTATTAATATGGCAAATGTATTAACATCGCCGCCAGCAGTGGGTTCGGAAAAGAAACTTGTCGTAGGTAGTGAAAATTTAGCCGATAGTTTCTGATACTTGACCCCCCCCCCACAAGTCAGTTGCAGCTAAAATGTCGCCAGAGGAGGTGGTGTACTCAATGATTATAAACACGTCCACACCTGTTGACATTAAGTAGAAAAACTGCAGTGTTTCGTTTTACTACTCAAAGGGTAAACGACATATTAAAAAAAAAACAATATTTCGTCGCTTTTGTTTCATTACATCAAATTGGTAAAGTGTGTAAACATTGTATAAATTTAATGTTTTTAATTATATCCTTCTCACCTCTCCCCAATCGGCCACCGGCTACTCACAAACCGCACGAAAGATGTCTCTTTACGCAGGTGTCATGTGAGCGGTCGTGCGGGCCCAATTCCGCTGCAATGCAGCATGGCACTACCTCTTACTAAATATGCAAAAGGAATTTTGCTTATTGAATTGAGCAATAATGAAAAGAAACAGGATTGAGCAATAATACAAGAAAACGGTTCAGTAAAGGGCCGGTCACACAGGCCCCGGTTAGTGCTGGCAGAAAAACTACAAATTTAAGTTTTTACAGTTTCCAATAAAAGCATTTATGTTACGGTCCGAAGATAAGTGTCGAATAGTTGCCCGATACTTTAACAGTGACCTGTAAACTCGATCCTAACGTCTACGTCGTAACAGCTTCTCTATCAGTCACATTTGTAATAAAAAGCAGTCGGAGTTTGTTATGGCTACCGACGCCCATAAAAATCTGCAGATGTGTCGCCTTCCTTTCATCCTCCCGTTCAATAGGCCACCAGTTACTCACAGAACGCACGACATTTAGCTGTCAATCTACGGCGCTGTGTAAGCGAAAGGTACTTCTCTAATCGTGTGCCGTCTAAATTCAGCATCAATGCTGCATGGCACCTCGTTCTGAGTACCTGATCATCTGTGAAAGGTCGACAAATAAGTGGCACGAATGCAAAATGCTTGACTGTAATGTTTTATCATAACGGCCGGGCTCGGTGGGCGGCTCAATGGGAGCGCGAGACGCCGTCGCTGATGTAGTACATCTCGCCGAACCACTCGTTGTGCTCTTCTAGATATCTGCGAATATGTAAAACGAGCCCTTTATAGGTAAAAACTATAACAGGCTTTAGAGTACAGCTCAAATAAAAATTAAACTACACAATAATGGAAGTCACCAAATGACCACTCGTTAAAAAATCCGGTGGGTCATTGTAAGAGGAAACAGGAAGTCCCTGCTTCCTCTTTCACATCTGCATAACAATTATGCGGAAGTAAGCGGACATCAGTGGTCAACCCTTCCTATACTGACATAATAAAGCTGAAGAGTATTTATTTGTTCGTCTGAACGCGCTAACCTACAAGTCGGATTTGAAAATAAAAGCTCTTCGTGTACGTGTACGTATATCATCACGCTACGACGAGCAGGACCGCAGCTACGCGAGTGAAGCCGCCAGGTGTTACTAGTCATATATAATAAATTAAATTCAAAGGGCGTTAAAGTAGTATGACGAGCGTGCACATAATTGATTATATTTATCATCAGATTTTTTTATAGCATAGGGGGTAAATCGGGTGCCTTAATTGACGATTACCTACGCCCATAGACATCCGCATTATTGTCATACGAAAGTGTTCCCCTCCCTTCCAATCCTCCGCTCCAATGGACCACCGAGTACACTGCTCACAATCCGCACGAAACTCGACAGTATAGCAATAGCTACGGCGATGACATATGAGTGAGAGCAGCTCGCCGTAATGCCGGCCCAGTTCGGCTGCAGTGCAGCATAGCGCTACCTCTACTTAGATATTAGATCTAATGATAAATCAATTAGAAACGATCAATATCGGGATAGACTTAGATATACTCACTGTACAAACACGTCTATGTGCTTTATAATTAATTTTAGCTTAAAGTCTGGCATCTGCGTGGAGTTGAGGAAATCAGGGAGTTTCACTGAAAAAAATAAGAATAATTGATTTGGTTATTTAATTTTTTATTGCGGCCACCATGAGTTGTCCGTGGCCCATAGGCGAGAAGTGAAGTAAGGCAACAGGGTGCGGTTGTATAGTGGCGGCGTTAGTTTGTTTTTGTTTGTTTACATCTAATGTGAGCTTTTTCAGTTTCCAATTTTTTGACCTTTCTTTTTTAGACGTTTCTGTCACCTTAGTGTTTCCATTCTATGACTGCGGTAATTCATCAGAAACGTAAAAACGTTTATTTAATATATTGTGGTATATGGCGTGTTAAACGACGAGACTTTATCTTTGTATGGACCCTGGGCGCTTGATGTCATGCGAAAGGGGGTGTTCCGTTAAACATAAATAATATCAAACACATAGAATTTTAAATAAAACTGCTTCGTTTTATTATATACAAAAGAGATGTCGCTAGTAGTCATATCAAACATCAACAAAATCTCTATGACGTCTGGATCTGTCATTGTACATTCATCCAAGATGGCTACCAAACTGACTCTTAGTGTGGTAGTACTGTTGACCAAATGTGAATAATGTAAAAATAAAGTGTGTTATTATTCTAAATTCATGTTGCATATTGTAGTGAAACTTCCTTGCGCACGCTTGACTGGGATAGTAAGCGGGCGAATGCCGAGAGCGTTTAGAAAACGAGGCCAATTTTCTGTGAAATTTGTTTTATCGGACAAGAGTTTTAGATATGCATATATGATACACCCCTTTGTGCGTGATTTACGCAACGTATTCACAACGTTTCTGAAACGTATTTTTTTAGGAAAGAGGTAATGGATATCGTAGTGTAGTTACCGAAGAGCCTCGCCAGGTGCACGGCGCCGTACACGCGGCAGGGCAGGTGCTCGGTGTTGTCGCGCGGGACGATCTGCCACTTGCCCACCTGACACGAGATATGTAATAGTATAACAAATGCTGACCAGCCACATCATCTTAATAAGAGTAGTGTGCTATTGCGAACGTACTGCAACTGAATGAACGTCAGTACTTTATACGTACGTACAGCTGCTAAGAAAGGTGATGAATTTCATTCAGCTACTGAATGAAGGTCACACCTTGTTTAGCAGCTGGCTGAACGTCAGTATCTTGTTTAGCAGCTGGCTGAACCTCAGTACCTTGTCTAGTAGCTGACTGAGCGGCGTGCGCGTGGATGCGGGCGCGTTGGGCTGCACCGGCCGCGCCCACGTCTCGCTCAGGGACGAGCCGCTGCTGCCCACGCTGAAACCATTCGATATTACAATTTAAGATGTAGACCGCGAGACCATTGAAAACAAAAGAAAAGTCAAACGTTTCGTGAGTTTCCAGTGGCCCATTGGTGAGAAGGAGAGCAACACGCTTGCGTTACAATTAGTAAACATTAAAAGGCTGCAAATGCTCGTTTACCGCAACATAATATAAAAAAAAAACATTTTTGTTCTATATGTTTGTGTTTATGTACGAATGTGCGCATGTGTGTGTGTTTGTGTGTGTGTGTGTGTGTGTGTGTGTGTGTGTGTGTGTGTGTTGTGTAACGTGGCGATTAGTCCGCGCGTTACGCTAGAGGTTTCGGATCCCGCCTAGGTAACGGATGTTAATATATGTGTTATATGTATTCCTATCATAAAAATCTTAAATATATAAAATTTCTTAAATTTATAAGAATATTAAATATATTTCCGTTGTCTAGACCTGTAACACAAGGCCTTGTGATACTTAGCTCTAGGACTAGGCTGACGTGGTGTGACAAGTCCACAGATATTATTATTATATTATATAATTATTAAAATCAACTACTTTCTACATATCAAAGGAAGCAGATTTTAAGTAAAATAAAATTCTGTAACGGAATTTTCCTTCGCAAAAACGGAAAGTTTATGCCCAAGATTTTTCCGATGACGTCGCACATGAAACTGAAAAAGTTTCGGTCAAGTGTGAGCCGGACTTGCGTACCCGATGTACAGTTCAAGACTCCAACAGGAGGTACGAGTGATTGTCGTACTTACTTAAGTTGACTAACTTGCATTTGCGGGCGGTATGCGTACATTAGCATAACAGCTACTTTCTTTTTTAGAATTAACTATCTTCGTATTTCTATCATGATCTGCATTATTTTGTCTTTCCAAATTGAACGATTGAACATCATCATCATAATCAGCCGGCCGACGTCCACTGCTGCACATGGGCCTCCCCCACAGAGCGCCCCAGGTCACGGTCGCGAGCCACTTGCATCCAGCGGCTCCCCGCCACCGTAACCAAGTCGTCAGTCGAGGGCCGCCAATCGAGAACCTCCCTTCTCCAACGGTTACCGGTTCTGCAGGCACTGTGGCCTTTTCATTGTACTTCAGCTTGCTGGTTCTTTGAGCTATGTCGGTTATCCTGGCTCTCGGTTGTTCATGATCACAGGAAAGTAATCTTCAGTTATTTTCCCTTCAGGCTTCATAGATATTCTCCTATTTCAGATTTTTCTGTGAACTCTATAAAGGGTCAGTCTGGCTCTTAAAGTGGCGTTAGATCGACATATAATCCCCTTACCACTACATCACATTTTTTTTAATAGATTAGGGCAAGAAAAGATTAGGGGGAAACGAGATATTTGAGCGTCTTGACAGCAGTAACCGCCGCCCATATACATCCACATTCTTATTGCCATGCATGCAGACGCGTTGCCCTCTTGTCCTCCTCCCGTCCAATGTCATTATATGGAATAAGTAAGGGGTATTTCTCACACGAGCAGCAGTACCTGGAAGACGGCGTCTCGAAGGTCCGCTGCTCTCCGGACGTGGAGGGCGCGGGCTCCGCCTCGTTTTCGGACTGCGACACCGCCGACTTGTGCGACCGCAACCTGTCGGGCACAGAAGCACTTTACTTATTTGAGTAGACCCTAGGCAAAGGCATGATGCGATTTGAACGAATAATTTAGTAATATTATATAATAATAACAATAAAAGCATTTATTCTCCAACAATTGTACATAAATTTACAGTTGTGGGTACTAAAAATAAAGGTAAACAGTTTTCATTCACAATTGTGTACACCCTTTTTTATACGCGCCTTCACCGACCCCGGGTGGGGTCCAGTGGTGGGACGTGGGGCTCGTGGCATATTACAGTGTCGAATACCCACAAAAACCACCGCTAGTGCCATCAGGGCCGCTTTCGTTGAAGCGCCCCGAGACTACCAAATATCAGGTCACCTCGACGGCCTCGGACGCCTCCTCCATAGCAGGGTTGCCCCGCACCACAGGACTACCCCATCAACTTTGTTACAGTGTAATACGGTGAGGTTCTCATCCCTGCCCCTGGCCCCGTGCGCAAAAGCGCTTCCTGCTCTATTGACTCGCTTCAATGCCAGGCTTCGTCTGTGTTCACCCCGTGCTACTGAGCCCCGCCGCCATGACAGGGCTTGAACCGTGGTGGGGAATTATGTAGACCCTGCAACAATGTTCTCACGCTCAGCATTTGCTGGCTAAGCTGTCAGCGCCGATCTTCCGATTGAACCCGTTTGACATCGTGCGCGTGCCAATCCACCATGATGGAGACCTCTCCCCCATTGGTCCTAATAATAATCACTATGGGGGTAGGAACATTAACATTTGCTGGTCTGTTCCCCTTAACTTAAAGAAGACAAAAAAGTCTTCGCTAGCCCAATGAACCGTTGCGGTAATAACCAAAGCTGTCAGCATTAGGTCCTGCCAAAATAAAAAAAAAAAATACTAGCAGCTCCCAACGATTTTCCTCTAATTGGTCTCATCGTGATGGTATATAGCCCCCATAACGAAACTATTAAAAACTGGAAATCACTTTATTGTGCCATCCTTTGTCATGTCAGAGACAAAACTACTGACAAAAGTTAGTATTTCTACCACTTATGTGCTATTCGGGTCACTTACTTACAACATGGCCAAGTTTCATCAAAAGCAGCTACTGCGTGCACGCGTGTGGTTGTCTATGCGTGTATGTTGCGTATATATGGCGGGTGCGTGTAAGGCGCGCGTGTGCGTCACGTTTTATCACGTCTGTGTGTGCAAGTTGCATGTGCGTGCTTTTCATCTTAGCGCGTGTGTTGCCCATGCGTGGTGCCTCACCTTCTCGCCACATTGCCGCTCCTGGACTCCGCCTTCTCGTGTCGCTCCTTGGCTCCGTCGTGATTCTGCCCCTGGCTGCTGGTGTCATCTCCCGCCGAGTCCGTTTTCGCCTTTTCATTGGACTCGCTTTTCTCCTCGCGATCATGGCTTTCGTGGTGATTCTTCTCTTGTATGTCGTCTGAAACAATTTAACAAGTCTAGAAATATTGCAAGCATATATCTACCCTGCCCTGATCCCACCAGCTCCTTACCTCCCAGACCCCCAGCATCCTCACGTGCGTAGGGCTCCGTGTCGTCTGGGTCGGGCGGCAGGTGCGAGTACTCGGGGAGGCGAGGGCTCCTCATCTGTCGGTCCATCAGCAGCATCAGCTCTTCTTGAGAATAGTTCTCCTTCTCTTCGTCCGGCTCCGACTTAATCTCGCGGCTGGAACATAAGGGCGTTTTTTTATAGTATAATGGGGCAGATGAACAGTCATTTACGGCATTTACATTATTCTATCTCTCGATGCATTTTGGCTACCGGAGATGGAGTTTTAAGGCATGTATACTTACAATGACCAACGGGGCCGAAACATGGCCTCCTGTTTTAAAACTGTTCCGAGGTTTTCGGTAGTTACACAGGCTACTGAACGTGCTATGTTGGTTGTATCTTTGTCCGATAGAATTAGAAACGAAGTTATAAGGCAGAGAACTAAAGTATCCGATATCACGCGACAAAGAAACTAGCTGAAGTGGTAATGGGCTGGTCATACACTCAGAAGAACCGATGGCAGATGGGCCAGTAAGGTTCTGGAGTGGTTCGTTTGTCTTGACGTTCATTGAAAGAGGCCTATGTCCAGCAGTGGACCGATAAGGGCTGATAATGTTGATGATAATTCTTATATTTTTTCAGTGATATATTATTAATCAACAACTATTTAAATTGTATTCGTTGTTATAGCGGAAACGGAAAATATCCCCCTTCCTTTCCCGCAGATGGGAAAGATGCATCCCGATAGAAATGTAAGATTAGCTAAATTAACTATTATTATCTAAGCCGAAGGTACCGCGTCCCCTCACAACCCTCTCTAACGAGGGGGCAGCTCATGCGCGGTAGTAAAGTTGCCCTTGCTTTATCATGGGGGCTGGAGGAGCTCGTTGAGCAATCATGGCTGTAAGGAACAGTGCCCACCTTCCACTACGGGCGGTGGTACGACTCGCGCGCGGTTGTCGTGGCTCGCCTAACCGGAATTACCTTCTATGACTGTACTACCATCATCATCAACCGGACTAATCGCAGTCGAAATTTTAAGTGAAACACCGACCGGTTGGCCACCTCTGCTATGGGTGGTGTAGACGTTGTAATATAGCGGGACTCCTCAAGTGCGAGGCTCGTAGCATTGGGTACTTTTGTTATGGTATGGGGCAACACTCACTCGTCCATAAACTGACCGCACAGCTCGAAGTACTGCTCGAGCTCCTGTTTGTAAAGCAAATGTCCTCGCAGGATGAAGTCGAAGTACACTCGCAGCCCGTCCGCCACCTCGCGCAACAGGTTCAGCCTGCGGGAGACGGGCAGGTGAGAATGTGAGTGGAGTGGAGTTTATAAGGATTTGGCAAGTGGAGTTTATGAGGATTTGGCAAGACTTTAAGGCACATTACTCTCAAGTGACACGTACTAAAAACTTTGTGTGAGGCGGTAAAGATTTACGCTGGTGTTCCCTTTACCGGTTACTGTTTCACAAATGTATGTGCGCAGGCACAAGTGAGCCCCCTCATACTCCTATTCCGATGGGACGACGGTCCGAAACGGCGGGAGTGAAATGAGGCACAGAAACGACGGCTTAACGTGCGATCTGAAGCACAGGGGTGTAACACCGTCATCTTACCGACTTTGGACTGTTATTAGAAATTGAAAAATCCCAATAACACTTTGGTCCTACCCAGGACCTCATGACCGTGTTTGCACATGCTTTTCTCTGGACCACGAGGCAGCAAATTTCTTTAAAATAATATTATCACTCAGTCCTTATCTGTCTTGCGATGTCGCGAAGAATGATGATGAATAAATATATTTCTAGTATATTCTATTATATAGCTATGGTCGAGAATTATCTGCAAGTCAAGCTCATAAAGAGCAGTATTCATTTTGATCCAGTGTCCACTCTAGTTAAGCGCCGCATACACTCACCTGCACAGCGTCGAGCGCCGGCCCTCGTGAACCACTGCACGAAGCACTCCAGTTAATGACCGCACACACTCACCTGCACGTCACGTCCAGCATGTCGGGTCGCGGCGGTGGGTCGTGCCTCGCCTTCCCGTAGGCACATGCCAGGCGCCCGCCCTCGCGAACCACCGCACGAAACTCTCCAGTATCGGCACCAATTAATAACCGCACACACTCACCTGCACGTCACGTCCAGCATGTCGGGTCGCGGCGGTGGGTCGTGCCTCGCCCTGCCGGCCGGCACGTGCCAAGCGCCCGCCCTCGCGAACCACCGCACGAAGCCCTCCAGTATCTGCGCGGCGCACGGGCTCGCAGGTAGTCGCGCCAGCCGTCCACGCTTTACCACCAGGTGGTAGTCGAACGTGAGGCGGTCCCTGCAAATTAATTGAAAAGCATAAACAATCACCAATTTCTATGCTATACCAAATGAATGTGATAGTGTAGTTAGTCATTAACGCCACTTGAGCTGTCCTTGGCGCCAGACTCATAGACAAATTGTTTACAAAAAATATGGTAAGACGACGACGTTGGCTCAGTTGGTAATGCAGTTTGTTATGCTGAGGACGTGACCTCGGTCGCGGATTCGAATCCTGCCCAGATGACGATTTTTTATCCATGTAATATATACATTTCCAATATTTCTATGTGAATCTGAAACATCTGCAGGTAGAAATTGAATCACAAAAAAAAAAAAAAAATAAGTAAATGTGTCGCAATCGTATTGTTTTGTTTTTTAAGAAGAGTGACAAATCAATTCTTCGAAATTACAGACCAATTTAACTTCTTGGCCATATTTACAAGTTATTCTCAAGAGTCTTGACGAATCGTCTCACCACAAAGCTTGACGAATTCCAGCCACCGGAGCAAGCTGGGTTACGCAGAGAATTTAGCACCATAGAGCACATTTTCACCATAAGGCAAGTTGTACAAAAAACACATGAGTGATTGTAATCGTTATTCCTTGCTTCTGCTGACTATGAAAAAGCGTTTGAGTCTGTCGAAACCTGGGCTATTCTGGAAGCTTTACAGCGATGTCAGGTCGATTGGCGATACGTCGAATTACTGAGAGCATTGTATGACGCTGTTCTTATGTCCGTTCTGATTCCGGGAGGTCAAACAAGGCCAATCCAATTGCATCGATGAGGGCTACAGGGGAATGTCATTTCCCCGAAACTGTTCACGAATGCTTTGGAGGACGTCTTTAAGACTTTAAACTGGGCAGAATGCGGCATATATATTAACGTCGAGTACCTCTCACATCTTCGCCGACGATATCGTTGTGTTGGCCGAATCGTTGGAGAGCTTGCAGGAACTGTTGCACAGCCTAAATGAATCCTCCCGACGTTTTGGCCTTAGGATGAACTTGGACAAGACAAAGGTCACGTTCAACACGTTCTCCCCAGGCCGGTCAGCGTCGATGGTGCTGTTCTCGATGTCGCAGACGACCACCTCTACCTCGGGCAACTATTGCTATTAGGTAGACATAACTTCGAGAAAGAAGCCGATAGAAGGATTCAGTTGGGTTGGGCAGCATTCCGGAAGCTTCGTCACATTCTCACGTCGCCTATACCGCAGAGCTTGAAGGCAAAACTCTTCAACCAATGCGTTCTCCACGCGATGACCTACGGGGCCGAAACGTGCCCTCTTAATTTGGGACTGGTCCGCAAGTTTGCGGTAGCTCAACGTGCCATGTTGCGTGTTTCTCTGTCCGACGGTATTCGTAAAGCAGTCATAAGGCAGAGAACTAAGGTATCCGATATCACGCGACGACTAAGCTCGCTGTAAGTGGCAATGGGCTGGTCAAACACTCAAAATAACAGATGCCAGATGGGCTAGTAAAGTGGACGCCGCGTTTAGGAAAAAGAAGTCTTGGTCGACCGTTCACCAGGTGGGAAGACGATATCCGCGCAGTAGGCGGTCCGGGATGGATACGAGTAGCATTGAAAGTGGCCTAGTATGTCCAGCAATGGACCGATAAGGGATGATATTGATTGATTGATTGAATCGAAAAATTGCAAAATTGCAGTGGAACATTACTGCTGGCCGTTTTCAGAAACAGTGCCGTTTTGTTTTGTGGCGGGCCAACCTTTAGCCGGATTATCATTGCGAGACGTCCTTCAATATGGCGGCTGACGTTTAGCCTCATGGACTCAATGAGGCTAAACGTCATTTTAGGCAGTGGTAGTGATCGATACAAGTATGAAATTAGGCCTAGTGTTTTCAGCGCAGACGGAAGGTACAGGGTTCAGTACAATTTCCAGCCTATCTGGGCATTGTTTTTTAATTCTCTATATTCTACAATAGATTACTCCATTGTTGTTGTCAACGCCGCGAGTGTTAAAATTAGGAACTAAAAAGGCGGATAATGATTCACTTTATTTCAATAATGCTAGCTTTATTGAATATCGTGTAACGCCGATCTCTTTCTGGCGCAATTCCACTCAGCTTTATTCAATCCGGCTGACCGTTGACCCTCCACAAAATAATACAGCCCTGTTTTTGAAAGTGGCTAGCCGTAATGAAATACGGCGATTTAGACAATCCGACTGCGACATATATACAATTTGACTTGACGACATATATACAATTTGTAATGTGTGTATGTTTGCTCTATTAAAACTTTCTTCTAAATAATAACTAAATAATGTATCTTCTATGCAGTATGATACTGTAATCAATTTGTGTTTAAAATGAATTTATGTATTTTTTGCGTCCCAGTATGTGTTAAAAAAATGCAGATTATATAAAATAATTATCTTTCTGTACATAACCATGTAATATTCAACTGTACAATATTTCATATTCCTCCATTTGCGCAATTCTCTATCCAGTAACCAAAAATGGACACTAATGTGGATAATATATCAAAATGTAGACAGATCCAATATATGTGGAATTATACAATAAACAATAATACAGATATTTATTTTACATTTGTAAGTGATATTTGATGTTATATAAAATGTCTTAATTGCTACAACTAACCTACATTATAGCTAATAAATAACCTTGATGAAGTTATTTTTGTGTTGATCTGAGAACTTTATTTACGCAGTAAACAATATAGTTTACATATTATATATCTTAATAATGAATATTTCACAATGTAATAAAAAAATTAAACAGCGAAATGTTAGTAGCTGTACAAACTAGAACTATATAATATTTTTTTGTAGCTTGTGCCATTATGCTACTAAAGGCTCTATTTTTTGTAAGTATTTCACTTGACTTCATACGCCCTTAACACATAAACAGCATGACTTATACCATTTTGTAATAATAATAATAAATTATGATGTCGTAGAGGCAATTTGTAGAACTATAATGTTCTAAGAATAAATTAGTGGCTCTAGTTCAAGCGTTCACCACTAGATGGCGTTTTCTGCTGGTTTCATGTCATTTTTTTGTATTTCGCGAATTTAAAATAATACAATTGATATTTTTAATATTTAACATTTGAATATAAAATAAAGCATGAACAACAATCTGTTTTATATTGAAATTGTATAAGTTTAGATTCTTACATTGGAATACATTGATGAAGTCTGAATCACGCTTATGGAGTTTTAAGATGCATTTAGTATATATACAATCTGCTGGAAGTTGAAATCTGTGTCTATTGAAAGGAGAGACGGTTAGCACTCCCCTTGACAAGGATGGAACACATAAAATGGTTAAGGCACAACTTGACCACATTTTTTTACTAATATTTTTATTTATATATTGTCTTCCCTTATTTATAGATTTTTACAAACTTTGTGAAAATGGTAAATTGAGGCCACAAGTTAAACTGAAATAAACCGAATAGTTATACAGTTGATAAATAAATAATTACAACATAATAAAATAAACAACAAAATTTTAATCCATGGTCTTTCCATTCAGAATTGCATGCAATGTCGCATTCTCAGTGTGCAAATAATTATCATTTACCTTAAAGCTGATTGTAAAGTAATACTAGCTCGACCAGCATGAGCATTAGGCGGAGACTGCGGTTGCACACTGGAAGCCGAACCTGATGATGAATCTGTGTCACCAATTTCACCATCTGAAATTTTATTTCAAAATATTAATGATGCAATTTTCTTTCCAGATAGTTGGCCAAATGTGCATTTTGTCCAATCTTAGAATAAATTACATTTTTATAAACTTTCTGGGTCTTGGCAATGTAATGACCATTGACAATATAATGATTTATTGTTAGTTGCAAATAACTAAATAGTATCTATTACATCTCCAAGACATTGCATGTCAAACTGTTCATATTTGTATATTTTCATGTTCTTAACGGGTAATAAAGTTAGGAATGTTAATCATCTACAATACAAATTAACATATCAAAAATTTTACCTTCAAAGGACTAGAATCCGCAACTCATAACAAGACCTTGTTTCTCAAATACTTAATCCGAATATCAAGCAATGTATCCTGTTGAACGGTTAGTTAACACAATGTTCATCACTTAAACAGGCTTATTACAACAGATTTGTTGGTGACATAGTAACCGATGAAGCTGCACTGGACACATCCATTAGCACAGAGCAGTCAATAAAAAAAATAATATCAAAATAATAATCATCTGTAATGATGTTCTAGTTTTAAGTATTTCCATGTCGCTACCAAATTACATGGATCAGGTCCAACAACATATTATTATATTTATTTACTAAAACTATACACTATTGGTTTGCTTTTACTGTTTGTTTATTTTTGGCTTGACATTTGTGATGACAAATAGACAAATAAAAATTTAAATAAAACAGTTGCAGACCAATTGCAATGAATAAATAAATAATATTTTTTCAAACGTAACATGCAACCGATGGATAAAAGTTATTAAATATTGATATTTTTACAAATTTGGCATACCGTCAGGAGGTGTGCTACTTGTGGAGCCATCATCGCTGAAGCCGTGCCGTACCCTTTTAGCAGCACCGCCTCCGCTATTTGTACCATTACCCTTTTTTCTTTCTCTTCTATATAAATATGCACCTCTACAAAGTAGATTTGATTATTTATAATTATGTATATACTTTGTGTAAATTCTTTATATTTGTGCACAGCAAAGAATTTTTTCTTTAAAATGTTTAGTATTTCTTTTTGCATTGCTTTCCTAGCTTACAAAAAGTTTCTAGGACCACAATTGGTGATTATTACAAGGTTCAATATTATTTAATATATTATAAACTTGTCAGTCAGATTGTTGTAAGTCTAAATTTAAAAATCGATACATGACAATCAACATATTTCTTTGTTATTTTATAATAATTTAGTATTCATAATTTTTAAAGTTTGTTTTAATGGAATGGATCCCATTACTCACAATTGTAATTGTGATTTTTCTGCCAGGTCCCTTTGTAGCTGTCTGTTTTCTTCTGTATCTTTTAAAACAAAGTCTTCACTAACACAACGGTCCCAGGATGAGTTCCATCCTTGGAAATGTATTAAATATTCTACTGTGCGACGACCGCGTTTGTCTTTACTTTCTATTACTTCTAATACCTATAATAACAAAAATATGTACATTAATTTTTCTTTCCATACAAATATTTAAAATACTAACGGAAGGAAAATACAGTACCTTTGAATCATACAGAACTTTTGCTTTCGTTGGGTCCGGCTCATAGCACAATACTCTCTCTCCCTCGCTAAATTTATATCGTATACCTCTTGTGGACACCATTACTAATATATTAACGAATACAAATATTTTGTTTTATTCATCAGTACCGCGCCGGCAATGTGACCGCAAGCAATCACAATGTTTTCACTAAAATTAAAGATTTTAAACTTTACTTAAATACTAAAAGCCACTATATTTTATTGAAAGTACTCTATGAATTCAGAATATATATAGTGAAAGGTTTTGTTATAAAATTTAACTAATTCACAATTTACTTTGGCATCAAAACATAGCGAACACCGCATCTCCTGTCAAACTTCTCGTAAACATTTTTATTTATTGATATGAGACATCAGTGTGACCAATTAAAAATCTAGTGATGAATCTTCCTCTAGTGACTTATTTCTATAATTGTATAAACATTTCGTGATTTGCAATAAACTGAAAAAAAAATCTATAATATACTTTGTAATTTGGTCCATTTTCGCATTGCAATTTGTAGCTGAATCGTTACAAAAGGGATGAGAAATTGCCTTTCGATTATATTCTTTAGTCAAATGACATTAGGTACTGTCACCGAAAAAAGAAATGGGATAGTGCTAGTGTATTACCAAAACCAGTGTCACCAAATTTACAAGTGTATATTCGATACGATATATTGCATTACAACAAAAAAATACAATGATTGGTTTGAAATTATGGACCACAATCTTGCCTATAGATATAATACACTAGCAGCGCCCCGCGGTCTTACTCGGGCTTATCAAATAATATTTGCCGTAACGTGATGGTATATAGCCAAACTCCTTCCTTGATAAGTGGAACATTTAACATTGAAAGATTTTTTGAAATAGGATCTGAGATTAGCGCGTTCAAACAAATAAATAAATAAATAAACAAACTCTTTAGCTTTATTATATTCATTAGTAAGGATAACTACAGGAAACTGGTGTGCATATGTGTTATTGTGTTGTTATACATAATAACTTATTAGGTAATGCACATATAACATCTGTATAGTAGACTGTATATAACCAGGTATGGTTGTGACACGTGTGCCACGCCCACTCACCACTTGCTGATTGTGAAGTAATACTAGTTCTTCTCTGTTCTATGGGCACCGACATGAAGTGATAAATCTAGTAATAAATAAATCATTTGCCACATTTTCCTAAAACTTTGTATGTTTATGGCGATGACGACGGTAGTGCCGCGGTGGAGTGTGTAAAGCGCAATCTAAATCCTAGGGCCATTAGTACAGAGGCCACGCGGTTGCGATATCGTGTGAAAACACCCTTTACGTAGAAATATTGACAGATAGCTGACGTCAAAGCGCTTTCGTTTCTGCTACGGTGTCATCAACTTGTATCTTCAGTAATTAGCGCCAATAGTGTGATGCTTAGTGTTACTAATTTAACTACTATTATTAGCAATTTATAGCAAGGGCAGCTGTAGTTCCCACTTTGTCTACTGAACAGATAAGTTGGTGGCTCTGTATCTTGTACAAAAAACAAGGGTATTGTAATCAAAATTGAATTTTATTTGATGGTACATCGATGAGATGTAACATATACATTTCATTATCAGATACCATCGAGTAAGACGAAGAAATGAAGTAGCGGAACTTTGCAATTAATTAATAAATAAAAATAATAAAATAAAATAAAAAATCTTTATTTGTGTGGACGTGGACACATGGCACTAAATACAAGACTTAACTTATTAAATACACAATATTAAAACTAAGCCTAAAACTATACATCTAAAAAAAATCAAAAGATAAAAATTAAAAATATGTAAAACAAAAAGCTTAATATTCACAACATCAGAACAACGAAAAATATGTCTTCGCTCATAGCGTCCCAATTACCTAACGCCATTTGAGTGTATAGTTGAACTGGGTCAATATTTTTAAGCTGTCTAAAATAAATTAATTTTGGTCGGCGTTTCCGTTTTGGATGTCCAGTTCACATACCACAAAGGCATGGTCACTTAAACATGGTCAACCCATACTCGCGTCACATTTGCATCTGTACAAACGAGATCGAGCAAGTTCACTGTGGGCGGTGAATTGCGTTGGTTCGGTTACGTGTAGTTGAAGATTGGAACCGGACAAGAGATCATTAAGCAATGGTGTGTTACTGTCGCTAAGGTTTAAAACGTCAATGTTGAAATCACTTAATAATATTGTATGGTCAAGATAAGACAGGGCTCATATAGACTCACTTAGGGCATTAATGAATGTCTGCACGACAGGGTGGGCGGTAGGCAGTTCCGGTAGCAATTTTTTTAGAATTTTTATTTAATTCCACCCACATTTTCTTAACGCTTGTAGTAATAGGATGTGGAAGTGTACGGCAAGATAATTAGATATAAAAACCACCACTCCGGGATCTGGTCTCCGAACAACGCGGAACGTGTAGTAGTCGGTAGCCGGGTGTAGTGGGAGCAGTTGCTTCTTCACCCTGTCTAGGTCACGTTTCATTGACGGCTAAAATGTCAAATTCGTGATCCAGTGTTGCAGCTAAAAGCTCCTCGTGGCCAGTCCTCAGTGAGCGGGGGTTTATGAGTCCAATTTTAATCCGTTGAGGCACCATTACAATACACATCCGAAATAACATAAACAATTAACGATTACACGCAACACAACACCTACTAATAAACATACAATATAAAAAACAATTCCATTGTTACCATGATATATGGCTGTGTGTTTAAAAAATGTTAACGTTAATTAATTGCTTATTGAATATATATAATATTATTTTCAACTAATAGTACGTAATTAAAAAAAAACACAATGTACAAAGTTATGAAAAGCATAAGATGTACAAAATAACCTTTTGCTGCAGCCTTTTGTATAATTAACACGTTTAAATCAAGCTGAATTATTATAAGCCTGCTCAAACTAAACACGCCCGAAAACCCTTATCAATATCGTGAGCGGTCCTGGTTCCATGTTTGGTACTGTCCCCAGCCGCACGGCGTGTAAATATTCTTTCGTCTCGCTTCCATACATAGCGCCATCCCACTTCTTTTGCTTTTCTCCGGACGGCATAAAATAATTCGCGATTAACACTAGTTAGTCGTTCATTCAAATAGAAGCCGGTGGTGTCCGCGCCTCCTCTATCTCTCACCGCTTTAAGTAGCTCGTCGCGTACATTATCTATGTCGTATACGCAGCGTCGAACTAAACACACACAGAATTGGCGCGCGCGCGGCGACTCGGAGTGAGCGAGGGAGCGGCGCGGACCAGCGCGCTTTACACTCACTACGTCGCGTTGTTCAATATTCACACCTAACTTGTTTGATGTTAGGTCGAATATGTGTGGTAAATTCTCTCCGTCGAGCTCTGTTATACTCCGTATAACTCTTGATCGCGGTCATTTAGGTCCGCTCTGAGCTGTGATAAGGTGTCCCCGCCGATATTGTTGGATTTTTCTTGAATTTCCAACAACGATAAGCGCTCGTCGAAGTCGTTCGAGCGAGAGTCAAAGGTGGCAACTGTCGACTTTATGGCGCTCATCTCTTGCCTGAAAGACATCAATTCCTTCGTACAGACAGACAGTTCCGCACGCAACAATTCGATGGCCTTCATCATGGCGACGACGCTACCGGGGCTATCAGCATCATCAGATACATCTGTTGGAAGAGCTATTCTTACAACCTTTACACATCCACTGAGGTGCGGTCGTGTTACCTAGGCTAAGATTAGTGGGGCACCCACGGTGAAATATATGGCAGCATTTCTTTCTCACTTCAACTTTCGCGTCATTTACCGATGTGTATTTACCACAACTATTACACTTGCTAGCCATTTTTATTAAGGAACGTAATGTAAAGATTTATAGGCGTGTTGATGTTGTTGCTGGTACGATTTATTGTTTGGAAACTAGATGGTGTTGGTCTGTTTTAACGTATTAAATTTTAGAAAATTAAAACTTGTTAAATTGTCTTTGCAAATTTTAAAGATTCATTCTCGGAACATAATGTAGATAATTATAGCCAATAGTACTCACATTTAGTCTCACACACAACTTTTTATACTTTTGATGTAATGACACCGAACAGCTGATTGTCTGTAAGCAGCTGGAATTATAAGCTAAACACTTTGTCTAATGTCTACAAACGTTCGCACTGCCGAGTTAAAGTTTTGTGTCTATATTACGTTAATATTCTTGATTATTTGTGAGATTTTTCGTATAATACTTTCCAAGATGACGAAAATACGTGTGCTTACAATTACCGCCAGAACAAAAAAAAAAAAAGAAAAAACATATAATAAATAAATAATGAACTCTAGGTTCCACCCACATCACCTTGAGGTCCCAAAGTTTTCAAACGTGCATATCAGGCGCAATTTCTTACTACGGTCAACATCGTTGTGGAACCTGCCACTGCCTGGTATTTCTTTACCAACCTGGGGCTATTAAAAATAGAGCCTATTCCTATCTCGCGGCTCGCGTCGTGCCTACACAATCTCGAGTTCTGCGGGTGTTTGTGGGCGGCGTTAGTTGCTACTACTTCCTCATTTGCCTGGCGAAGATGAAATCTGGCTTTGAAGGCCCATCAACACTGGTCAACATCACCACTCAGGGACAATGCATTAATCAGAATGCATTTGCAATGACTTTATCCTATGTTAGATATGAAGGGAAAATATGTATACATCTGTGAATTTAACAAAATAATTTAATAAAATTACGTTAAAACGAGTGACGTTACATTATCTTCGACACACACAATTCTTATTCTTCTATTTGGAATTCATTTAGTGGTAGTAGGGAGAAGAGTAAGCGAACGCTGGTGCTGCTATCTTGGCAACAGGAGCAGCGTGCACTACCGGTGAGGCGGCGTAGGCGTAGGGAGAAGGTAGCACTTTAGCGACTGGTGCGGCGTAAGCGACCGGGGCGGCGACCTTGGCTACGACGGGGGCCACAGCCTTGACGAGAGGCTCCCGGTGCACGACGGCGTTGAAGCCGTTGTGTGGGTCGGCGGTGTACTCGACTGTGCGCTTGGTGCCGTCGGGGTCCACGACGGAGTAGGCGCCCTGTACTACGTCACCGTCTCTGCTCTCGTGCTGGCTCTTGGCGTCTCCGGTCAGACCGTCGTGCACGTCGTACGAGAAGCTGTACTGGGGGTGCGGGTCGTACTCCTCGATGTTGGCGACGGCGGCCACCTTGGCGACTGGTGCGTAGGCGGGTGCGGCGTGGTACACTGGCGCGGAATAGGCGAGGGGTGCTGCTGGAACTAAGCCAGCGCTGGCTGCGGCCACGAAGCAGGCGAGGACGACGAACTGAAGATTTAAAAAAAATGTTTACTTTCCACGAAACATAATATCTTTGTCCTCTCATTGGACCGGCACTGGGGAAGAACCTATCGCTCACATGGTAACACCTTAAATTTTAGCTATGCGGTCGAATTCCGTATGGCTTTTGAGTAGTCAACGCATATGCATGCATTTTACTGGCTATTAATGGGCATTGAAAGACACCACATGACTCCGAATGGTCGTTAGTCGCCTGTTCTTTACAAAAAATGTAGACAAATAGTTTTATCTGCGAGTAATATAGTAGTTACTTATTAATTTACAACTATATGAATAAACGACGTTGACTTTTCTAAATATTTAATCGATTTCTACGCTAGACATTGGTATACTGAGCGGTGGAAACATTGGTGACAACAACATATTTACATTTTCAATGATGTATTTATAAGTTGCTTGAAATCTTTAGGTTCAGCACGAATTGATTAATTATGGAAATAAACAATGACCGAATTATATACATGTTGAGATATGATAAACTAATACCGGCAGACGTTAATCGAATATCCGATCCATATAAATAGGTTAACATTCCATTTTAGTACGCGTAATTATGATTACAACTTTCAAAGCGTCCCGGCTTCGCACGGACATATCACATTCATTGAAATACAAAAGTAGAAATGTTATAATTGTTAATTTCGGCTTCGTAAACCTTACACGTAGTAACGTTGTAACATGACAAATAATGCAATCTATGACAGAATAACGTCTGTCGGGACGGCTACTTGTCAACAATTTCTGCAGCTGTGATATAAGGATTTATTTTGATATTTTTCACACCTTTCGTTGCATTATCGAAGTTGTTCTATTATGTTTTAGAAAATATTCATCAACGATAATTTAGGGTTCAAATGGTTAAAGAATTTTTCAAATATGGTCCAGTAATTACTAAGCTTTTTCAATGCAAACAAACAAAGAAATAAACAAACATACAAACAAATGTTTCCTCTTTATAATATAAATATAGATAATCAAAACTTAGTCGCTATTACCTTGAATGCCATGATGTAGGACTGGCTATAAGATAATGTATACACATGGGGAGATCACGGAGCTTTTATACGCAGGAGTTCACCCTTTCACTCGGTGCCTCGTCGTTGCTGACCGTGAGCGCGCGCCCTCAGGCATTTGAGCCTCTGAACCAGCCCCAATGTGACATATGACGTAGATAATGTAACGGAATCTAAGTAGTTTTGTTGTATTGTAGGTTAAGGTTAGTAAGGCCGACAGAAACGGGGAAGTAACAGTGGGGTGGATTGTTGGCAGTGATGCGTGCGTCTACTGTTCAATCGCCATAATTTTACATGCACTTTACGTCGGTAGGCGCGGTGACCGCGGCCGGTGTAACCTGGCTGACCGAGCAGGGCTCCTTTTTTATATTTCAAAGCAAACGAACAAGTGGACAGTAGCTGCAATATTACATTTATTCGTTAGTAATTTTACAGTATTAAAGACTTGTTATATTGTTAACATTTCAACATGCTATGCAATGAATTTGTTCATATTAAAAAATACTTTTAAAACGTCAGCAATTGAATCTATCGTTGGTTCAACCCTAGGCCTAAGTTAAGAAGAACCAGCTAAACAAATTTAGCGGTTATGTAATAAATTAAATCTTTACCCGCGTAGACTGAGCTGATATCCTCTCAGTCCTGGTTTGTCTCTGTGCTGGACAAGTGAGTGTTGACGCACTTCATGCTGCAGAGTTAATGTCATTTGCGAATTGCTCGTTTCGAGGCTCAATATTGTCTCTGTACCTCTCGCGCACGTGTTACTTGTTATGGGATAGGAGGACTAACGAGCAGTCGGAGCCATTTGGTGACTGCGTCGCCCATCAACATCTGCGTATGCAGATGCGTTGCCCCTCTTCACACATCTCCACATGCGGCTAGCTACACTCAAACCGCACGAAACGCGACAGCCTTGCTGGCTCTTTAGGGCGGCGTCATCTCAGTGAGTTGTCTCCCTGAGGTGTCGGCCCAATTCGGGCCTCCAAATGATTGTTTGTATCGGATGAATAGGGCCAGGTGATAGAGTATCCTATATATAATAATGGAGCGCCCGAAATTTTAGTAAGAGGCAGTGCCATGCTGTATTGAAGCAGAATTACCTCTCGCTTATTTCATACCGCCGTAAATCGACACCTACGGTCTCGCGTTTTGTGCGGTTTGTGAGTAGCCGATGGTCCATTGGGGGCGGAGGTGAAAAGGAGAGCAACGCATCGGCCTAGTAACTACCGATAGCTCGTTTGTCCCAGTATACTATAAAAAAAATGTCGACCACTAGCATTAACATTACCTTCTCTACGCTACGACGCTATCTCTTTCGGGATCAGCTACCTGGTAACTGCGCATGACATGTTATAGAATGGCAATGTCCGCGCATCGGGATAGGTGCAGAGTGCTTCCATACTGAAGTGACCGGCGAGGGATCAGACACAGGCGCCCCCCGAGGCAACACACAAACTGGTGTAACATCGACTTCGCGCTGTGTTATACACTTATATGTGTTAACGCGTTACATCGGGATGACACGTGGAGGGCTGTGAGAGTGTCCTAAGTGATGGACTGTAGGCGAGGAGTATTACGTGTATATAACACTCACAGAGCTACACAACCGAGGAGTCCTCGTCTCATGGCCTTTGGGGCCGTACTGGACAACACAGGCATCGGCTGTCACAGCTGGCATCACAACACAGACCGCGTAAGTATCTTCGCAGATATGCAACAGACTGTTGTTAGGAATTTAAAGTTTCAAGTCAAAACGCACTTTTGGGTCCTACAAGGAGCCCAATACCGGCGCGGGTCTGTGGCATGGCATCTATCTAAGTTTATCTATACACAAGCAGTCTGTCATATTTCACGAATTATGGCAAAAATTTATTGATTTACAAAAAATGTAAAAAATATAAATTCATAACATTCGTATAGATGTAAATATAAAAAAATCAAAGTCAGCAAAAGTTGTCTACTTTTCTGTGATCGATACTCTCAAAATCTACTGAAACGATTTGCATGCAGTTTCTACCAATGGATAGAGTGATTCCCGAGGAAGGTTTTAATATGTAATTTGTTAAGGTCACAATCCTCCTCCTAATAATATAATCCCTGTTATTCACGGGCGAAGCTGTGGCGGAGCGCAGTTAAAGTATACAACGCAAAAGTAAGCACAACAGTTAATAGTTCACAGAGTATTGAATATATCAATATTTCCCAGTTCACACATGACAGTGTTGAATTTGAAATTCAGATGCAATTAAATTTGATCCGTCCACATCACAAGTGGGTCGTTGGCCAACTCGCTGAGACCTTTAAAGTTCAGACTGAGAATAAGTTGACCCTTCGTCTGATCAAACGATGTCATTTAATTCATCTGTACAAGTATCATCGCAATCTCTCTCAACTGTTCGATTCTAAAGCAGCAACTTTTGAAGTCAACGTACTTGACGTTTAACTTGAGGAGTAAACTGATGAATGTGTGAAGAGAGTGTTACGGAAACTACGGCCAACGGAAGTGTAGAGGGATATATAGTTTCTTGAAGATATAAAGAGGGAGTTTAAGTTTCGTATATTACTGTAGGAGCGAGAGAGCTGCGAGCACGCAATTTTTTCTCTCTACATCTCATAGCTATGCATGAAATAATGCTAAGTTACTATAAAGTTTTACTTCAGCGCCGCATGTCGCGGTTGGTGAGTAGGCAGTGGCCCAATGGAGGGGAGGAGGAAAGTACTCACGGGTATGGTAATTTTGGGGATATTTATGAGCATCGATGGTCATCAAAACATCCCAACTGCTCGTTTGTCCCCCACATAATATATTTAAAATAAATAAGCGCTAGAGGGCTTACATTGTATATTCAATAATACATTCGTACCATTAGCTCTAGTCAAAACACGGCCCGGCCGATTTATCAGCGCGTGCAACACAGGCACGAAGCTCGTCAAAAGCTCACTGAACTTATTACACAGCTTTCAAGTTGCGCGACGCGACGTGTAAGCTCGATTATCAGATGGTGACACTAGAAGCATTCTTGCCGTCTAGGGTTGCCACACGCCACTCGACTCGTCCGATACTTTAGTAAAACGTACTTATTTCTGCTTGGATAAATGTGGCGTCGTAATCTTTTTTTATAGAATAGGGGGTAAACGAGCAATCGGAGCCTTTTTACAAGTACCGGTGCCTGTGAACATCCACATAATTACTATGCCGATGCGTTGCGCTTGCCCTTCTTGCCCCCATGCCACTGTCTACTCACAAACCGCACGAAACACTACACTGAAGATGTCACTTTACGGCGGTAATTAATTAAAAAAATATAAATTACTAATAACTAATGCCTGAGCTTATGTTCAGTATCATGACAAATGTCCTTAGAAATAAGCCAAAGCGAGCTATAATGTTAAAATATCAAAGTTAAGAGTGTGTAAGCAACTTATTAAAACATTACAATGTTAAAATGTGAAAGAAAATCTTTAGAGTATAAGAGTATTTACCTTAATACTATGAAAATAATACTAATTATAGTTAAGTTACCATCATTATATTCATTCGTGAGCAAGAACTTTGATTACCCCTTTTTACGAAAACTCCGCGGATGGAGGAGTAGGAAATTTGGCGCTCGTATAGTTTATGTGTAGGGGAAGTGTAGGACTCTAATATTTTTATATAATTAAATAAATATATTAAAAAAACCGTTACCCACACGAAGAAAAACGTTACCCCAGAGAAGTTTTAACGGTGCGGATGCATCACAATGTTAAAACATCTCTAATACACAATTACTATCATGCATATTATGACAAACGACATTTAGTTTTATTATATAACCATAAAAAGTCGAGCTGTGTTCGAAGTTCAATTATTTTTTTATAATTGAGATTGATTTCCGATCACTAATAACTGTACAAAAAGCAAAACTTCGTATATCTTGAGGAAGAACTGTGCACATGTTAGGTATGCACTTACGGCATCAACCATTATTACTTCTCATGGGGAGTTAAGGAGTAAATATGTAGGCACATCCTTTAGACCCCTCTAAGAAATCATAAGGTAATGAAATACGTCGTCCTTCTTATGCCTAAACAGGATTTTTTTCTAATGAAAAGTTAAAGATACTATAAATAGCCTTTACAGGGTTTTCAAAGCACACCGAAAAAAAGATATCGAAGTATATCTTAGACTTCATCACTTTACCGCTGCTAAAGATAAGGCGGTGACAAATTTAATAATCGCAATCGCAAAAAGTTGCAACCTTTACCAGCGCAATACATCATCTGTTTAATGATTCGCTAAATCATGTCAACCATTAGTGTTATTATGCTATCATCATAATTATTCATCACCATTTACACAGCATAATGAATGCCTCTTTCGGCAATATTAAAAGAATCTGATTTAGGTTTTAATACATTGTCAGGTGTAAGTTCACGAGCTCTCGCTTCAAATGTACGGCTGCGGAGTGACAACTTCTGTGTCGCGTTTCGTATGATGTGTAGTATTGACTCGCCGGTGGCCCTTCTGCATGATAAGTATGTGGACGTCTACAGGCGTAGATAGGCCTCAAAGGGCTCTAATGGCTCTTTTTCTTATAGGGGACACCCCTATTGAAAACTTCATAGATACACCGTTTTGTTATTTTTGCCCTTAGAAATGTATCATACCCCATAATCATGTCACCTGGTCAGTGCCGCACGGACCTAAGGGGCCCCAGGGACATATGCGTCACTGCTAGCCATCATACACACTCCACTGATATACGTCAAAAGTAGTATCAATCGGTGTAGGATGTAGAGTCGTCGAGTGAATATTTCAGAGCCAAAGGAAACATTGATAATGCGAGGCTGCTCACCTATTTATAGACGCATCCTACTGTGGAAGTTTCCAGAGTTGAAGTGTAGAATGTACTAGAATATTTTTTAAATAATGTTGTTTGTTGAAGTTTAAAACATTTTTTTATAGTATACGGGGTATTAACATACGTATAATTGTTGTCATCTCGATGCGTTGCCGTCATTTCCTTCTCCCCTCCAATGTAATACTGCCACAGTTGTCGTTATTCGCCGAATCAGTACCTCTAATTTCTGGTCCTCTTTTCTTTTGACCTAGGGAGAAGCCTTACCCGGAAGAGTGTCAGCACGAGAGTGCTGTGAAAGCTATCGGGCTCCGCACACTGGTCCCATATGAAGAGAAAGTGAACTTAGGCTTACAAGTCAATCAATCGACTAGATTGTTTTTTGTTTATAGCTTATGCTACTACAAATATTTTTTGTTAAATAATTTGCGAAATATTATTAAAATAATAATACCGCTCTGTGGTCCAACGGTGCGGGTGTCGCCCGGTAAGACCGTTAGCCGCGTGGGGTCTTGGGTTCGATCCCCAGGTCGGGCAACTGTTATTAAATGTTTCTCAGATTATTCTGAGCACGCATTACATTGTCCGGGATTGGAATGTGCCCAAAGTGGCCACCTATGACATCATGGGCCTCAGTACCTTGGCTAATCCTGGATGTTCTAGCATATCTACTTACGAGTTGTGGATGTACTAGCACGCCTTTGCCTACCTCTTCGGGAATAACAGGCGTGAAGGTACAGAAAAAATCTATGGATTTGTCACGCCACGTTAGCCTAGTTCTGTGCTAAGTAGCATAAGGGCTTGTGTTACAGGCACTAGGCAATCGACAATATCTTTAATTTAATATTGCTTACTTTTGAAGGGAAAAAATATTATTATTACAAACACCTTCTTTTAGTCTTAGAAGAGGTAGTGTCACGCTGCATAGATGAAGGGAGTGCCATGTATGGTGCATGACACTACTTCCTCCTATCCGGCACGACCGGGACAGTACCTCTCGCTCATATGATAACGGCGTAAAGTGACACAGTCGCTGTCGCGTTTCGTGCGGTTTGTGAGTAGCCGGTAGCCTATTGGGAGGGGATGATAGGAGGGCGATGCATCTGCGTAACAACCATGTGAATGTCAATGGGCGTCGGTAGTCATCAAAAGGCTCCGATTCCTCTTTCGCACCCTTATGCCATAAAAAAGTCACCACCTTGAGTGTACAAAATGATGGCACTCGCAACATTATTCACGCGTAGCGCGGTTTCCGTCACGTTGCGCTTTGCGTCATCGAACGCGGTCGCGTCAGTGGCGCTGTTGTTGCGTGTCGGGTAAACAAAGCTCATGGAATTTGTGTGGCGCGTGAAGAAGCACATTCGGTACAAATACAGTTCTAAGCTGTGTTGGGCTTCTCTTGGCTTCCACAGCATAAGTTCGGGTCCGAAAAAAACAGCTTTAAATTTCACTCCTGACGGCCGAATGCCTCTGATTTTTTACGGTAGGCACGTGGCAAGAGGTCCTACGGTTGCGTTACCCTTCTTTTCCCATGTTTCCATCCGTGAGTCACCGTACTCTCACAAACCTCACGAAACGCGTATTCTTGACGCCAGCATGATGTGAGCGGGTGGTAAGACTTAAACCTACCTTTCACCGGCGACTACCTATAACGGATTTCGCCGTATTTTCCCACTGCCACCGGCATGTGGGTGGTGCTCCAGTGTTGTGTTGCACTAATGGCTGAACGATCCTTAGTTCAATCATTAGTCCAACACAATAGTCCACAAAATTCTGCGGGCGCCATCGCCGTTCAGCCACAAGTCTAACACTATAACGCACAATATCCTTGTCCTAGCGAGAGGATAGTGGGCACAGCAGGATCCTATGATCATATATCGTGGGCCTCACACTTCTAGTAGAGCCCTGCTGCATTGCAACTAAATTCTAATGACACGACCAGGTGTGTCACGCTCACATGGCTTCTCGCTTCTGGTAGTTTGTGAGTTTCCGGCGGGTGGAGTGAGAAGATTGGAGAGCACCAAATCCGCACAACTGCTCTGGATGTCTACGGGTATAAGAAGTCACAAAAGACTCCGAAGTCCGTTTTCTAAGGAGGAAAACGGACTATTAAAAAAATACTGTTACGTGACTCGTGTCCGTCCGCTGGTAGCATTTGAGCGCGTTATGTAAGTGCGCGCGTGTATCCGGCGCAAGGTCGCACTTTGTGTGTCACTGCGCCGCGTCGTGCGGCGCACTCGCCATACACTCGGCAACAGAAACGCGAGACGGTGGACATTATTAGCAGCCCTATGGGGAGGAGGAAAGGAGGGCAGCGCATCTGCAAAGCAATAATGCCGATGTATATCTACGTAGGCAATCGTCGAAACACTGCGATTTCTCGTTTGCTATGAAAAATTGCAAATGTTAAAACAATACAAAATTCGAATAGTTTTATTAAAATTCGATTGCTTGGTTGTTGTCCCCTTTAGTATAAGATAATATAAGTTATAATTTAGTATAATATAAAAATCTTGGTTACTGACGCAGCCCGTGGTGCCATCTGCTTCTGTGCCCGCTGTGCGCGAACACCGAAGGAGGGAAGGTGTCGGTGGCCGTACAAAGGCTCCGACTGCTCTTTTGCCCGCCTATTCTATAAAAAAAGAAGGACTTTTCATCATTCATCATTTTGATGCTCAGTGTTATATTTTTCCGACTATACCTTTTATGTTATATTTTTCCGACTATACCTTTTATGTTATATTTTCCGACTATACCTTTTATGTTATATTTTCCGACTATACCTTTTATGATACAATTTTAGTGCTCTTTGTGACTGCACCGGTGCTGAAGAGGTCTTGGTCTTGCCTGCCGTAAATGGCGTGCGCCCGCAGTATTTTGAGTTTTTATAACATCTTACTCACTACACAATCAAATTATTAATTAATTATTGACAAAAAAATATTTCACACCTACTGGCCGAGCATGTAATAGAGCTGGCTGAGTGTCGGCTACTGCCGCCATACTTATTGTGGCAATATCGTCGCACCCAATGTTAAAGTGCACAAAGTGTGACATAAAAGCACTTTTTATTTCCTTCTTTCTGTTCCCAGTTCCGTTGAATCTGCAGTCACACAACCGGAGAGAAATCAAACCCAACACGGCTCTTACCGTGCTCTCCGAGGTACGGGGGTGTGACATCGCCTAGTTCTTTGCTCCGGTATTTTTCTTAACGGGCTTTGCCCATCACTCATTCCAACTACTCTTGTTGGCGACCAGAAGTAGTGGGAATGAACAATGGAACGGCAGCGACATCCACTATGAAATATTTATATGATCGCCCGAGCCCGAGGGTAAAAGCTAAAACTGTCATGGGACCCGCAACGAATTTAATCGGGAGAAAATAGGAGGA
Source organism: Eumaeus atala (assembly GCA_017140195.1). Lineage (NCBI taxonomy): Eukaryota > Metazoa > Arthropoda > Insecta > Lepidoptera > Lycaenidae > Eumaeus > Eumaeus atala. The sequence continues at coordinate 204,861 of JAFELO010000134.1, forward strand.
AGCAATACCAATCTCCCTCCCTCATCAAAGCGGAGACAGTTCAAGATTACAATGACATATATAAGCCGAGAAAAGACGGGGGCAGCCAACACAGGACCAGCAGTTAGTAAGTGCTTACTAACCTAACTCCGGTACGTATAGCAATAATTGGTCCGACCAGGGACTCGAACACAAAGTGGTGACATATACTTACAAACACAAAGTCGTGACATATACTTACCAACACAAAGTGGTGACATATACTTACCAACACAAAGTGGTGTCATATACTTACCAACACAAAGTGGTGACATATAAGTACAAACACAAAGTGGTGACATATACTTACCAACACAAAGTGGTGACATATACTTACCAACACAAAGTGGTGAGATATACTTACCAACACAAAGTGGTGACATATACTTACCAACACAAAGTGGTGACATATACTTACCAACACAAAGTGGTGAGATATACTTACCAACACAAAGTAGTGACATATACTTACCAACACAAAGTGGTGACATATACTTACCAACACAAAGTGGTGACATATACTTACCAACACAAAGTGGTGACATACACTTACCAACACATAGTGGTGACATATACTTACCAACACAAAGAACGCAAGGCCTTGCAGCTCATTTGTAATAAAACACAATACATCTTCTCTCCAGAAACCTCAGTAAACTGTATAAAAATTCAGTCAAGTGCGAATCGGACTAGGGCACAAAGGAATCCGTACCATTTATACAAATTGTAAAATAGCCTCCAAAAGCTGTTAGTCAGTTTTAATTGGATTCCTCTATTATATTCTATGTTATCTTCGGCAGCTTGTCCATATCGGCCGGCGGCAGAGAGAGGGCAACGATGGTATTCATTTTTATATTATGTACTTCATCATCATTATTATCGGCCCTTATTGGTCCACTCCTGGTCATAGGCCTCTTTCAGTGCACGCCAAGACTGCCGGTCTCTTGCTACTCGAATCCATCCCGGACTGGCTACTGCACGGAGATCGTCTTCCCACCTGGTGAACGGACGACTTCGTTCTTCAAAACCTTAGTGGCCCATCTGCCAACTGATCTTCTGAGTGTGTCACCAGCCCATTACCACTTCATTACGTACATATATATGTTTTATTGTTTTCTATTTAAATTGAAGTTTCACTACAATAAAACAGTTTCACTTGTACTATTTATATTATTTTATTGTTTATATACGAGCAACCGGAGACTTTTGGAAGCTACCGACGTCCGTTGACGTACACAATTGTTTGACCTTAAACTCCCATTTAGCACATGAAGCTTGACGTACGCGGTATCATGTGATACCTCCCCGGTCGTGTCTTAAATGATTCTAAGTGCCTAAAATCTTCCTAAAGTGTACATGTATTATCGTAAACATTTGCGTAAACTCTAAGGTCTTTATTACAGAAGCCAGTCCTTTCAAACGCTTGTACCGCGGGCCCCAGCTACTCGCCCGCTTTTGTCTTTCGCAGCAAGGGCGCTTCATGGCCGTGTTCTGACCTTAAAACTTAACAAAATCAAGGTCCAAAGAGGTTTACAGATAAACCTCTTTGGACCTTGATTTTGTTAAGTTGTTCATGAATAATTATGGCGAAACTTATAACATTGTGAGTTACAGATTTTTTAAATTCACTTATGTTATATATCACGATATGAAGGGCACGGCATACAATTTATGAGAAGTAAAACAATTTATATTTTATATTATACTATCGAGTAGACGGAACTTTTTCCGATGCCCATAAACATCCGCACAATAGTTATGCAAAACCTCCTGTCCTCCCCTCCAATGGGCCACAAGTAGCCACACACAAACCGCATGATATTCCTCACTTGTCGAAAATGTCACTTGTCTTGTGAGCGAGAGGTACCTCCCCGGTAGCGGCCCAATCCCGCCGCAATTCAGCATGACCTTTTCTCTTGCCAAAATCGTGCGAATCATTTCACGCTCAGCGTAACGCTACACGCTTTGCCGTACTTACGTCACTTACGTCGCTTACACCGCTTACGTCACTTACGTCGCTTACGCCTCTTGCTGAGTTAAAGGGCCGAAGCGTCTATGGGGATTGGGGGGCGTAGCCCTCCGTTATCACTGGCAATGTTTATTTATCATCTGTTGTGAACAGCAAAGGCGCTGTATTCGTAATGTAAGAATAGCCATTTATCTCCCACGTGTCGTCTATAAGTGTAATGAAACGATTGGTGTTGCAGCGTCATATTATTTTTCAAATTTAATTATACAATAGCTCCAGGGCCGTAGCATACGTGGGAGTGGGAGAGGACGTAACCCCTCTTTGTCACAAATAATATATATCATATACTAAGGAAAGGCGAGGTATTTGTTGTGCAATAATATCCCGCGTGTTGTCTACAAAAGTAATGAAGCGATTTGTATTGAAGTGTTATATTATTTTTTAATTACAACAATGTAATGAGCTCAGGTCCATAGTAGCCGCGGGGTTCGGGGAGCGTCGCCCAATCGTTATTACAGATAATATATATCATATTTTGAGCGTAGCAAAGGTGCTGTATTTGTAATGAAATAATAGCCATATATACGTCTACAAAAGTCCGCGTATCGTCTACAAAAGTAATGAAATGATGGGTATAGCAGCGTCATATTATTTTTCAGACATAACATTGTAATGAGTTCAGGGAATCCATGGAAGTTGGGGGGGTCCCCGTTATCACAGATAATAAATCTCATATGCTGAGTGTAGCAAAGGATAGGAGGGAACGCATCTGCGTAACAATCATGCGAATATCCATGAGCGTCGGTAGTCATAAAAAGGATTGCTAACGAATATATCGTAAATAATTTCGGCGCCTAATTTCGACAATGCTTTTCTTTACAATAAAACAGTATGAACAGATTTTTCCCGGTTTATTGAAGTGAAACTTCATTATAGACGTTTCCTATCACGAAAATGTGTTACGATCGCATGGAAGGGATAGACGATACATATCGTCCCCGCCAAATTTCGGCCACGGCGTTCATCTCTATAGACTAGCCACTGTTCAGGCGCGAATGCACTCCCTGTTCCCTCATTCTCCTTCTCAAATGGGACGGCAATTCAACACGACCGGAGAGAAATCGGCGCAGGACCGACGGCTTCACGTGCTCGTCCGAGGCACGGGGGTGTAACACCGCCAACTTACCGGACTTATTAGAAATTTAAAAATCCCATGAACACTTGAGTCCAACTCTGGACTTAATCCCACGACCTCATGACTGTGGTCGAAAGTGTTCATTCCTGGACCACGAGGCAGGTTTGTAATATCGTCCACTTGTCACTTTATATAACAAGCCCGATGTTTCAGATGCTTCTCGGCACTGAGGAAATGTCCTGATGATACGATTCAACTGAATTACCTACACGAAGATTAATAATTATGTTCTTACTACACATTTCCAAAAACATTGTTAGTGCCGCCATTTACCAACGAGACGTAACATGGAACTTTGGCAGTTAGTCGACATATGTTGACATCTCATGCAGAGCCTTCTTCTAATCTAATTCTAATTCGACATGGCTTGATCCTTTTTTTATAGAATAGGAGGGCAAACGAGCAATCGGAGCCTTATTTTCGTCGCCCATGATCATCCATATGATTAATGTGCCGATGCGTTGCCCTCCTTCACCCTACCCCCGCAATGGGCCAAAAAGTACCAATTTTATGAGCCGTACTTAATATTCGTGGTACCGCATCTCTGCTACCATCATTCAAAGATGTAATGACACCTAGATGTAAGCTAAAGAAGTATATTTTAGTTAGCTCATGTAAACGGTATAAAGTTTGTGAAGTTAGTACTGACAATTTGACTCTTATACACTTTTGTTCACAAACTTAAAGGTATTTTGTATAGTAATTATAGGGGCGTACGAGCAATCAAAGCGTTTGGACGACTATCATTGTTGTCATGCAGATGCGTCGCCATCCTTCTGCGATGGTTGTGGGACGATTATTAAAAACTGACTTTCATAATTAGTACTTTAGTAAGAAGTATGTGTATTTGCAGGGCCGTCAGTGAATGAGACAAGCTTTTTTTTTTCGGAGGGACCTAATACACCAGTATTAGCGGCGCTAGTCCAGCCTCCACAGTTCGACTGACTATGAAGACTTTTTTGTCTTCAGGTTATGAGACAAGCATTCAATCGTGAGTAATGGAAGTACAATGAGGAGGCTGACACCCAAAGGTGGGTGAGAATGGGTTCCGTAAAAGAGAGAGAGAGAGAGAAAGAGAGAGACTCTACTCGGTACGTCTTCGCACTCTTCCCGTTGCCGGGTCGAGGGGGGTCCAGACCGGAGCTTAGCTCCCTACTGGAAATGTGTTGTTCGAGTCTCGTCAATACGAGGCTGTGGTTGATGCGAGGTCATGTTGACCTCTGAGTGCGTATGCACATATGTTTATGTGCCTGTGCTATTGGTATCTTTGTACGATCGGCGTCTATCCATTTGTCGGGGCACTCTCACAGGTCCCAGAGCGAACTGGGAAACGTATATGGTTCCACTCCTGTGATGGCCCTATGGACAGGCACCGAAACGCACGCTGTGTTTACGATACGGTGTATTGGTGGAAAGGTAAAGGTCAAAAGTAAGACGCGACAAACAGAAGCAAAGAAAGAAAAGAAAATATGGGTCCTGGCCGCGAAGTTGGTGTCAAGGGAGAAGCGGCGGGCCGTATCCTTGCGGGAGCGTGGCAACGGTTGTCACGTCCCACTCGGTACCGCCCGTGTGGTGTCTGCGATGTCCGTCTGCAACGTCCAGCCAGAGGGAGAAGTGTATGTATGTATATAACCTGTGAAAATGAAATCAAATGGATTAGTAGTGATTTTTTTTTCTAGCCTGTGTGGGAGGTATACGGAAACTGGTTATCCGTCCCCCTTCCTC
>JAFELO010000134.1:214420-247883 GCA_017140195.1 Eumaeus atala
ATAATTCACATCTGATATAAAATACAACATATTGTCTAATATCAATATTGTTAATTTATGGTGTAGAAATACCAATGTCTCGGACCTCTTGCGCAAGAATCAGTCGCGTTTCACTTGGTATAGGTTCCCTGTTCCAGTACCACACAATTACGATGAGCTCGAATTTCATCATAACATCTCCAGAATGACACCGAAGAGTCCTCTAAAAAAGTCTTCCCATTTTTGTTACAGTTGCAACATCTTAAGCGGCAAAACGATAAAATGATAAACCGTATAGTTCGGTCCAATGATAGGTTCGGTAAAAGTTAAGCCGAATCGTATACGGTATTCCATGACACTACGAGTATTATTCGGCGCATCTCTAATTTCCGTTGTGTACCTGTAATACAAATCCATATTATATTTGCATCAGGGCTAATCTAACGTGGCGTGATAAGTCCACAGAATATAATATTATTTACTAGTGATCCTTCCCGGCTTCACCAGTGAATACCAATGTTAGATTATACACTAAAATGTTCCTCGTTATTCGGTCTATCCATTGGCGAAAACCGCACTAAAACCCGTTACATACATTTCGACAAAATGATCACGTTTTGAATGTTCAAAACGCCAGAAGACAAAAAGTCTTCCGTAATCAGTCGAACTGTTAGGGCTGGCGAAGTGCCGCCAATCAGTAGTAGGTCCCTCCGAAAAAAAAAAATGTTTAAAACGTGATCATTTTATTATATTGATAAGCAATATGTATAGCTGATGGAGACTTTCTTTCGTTATAGGTATGGATAACATTGCGTTTACATGAGACACAATAACACGAACACACAATTCATCCGGGGCTTAAAGATCTTTAGACGCTTAGCACCAACTCCGTATCTCGGCCCACTTATACAAAAAATTATATTCAGAGCCTGATTAGTCTAGCGCTTCGCACATTTTATTCACTGGCTCTTGATTTACTATCACTTTGAGTGCTAAGGTCGTAGATTGCTATACTTTCTGTGGACATTACTAAATCATTATTAAAGGGGACAGCGTTTAATATGCCGCAGGAGTCGCTGTTGTCACGACCAGTAATATCATGAATTACAAATATATGACAAACACTTTAGATTAGACAAAGCTTTCAACACTTTTATAGGCTGATAAATATTCTTATTTGGGGGTGGACGGCCCCCTCGGTTTTGATACCCTCCATGAGCCAAACGTTCACATCAGTGCCGAAGCCTTTTTGGCTATAACGCGCGAGCTACCCCTGTCGTCAGAGTCTGGGGAGGAGGGAACCTCCGGTCCCTCCGGTTAAGCTAATAATAGTTAAATTAACCGTTAAAATACTCTAATATCGGGATGCTCCCATCTACGGGTCAAAGGAATGTCGGTCCTACCTTGGACCTAGTCTCGTCACCAGACGATCACTCATAATAATCCGATGTTCATTGTTTTCCTTATCTTAGAATGCCTTCCTTAGCCTAGAATGCCTTCCTTAGCCTAGAATGCCTTCCTTAGCCTAGAATGCCTTCCTTAGCCTAGAATGCCTTCCTTAGCCTAGAATGCCTTCCTTCGCCTAGTATGCGTCGAAATTTCATTGTGACACACACTCAGTCATATCGGCCTTCTCACAGACCTTGCACTGTATACAACGTGTCCTAGACTAAGTGGCCCACTTGATAACACGCGCTTGAGAAATGTATTAATGCAACGTACATAGAATACGTTATATAAGTTGTCAGAGCAAATTACGATATCGGAGTAACGTATGCTCTCATTTATTTATTACGTATATAATGCATTGGGTTGCAGTTACAATTTTACAATTTCTAATAACAGTCCGAAGTCAGGAAGCTGTTACTACGTGCCTCGGAGGGCACGTGAAGCCGTCGGTACTGCGCCTGATTTCTCTCTTATCGTGTCGGACTACCATCCCATCGAAATAGGAGTTAATCTCCTGTTCCGATGAGATAGCAGATGATGGGAGTAGAGGGTGCACTTGAGCCTGCGCACACACTTGTGCAATGTAATATGTTCTTGCTTTGGTTAATTCGCTATAGAGATGGCCGGCGTAGCCCAAATTCGGCTAGGACAATATTTTGCATTAAGTGTGTCTACTGTCCTACTGTTTTCATCATCATCGGTATCTTTTAGGGTTCCGCACCTCAAAAGGAAATACGAAATGCTTGTAACTGTTCACGAAGTTGTTTGGGCTACAACTTATCTTTTTCAAGTTTTCAATTCGGGACACAGCTCTGTTTTAGGGATAAGGATGAGGCCTTTTCCCTAGGTGATGTAAATCAACAGTTATTTTAAGGAGAATAATGTAATCCGTTCGCCAGGTGACTGTGTTTTTGCTTCGAATAACAGCACGCGGGCGGCGCGAGCTGGCAACACTGCCTGTTTAACAGATGTCACTTCTATGCTCTTGATCACGGCAAGACGCACGTGGTGAAAAAATATGATCACTAACATATGGCATACTATATATGGCAGTTCAATGCTTATATTACACATGTTCACTGAATTAGCATATCACCGAGAAAATTATCAAGAAATACAGGGAGCGTCTCGAAGCCGATCATGTAAAAGATGTGCAACTGTCAAATTATGCACCTTGTAAAAACAAATTAAACACTTTCAGTTTTGCTCTTAATAGAATCTGCAATGTAAAAACGACTTAGAACCGTACACATTCGATGACATTGCAAAAAAATATGTTATGTACAATCTCGGATGCTTCACAATGACAGTTGAATATGAAGTCGTATATCTTGTATTTTTATAAATCAATGGCAAATATCAAAGTTTTAATGTTGGAGCATACAACCCCAACATCGTTGTACAGGGCTCAATATACACCCACTAGTGGGACGCTCTAAAGTCACAACTCCTGCCTTATATGATCGCTTTGTTGTCCGTCAGTTCGATTTTTTCAGGAACGTAAATAGATCAAATTGAAGATCAGTATTGACTACCGACCCCCATGAACATCAGCATAATTATGCCTATGCATTGCCCTCCTTTTCACCTCCCTACTCGAATCCAATGGGAAACCGGTCATTCACAAACCGCACGAAACGCGGTTTTATGTGAGCGAGTACCTCCCCGGTCGTGCTGGTCCGTTGCATAGGAGGATGTAGTGTCATGCACCATGAATGATACTACCTCCTCCTATACAGCATGGCACTACCTCTTCCTATGCAGCATGGCACTACTTCTTAAAAAATTTTGTTGTCTTCGATTAATGAAGTTTAGCAAAAGGGGCACACTATAAATAAAGTAAAATTCACTGTAAAGTATAAGTGTAGAAATGAGCAGTCGGATATTCTGTCCACCGACGCCATAGAACTAGGGAACTCACACATCAACGGGACAAAAGTATTATTAATGTTCACCTATACTGTGTAAAATTTTAACGAAATCTCTACCAAATCCATGCTCTAGTTTTTGTGTGGCAGCATGGTTCATGGCTATGCCACGTAGATGGCGGAACCGGTTCTGGGGAAGAAAGGTTCTAAAGTGGAGGCCCCGCATCGGAAAAATTGACGATTTGGCGGCGGAGAGCCGCTCGATGCAAGTGGCTCGTGGAAGAGACCTGTACCAGTCTTCTGGTGGAGCATATGTCCAGTGGACGTCGTCCAACTGATGATGACGTTGGTTCTGATTAATGGAAAATGTTTCTGTTATAGGGCAAATCAGAAGCACATGGAGCGCATTTGTTAGCTCTGCATCAGTTCCCCCTCCCCCCCGCCATTGCCGTCTTACCTCTTACAAAACCTCCCTTTGATTTTTCTTGGATGTGTCATTTATAGTCAACGTCAGAAGATGGCTAAACAGGCCCATGAGGCCACGACTGGAGGAGTAGACATCTCGCTGACATAACGCAAGCGTCAAGCGACAGCTGTCGCGTTTCCCTAGCCCTGTGGAAGAGCTGGCGAGAGAACTACAGTGTGACGTTTGCATGTGAGGATGTCTATGATAAGTAAACAAAAAGAAAGAATAAAAAAACTTACAAAAATTAAATTCCCAAAAACATTTTTTCATGTTTTACTAAGACGAGACGTGATTTTTTTTATAGTATAGGGAGGACAAACGACTAATCAGAGCCTTTCAAGGACTACCAACGTCTCTCCTCCCCCTAATGGGCCACCGGCTACTCACAAACCGCACGAAACGCGAAACCGTAGGTGTCACTTTACGGCGGTGTCGTGTGCCTGTAATATGCCGATGTCTGTATGTTACTAACAGGGCAAGGACTTTTGGCTGTCTTGGCAACAATTTTCATACAAATGTTCTTGTGGTAGATATTGTTAAGAGTATTTAAAATGATAACTTAAAACATGTAGCGATCACGTGATCGGTTCCTTAGACACCACCATGTTAACCGTTGAGTGTGGAGGTGCCTTCTCTATCTCCTATACTTCTCAGCAGCTTAATACAGGTGTAGATGTACCAAATGATGTAGAGATTTTTGTATTTTTTGACTACCGCCGCCCATGGACATTCGCATACTTGTTTCGCAGATGCGTTGCCCTCCTAAAATGGGCCAGGAGACCGCGACGCCGGTATCTTTTGAACGAGAGGCGGTAGGAGGCAGTAGTAGGTATTTTTGAGATGAAAAAAAAAACGATTCAACTCAACACTAACGGCGTGTGCAATTGCCTCGAGGTCGAGTGGTGTGTTCAGCCGCAGACGTGAGGTCCCAGGTCGGAACCCCGGCGAGAAACAAAAAGTGATATTGGAATTTTTCAATTTCTAATGTCACTCCGGAGATATGAAGTTCAATATTTCACTCAAACGCGTCCTTGAAAGCCGTCGGTCCTACGGCAAACTTATCTTCGGTCCTGTCTTCGGTCCCACCGGAATGGGAGAATGAAGGAATGGAGATGGAGTACACCTGTTGTAAATACAATAAATATGTCATGCGCAGTAATTCGGCTAGGATGAGAATATAAGTACATACATACATAGACGACAGGCTAGCTCAGTTGGTAACGTGGCGGTTAGTCCGCGAGCTCGCGGGTTCGACATCCGCCTAGATCATGGATGTTTATGTATGTATTACATGTATTCCTACAATCTAATCTAAATCTTAAATATATAAAAAAAATCTTAAATTTATAAGAATATTAAATATATTTCCGTTGTCTAGTACCCGTAACACAAGTCCTAACGGTACTTACCACAGGGCTAGGCTAGCATGGTGTAATAAGTCCACAGATATTTATTATTATTAGTATATATAATAAATAATAAGAATAATAATAATAATAAGGTTTTCCCAGTCGAACTTCGGCAACAGTGTTCATCTCTGTTGAGAAGAGCCATCTGCGCAGATATGTTATGGAGCGCAACTGTTTACGCAGTCACAAGTGCAATATCTGTGTTGTATTGTGTGTTACGTAGGTAAACACATAAATGTTCATTTTTTTGTTAAGAGTGCAAAGAGGTAGTCGCTCCCTTCTATTGACTAGCCACAGATGAATCGTCATTATCAGCCCTTATCGGTCCACTGCTGGACACAGGCCTCTTTCAATAAACGCGAAGACGGCCGATCTCCTGCTACTCGCCTCCATCCCGGACCGCCTACTGCATGGAGGTCGTTCTCGCACATAAATATCCGCATGTAAACCGCGAGAATGCAATCTTCTCGCCCTCCTTTCCACCTAGTAAGCCTCGTGCACTGCACATGCATCGCGAAATCGTGTGAGCTCGCCTCCCCGATCGTGCTTCATTCGGAATTTTACATGGCGGAAATATGTTTTAAGAAATCCTTTCTGATTTCCTCACTGAGTTTGATACCGCAAACCGAGCGAGGTTGACTAAGTCAGATGAAAATGGAAAATGAAAGCTTCTCGCATGCTGCGTTGTATACAAATTGGGCCGACTTAACTGGTGTGCTATTTCTTGCGCTCATGTTACCGCCTTAAAATTGATGGTCATGTCGTTTGTTGAGGTTTATGTGTATCAGGTGGTCCAATGGGGGATGACATGAACGCGTGCAAAACATCTGCATAGTATGCGATTGGTAATGAGCGTCGGTAGACACGAATTGGCTCTGATGACTCGTTTCTTCTCTTACGCCATAAAAGATAAGGTCCCGGTGAGACTGGACTTATACGTCAGCATCAAACCCTGAACACTCAGCGCGCACTCCCTCACAACTAACCGCTGAACGACGTTACAACTTAAAAAAAATGCATATTTCGACAATACTTGTTATTCTATACACACCTGGCCATTTGAATTGTGAAGATTCAAGATACAATAACTGAAAACAAGTTCGCGCTGTCAAAAGATGCGGCCGCCATTTTGATTGCTCAATTTCATTGTCCACACCATTGTCCGGTGTCGTCGGACGTGCGTTCTTGAAGTTATTTAAATTTGGAGCTGCTCTGGAATGAAGCAATGCTCCGGCTATATATGCCGCTCGTGGCTGTCAGGGAGTATAGTCCACATCCAGCTCCAACCCCGAAAACATCATGGTTTTTAAGGTATAGGATTGTGTGAAGTGCTTGTGAAAGTGGATCAGTGTATATGGATTGTAAATTTGAGTTTGCTCCATAAGATTTATGACGTGCGGTATGAAATGAACATGAGGAGTTAAAACATGTGATACAGTAACCGGCCGAGCGTAACACCAGCGAAATGCTTTACCGGGTTTATGTTACTTGAGCGCCTTTCACTACAGATTCCTGTTCCTTCATAAGAAGTGAACAATTCAGACGACCAGTCGGAACAACACCCATGCATATCCGTGCAATTATGATATAGGTCCTCCTTTGCCCTCGTTTGGATCTTCCCTAACTCACAAACCGAACGATACGTGACAGCATAGCTATCACTTGAGTAGATCACCGAGTGAGAGATAGACCCGGTCGTGCTGGCCCAATTTAACATGCAATGCAGCATGGCACCGTCACTTACAGAATATAGTCAACCTACATAAACATCATCATAATATTTTATGTCTACATTATATTCTTGTGTTCTTTTCTCAGATAGTCATTTTTTCCTGCCTCCTGGCTGTGGCGTACGCCAGCGCCCCTGCCGCCTTCGCAGCGGCTCCTGTGGCATACGCCGGCCCTGCCGCCGTCGCTGCGGCCCCTGTCGCATACACCGCCCCTGCCATTGCGGCCAGGCTAGAGGAATTCGACCCCCTCCCGCAGTACCGTTTCGGGTATAACGTCGCCGACTCCCTCACCGGGGACTACAAGAGTCAGAGCGAGCAGCGCGATGGAGATATTGTCCAGGGATCCTACTCCCTCGTGGACCCTGATGGCACCCGTCGAACCGTGGACTACGCCGCCGACCCGATCAATGGCTTCAACGCAGTCGTCCGCAAGGAACCGTTAGTGGCCCCAGCAGTTGCAGTGGAACCAGTAGTCGCTAAAGCCGCTCCCGTGGTTGCCCAGTCTGTTGCAGTGGCTCCCGCTAGATACGCAGTTGCCCCCAGCGCTGTAGCTGCCCCGGTAGCCGCTGCTCCAGTGTACGCCAGATATGCGGCAGCTCCTGTTTTGGCTAGATACGCGGCGGCTCCCATTAACACCGTTGCCACACCAGTTGTTGCCAGATATGCTGCAGCCGCTGCGGTTGCTGCCCCTGTTGCAGCTCCAGCTGTTGCCAGATATGCCGCAGCTCCGGTTAGTGCTGTAGCCGCTCCAGTTGCCGCACCGGTTTTAGCTGGATACGCCGGTGGCCCCGCAGCTGTAGTCGCCCCAGCGTCCCCGGTGGTGGCTGCTCGGTACGCCACCGCCCCTGTGGTTGGCCCTGCTGCGTACGCCGCCTACGCTACTCCATATGCTGCGTACGCCCCTGCCCGCTATGCTCTGCCCGCAGCGTACACCGCTGCTGCCCCGGCTCGTCTTGCCGCGCCCGTGGCCGTCGCGCCTGCCCCTGCGAGGATAGTGGAGACTGCCGCCCCTGGAGTCTACTATCCCTAAACATACACCAAAATGAATAGACTTAACGTGTACATATTTCGTGCGCATTTTTTTTTACATAGTGTAATAAACGTTTTTAGCCGATTTAATTATATTTTTATTTATTTTTATAATTACTTCACTCCGTCGGGCGATGCGTTCACAGATCAAGTGGACAAACGTAACCGGAGGTTTGTAACCTGATGATGGAAGGTAGGTTACAGCTGCCTCGCAAAGCTGGACTCGAAATAAAATGATTTTAAACAAAGTTCTTTTTATTCTAACCTTTTGTTTTTGAGTTTTTAATTATTTAAATTAAATATCCTTTGTGGCATGTTATTTGTGCAAACTAATTATTGTATTTTTTGCGCTACGGCTTGACTTTTTTTTCTAATGCTTCTTAAGCTTAAAACCATCACCAGACGGATCGGACGACCTCCATTGCTGGACATAGACCTACTCCGTAGAGCACCACAGGTCACGGTCGCCAGCCACTAGCATCCAGCGGCTCCTCGCCACCAAGTCCACCGTATAGGAGGCCGTCCAAACCATCGTCATTCGGTGTGGGTACGCAACTCGATAACCTTTCATCCCCAACGATTATCGGTTCTGCAAGCCATGTGGCTAGGTTTCGGGTCCCGCACTCTCGCACAGGCGGAAGAGATGCATCCCGGTATGAGGATGTTTATAATAGCTAATCAAACTATTATTATCATAGCCAGAGAGGCCGCGTGGTCCCTCATCTTCCGGCTCTGACGTCGAGCGAGGACTGCATTGCCTAGGCCCCCTGACAAGGCTAATCCAATCCTGGGTGGTGCCATGGGAACGCATATTTCTGCGACCCGGGTCCGAATCCAGCCAGATTTGCTCATCTGGCACCTACTCAGTTCCGTAAGCTGTGTTCGTTCTCCCCTCTTCGATAGCTGGAGACCACAAGGACTTCGAAACATCGAGGGGGAATCTTGAACTTTGGCGCGGAGGAAGGATGGACTTTACCTGCAGGTATTAGTCGGAACAATTTACCTGCAGGTATTAGTCGGAACAATTCCTTGCATCACTGGACTATCATGGTGACTTTGGCCTATAATATGTTGTGCAAAATTTCGTACAAACACGTTCAGCAGTATTTACGTGAGAGAATAACATGCATTTTTTATAGTACAGGGGTAAACGAGTAATCGGGCCTTTCGACATATACCGACGTCCATGAACATCAGTGTAATTACTGTGCAGATGCAATGCCCACCTTCCGCCCCACCTTCCAATGTCACAAACCTACAAAAAAATCCCCACAAACCGGACGAAACGAACCGAAGATGTCACCTTACATCAGTATCGTGTGAGTGAGAATTAACTCCAAGGTCGCGATAGGAGGATGTACTTTCATGCGCCATGCACTACACTACCTCCTGCTATGCAGCATGGCACCGTAAGCATACTTACATACATACAAACTTTAGCATTTAGAATAAATCGCGTTAAAATCCGCTACTAAACGAACTGGTCTTAAGCTGCATTGCAAGCCAACAGTCCAGCAAAAGTATGGCAAGTCTTTACAATTGTGTTTAGTGAAAATAATAAGGTTTCGAATAGTGCCTTGCTGCAGTGCAGGCAAATGGGACGGCGCGACCCGGGAAGCCTCTCGCTCATCCGATATTGCTTTGAAAGTGATGACTGTGCAGTTGATTGGTGCGGTTTGGGAGTAGTCAATGGGCCTATTGTGGGGATGGGGTTAAGGACGGCAACGCATTAATAGTCACCAAATGACTTTTAATTCCTCGTTTGTCCCCGTATGCTATAAAGGGAGGCGAATTTTCCTTCATAACTTCAAGAAATTTCCGACAGAATTCCTTTATTCCGGATTATTTAGCCGGAGAACACTTATTATTAGGTGATTCCATGCTCGTTTACACAAAGAGAACAAAATAAACACATACTCTAATAAAAGTTAGTGCCATGCTGCAGTGAGGCGGTACTGGGCCGGCACGACCCGATAGGTGCATCTCGCGCACGTGACACAGCCGTGAAGTGACATCTATGCTGTCACGTTTGTGAGTAGCCGGTGGCTCATCATGACCACAATATTTCTGATGTTCTGTCGGTTTTATTTGTCATCACTAATGTCATAAAGAATGTTTGCTTGTTTATACTGAACAGGCTCCAAAACTACTGGACCGAATGTCAAAATTCTTTTACCATTAAATTTCTACATTATCTGTGATGAACATAGGCTATACAACACTTTCTAAAACGCCTTGATCATTATGATTCTTCTATAATGCCAACCAAAGAGTGAAAATATATCAAAGTGGCCTTATTTGACTGCAGAAATTGTTCACAACGAGCTGTCCCGACGGTCTTTGTTCCGACATAAATTTAATTTGTTGTCCTTACCACGATGTGTAACGTTTACGAGGCCGAAATTAGAATTTGTAATTTTTATATTTTTGTAGATCAAAGTATTTTTGCCACTTAATTCATAATTCGTGAAATATCCGCGCGAAGGCCGGAGGAACTGCTAGTATACATGTAAAAAGGTTCTACCGTCATACAGCTTGACGAACTAGAAGGATTTATGTTATAATTATGATCCAACATATAGCAGAGATAAACATGATCCAATCAAAATCCAAACGTACCACCTCACAGCTGCAGATCAGAGGGCAGATGGGCCACTAAGGTTCTGGAGTGGAGGCCGCGTTTTGGGAAACGAAGTGCTGGTCGACCGTTCAACAGGTCGGCAGACGATCTCCGTGCAGTAGTTGGTCCGGGATGGCTGCGAGTAGCAGGAGACCCCCACCGACTTTGGGACAGTGCAATGGGTTTGGTTTGCATCCTCGTCCCGTGCCCCGTGCGCAAGAGCGCCTTCTGTTGCTCTTAGGTCCCCTTTTCTTATAAGAGGGGTACCGAGATCGATTCCGCCTCCTGATCTTTAAGACCCCTCTTCTTATACGAGGGGAGCAAAGATACCTCCCCGGTTCAATTGGCTTCGCCTGGGTTCACCCCAGGCTACTAAGCCCGACCGCCACGACAAGGCTTCAACCATGGTGGCGAGCCTCAGTACCCTGGCTAATCGTGGGTGTGCTAGTATATCTACTGGTCTTACGAGTTGTGGATATACTAGCACACCTCTGCCTACCTCTTCGGGGATAGGAGGCGTGAAGATATTTTAGGTGGATTGAAAAGTACTCGGCCTAACACAGATTCATTAAGTACTAAAAATCAAATTTACACACATTATTTAGTTCAGTTTAGACTAGTTAATTAGTTAATTGTGTGAAGTTCGAAGCGTGTGCGATGATTAGTTGTGATTTTGTAATTTCTTAACACAATATTCGCACACCATTTTTTGCAAATGGAGAAAATAGAGCAGCATGCCGTGATTGAGTACCTCCGTAAGAAGATGCTATCACCGAAAGCCATCCATCCATGATGATATGGGATCATATGGTATGGGATACTATAGGAGATTCTGCTCTGTCTTATTCATCCTTCAAAAAATGGATAGCAGTATTCAAGCGCGGTAGAGAGAGTGTGAAAAATGAACCTGGAAGGTTTTCAATGTCCACTACTGACGAAAATGTTAAAAGCACTTGTTTTAATCATGGGAGACCGCAGATTAAACATTAGAGAGATAGCCTAAATTATTGACATCTCTTGTGAACGAATTCAAAACATCATCAACGAACGAGTTAAGGAATTGGGTTTCCTCAAGTTGTCTGCGAGGTGCGTTCCGCGACTGCTTTCAATGGAACAAAAAGAAATGGACTTATTTGAAGCGATCCAGATGATTTTTAAATCGTTTTCTGGAACGAATGGACGGAACACAAGTGCATTACGGTACGCCAGAAACAAAACAACAATCGAAACAGAGGAGAAGACCTGGTTCACCACCCCCTAAAAAGGCGAAGGCGATTTTGTCGGCAAAAAAGGTAATGGCTTCTGTATTCTGGGACTCGGAGGGTGTGATTATGATCGATTATCTTGAAAGGGGTTAGGCTATAAACTCCGATTACTATTGTGTCTTACCAAGTCGTTTAAGAGAGGAAATAAAAAAAGCGTCTAGGAATGCCCAGAAGAAAAGCCCTGTTTCATCAAAGTAACGCCCGTGTTCACACGTCTGTGCAATCAAGGTTGAGATTCATTATTGTGGCCTATCACATCCGCCTTATTCACCTGATCTGGGACTGTCAGACTTCGATCTGTTCCCTAACCTAAAAAAGAATCACCTAAAAAGGTCAAAGATTTTCTAGAAACGATGAGGTCAAAATAGCAGTGGACGCTTATTGCGACTCTAAGGAAGTATATTTTTTTTTCTGTCAGGGGTCTGAATGCTTTAAATGGTAGATGTCAAAAATGCGTCGAACGTGATGATGATTATGTAAAAAAATAAAAATATAACTGATTTAGTATGCCTTTATTTTCTTGGTTGGGCCGAATACTTTTAAATCCGTGTGGATTCGTATGATAATGTGAAACATTCGCGTAAACATAAGAAAAAATAATTATGATCCAATTTCAATCTCTGGGCGATCACTCGTATATCTCAAAGGCGTAGCTATATATAGATATATACAATATCAGCGCACATCCGAAGATGAAATCTTCACATTTGGTACACTGAAATTTTATAAGTTCAACCCCTAAGCGAGTGTTTTTTATAACTTCAATACCATAATATACTATTTGCTATACGCCATCGGACGTTAAAATTTGGAGAGGATAATTAGGTTGCAACACATGTGTAGGTAATTATGAAATAAACATTTTCAAAACGGAAAAAAACAAGTAATTTCTTCATAACTATACGCGAGTGAAACCGCGTCGAACAGGTACTAAGTATATAAAAATTAAACAGCGCATTCTCCAGTTGCAGCGTGTCTCAAGAATTCCAATATTGTTGCATCTCTTGTGTTGGCTTAATGCCCGTATTGCAAAAAAAAAAACCGTTGGTGGTTTCCAGAAAATTATTCTTCTATTATGGGGATATTATTTCCAGTACAATTTTCTTCTGCCGTAGGAATATTGTTTCCAGTAGAGTTTTCTTCTATCTTACGAATATCGTTTCTTGGATATTTTTTTTCTATCTCAGCGACATCATACCATAAGGATATTAAAAATGCACACCGTACACAAGTTAGAAATACCGGACCGAGCATATTGAAAATTCAGTGTACAGAGGGGTCAATGACAAAAACGCGCGTGTGTTCTTGAAGTTATTCAAATGCAGATGCGCTTAAGATGAGGCAAGCTACTAGCTATATATAATGATGGCTGCAGAGGATAGCCACAGTTAGCTACCAGAACAGCTTCAACATGGCCCTCAAGGTACTTGGATACAGTGATGTGTGTGATCGTATTAGTGAACCCTTAGGGTGATGTATACTAGCGATGTGGTTTGGTTGGATGGTAAACAATCAGTTAAGTTAAGCAACACGGCGTCGTGATGGGTGTGCGGCTGTTTGTAGTATTTTAATTTCTTCTGCTAAGCCGTCGCAACCTTCAGCTACAGTTGGAAATCCTTAATAATTTATAATAAGATTTGTCAGTAAACTTTAGAGTATCCAATTTACATTTTCAATCAATATAGACTTTGTGTTTTATAATATTGATAACTAGTTTTTACCCATGACTTTGATTGCTCAAATTTTCTACAAAAAATACACCTGTACCCAAATTGTTGGTTGACCTAAAATCAAAAATACGACTCGATGCTTATAAACATCTGCCGCATCAATCCGTAAATACAAGCGCATGCCCTTTTTACTCCATTAACCGTTCAATGAAAACTGCAAAACAGTAGCAGATCGACTATAGTAATATAACATCAGAAACTTTTGTACTATTACTCATGATGGCCCATTGGAGGAGACCAGGAAGGAAGGGCAATGCTTTCGTATCACAAGAATAATGCGTATGTCCATGGATCTCGGTAGTCGTCAAAAGGCTGCGATTTCTCACTTGCCCCCTGCTTTACTGTACTGTAAAGTAAAAAAAAACACGCTGTGTCTGAAGGATGCACTTTCTTGTTTAGGTTCGCCAGATTCAGGATCAAAAAATACTGTCGTCTAAGGCATTGCTCCCTCATTTATCATCGAAAAAGTTTCGTAACAACAAATCTTTGGCACGAATAAAGTATTCAATTTCTTGCAGTTGGTGACCTTCTCCTGCTTTGTGGCTTTGGCGTATGCCAGTGCACCGGCAGCTATAGCGCCAGTGGCATACTCCGCACCCGTGGCATACGCCGCACCAGCTGTCGCAGCAAGATTGGAAGAGTTTGACCCATTGCCACAATACAGATTCGGATACGACGTCGCCGATTCCCTAACCGGAGACTTTAAGACTCAGAACGAGGAACGCAATGGAGATCTGGTCCAGGGATCATACTCGCTCGTGGAACCGGACGGTACTCGCCGCATTGTGGACTACTCAGCTGACCCCATCAATGGATTCAACGCTGTAGTACGCAAAGAACCTCTAGTGGCAGCTGCTCCAGTCGTGGCCGAGCCAGTGGTTGCAGCTCGATACGCTGTACCAGCCACGCCAGTTGCTGCTAGATATACCGCTAAAGTTGCTGCACCCCTTGCTGCAGCAGTTACGCCTGTAGCAGCTGCACCAATTGCTGCCAGATATACAGCTCCAGTCGCAGCTGTTGCAGCGTCTGCCCCAGTGGCCGCCAGATACACTGCTCCAGTGGCAGCAGTTGCAGCGCCTTTAGCTGCTGCAGCAGTTGACGCCAGATACAGTGCTCCGTTTGCTGCGTCAGTTTTTGCTAGATACGCAGCCCCAGCGGCACCAGTCTTCGCCAGATACGCCGCACCTGTAGCTACTCCCGTAACTGCCCCAGTTGTGGCCAGGTACTCAGCTCCTGCTGTGCCCGCTACTCAATATGCCCAATACAGTGCTGCTCCTGTGGTGGCTGCGCGTTATACAGCACCAGTTGCTTACACCGCCGCCTACACAGCTGCCTACCCATCCCAATTCGTCGCTGCGTATTCGGCGCCCGTTGCAGTCCCTGCGGAAGTTGCGTTGTCGACAGGAAATCCTGAACCAGCCCGACTTACTGCCGCCCCAGAAGCCAAAGCGGCGCCCCCTGCCCCAGCCAAGCTTACTGATGCCACCAAACATGGTTACCCCTGAATGCCTACTTGAACATAAATGAAGACTTGTTTTTATACCCTTTAATAAAAATATATTTCTTATAAATGTTTTTTTGTAAAGGACAAACTAGCTAAAGTAGATCCCGCCGACTTTAACGTACACGTTATAGGCTGGCTCACTCTCTCTCTCTATATTTAGCGCTTTATTAAGCTCAGACGTGGCCTGAGAGTTGGAGTTCAGAAAGACCCCCCCCCCTCTCTAGGGGTACAAAAAATAAACAATATAGACAATAAACAAAGGAAAGGCAATTTTTTTATGTGATTGTGAAATCAAATGATTTCAATATTATCATTTTATCATGTTCATTTTGAAAAGTATATAGGATGTGAAAGAGGTCAATTTTGATGCCCTTCCTCAGGAAGCCAGTAGCTATGTGACCTACGGAAGGCTACAAATTCGCATTTTGCCCTGATAAATTTTTTCCAAAATTTTATTTCATTTGTGGGAACGTAGAAGTTGGTTGGTACTAGGTCTGACTAGCATAATTTCCGATCTTAGCTCTTTTAGCATACAGATCGTCCACTGTGCCGTGTAATCCAATTAAATTTAGTGAAACAATTATTTCCACTATTTTATTGCACGTAAAGCTGTACGCCTACACGCGTACATAATGTTTCACAGTTCATTAACATATAACAGCATTATAACAAAACCATTTGCCCATATTGATCGTTATTGATATAACAATCAATATGGGTAAATCGTTTGACCCCTATTCTATAAAAATAATAATAATAAAATTGATAACATTTATTTTATTATTTATAAAGTAATACTGTACTATTTTTATCTATACTGTAATAATATGTAATTATAAAATATATACCTAATAACAATAAAATCATACGCAATTAAACATAAAATTATAAATAGTCTAGCAATTGTAACAATATTCCAGGTTTAATGTAGGTTCTTAGCAAAACTATGTCCTAAAATCTTACAAAGAAAAAAATATTTATTAGATATCAAAAATTTGAAATCCACGAGTGGATGATTTCGGCGGCGCTGGAATTACAAGATCAGGACCGGGTACAACCGACAGTTCCTTTTGCTGACGTCGCTTTCGCTCGCAAATACTCGTAACACGATTTGTTTTCGTTGGCAGCACTGAGAACCGTCGTCCAGGCGGTAAAATTGACATTCTCTTGAACAATACTGATGTTGGCACGCGTTGAGCTTCGTCCATCACTGCGAGAATGCGATTTTCGCGTTGTGATATTGCCTTTTGATCCTCGGAAGTTTTAGGCTCTGTGGCCATTTCGACACATTTCGCAAGGAAACACTGAACTCTTTCTGGATCAGACATCTGTTTCGAATACTCATAAGCTTCTTCCACTTCTGCTCTAACTTCGTTTGGATTGTTTTGCTGCATGTCTCCACTCATCAAAGCAAAGCAGCCGTTCAACCACCAAACGGGATTGTCTATTTCTTGGGCATCTCGTTGACACATTTTTGCATAAAATTTGGAAAGAGCATAACTTTTCTGTGTACAAAGTAATCGGGATAGTTCGTACATTAACCAACACTTCATTGTTGCATTTTCGCACATATCGAGTGTTGCTTTTACTTTCGCCGTAGCCTCTTTAATATCAATAAACTTATGAGGATAATTAGCCATTACAGAGTCATAGGACTTCGGTCTCCCCACAGGGAGACCCATAAGAAATGCAATACGACGTCTGTTACCACGTTCACTCAAAGTATAAGACAGCCGATGCTGATTCAAGTAAGCTTCACCCACTGCTTTGTATAGGCGATCAATGTATAGATCCTTGTCTGGCAATGTTCTAGGAGTCTTATTATCGAGGAACCTTTGCAGTCCTTCTGCATGAGACAAAACGTTCATGACGCGATGTTCTTTTACACACTTTTCTATTTCCTTTATAAGTTTTTCTGCTGTCTTTGCACCTATTTCTCTTTCTTTAATTAATGCATGCTCTTTAAAATATTTCTGGTGTCTCGATTCCGCTTTTTCCATTAGTTTTATGGAATAATATGGACGTTGCGCACGTAACATGTCCTGTCTGTCTCTTAGAGAAAGAAATGCCTGACTTACATGTTGTTTTAGTTCTTTACTTCCGTCTGCGTTTGCTGAGTTTAATCGTGGATCTTTCCTAAGTTCTTCAAGGAAAAATTTGTCATATGCCAGCGGTCCAAGATACTTCGTAGCAAGAACTCGAGATAATGTCAAACGTTTCCTTGCTTCCATTTGTGTAAGCTTGCGCTTACGTCGAGGCTGAGGAATACGTGATACATGTAATTCTTTTTTAGGTTCATCTTCGTCTATAGTTTTTTCATTTCTCTGGATTATCGGCAAAAAATCTTCCATTACATTACCCGCGTTTACTCCAATGCAATCTGCAATAATCTCGGTGCCTTGTTTGATTCCCTCCATAAAATAAGGCGGCTGGCGTCTCCTTCGAAAGCCACGATAGTTCATGACTACAGCTTTTTCAAATTCTGACATGGTTTGTAATGCACGGGCCTGCATACTGAGAGCAATCATGTTGTTTGGCTCTAATTGTAGTGCCATTTCAGCATTGGAAATTGCGTCAATCGGTTGGACGGCATCAGCAGCTACATGGCTTCGGCCCGTCAGTGTTCGGATATCATTTGGATAGTTACCAAACGCCTCATCGTACGATGCTTTAGATTTCTCAAATTGTTCTATTCTTCGCAGATACGCACCACGTTCACGATATACTGTCAGTGCTCCGTATAACTGCCTTTCTTCCATTTTAAGCCCTTATTTTATTTCCTGATAAATGTGGCCTCTTTCTGCATTTACATGCTATTGATTTTTAGACATGTCATCAATTACGCCTCTTTAAAACTGACTTTTATGTTATACAGTTTGAACAAATACTCTTTATTAATTTAAAATATTCTTTGTAAAGAAAATAAGTTCATTACAAAATAAGTATTTTTATATACTATTGCTTTCATTAAAACAGAGCGTCAAAGACCATAGAGACTAATCAAACAAGCCCAAACAGCATGGCTTGCTATATGCATATGCTTTCCTAATGAGTTTCCATGGTATCTTTGCTCCTATATCAGCAGACCTTGATTGTGATATAGGCCATATCTAGGCTTACCGAACAAGCACAAACACGATGGGTTACTATAATTTGCTTACGAGTTTCCATGGTCACTTTACTGCTTTACCAGCAGACCTTAATTGTGATCTAGGCCAATCTAGGATAATCAAACAAGCCTCCCAAACACGACGAGCGATATTTTATTCCAGGGTTCCTTTAGGTACATTACGGTATGTTATGATGACGGTATCACCACCAGATGTTTTCTATTGTCGTCCGATTTACAAATGCATGCGTAATTTCAGCTCAAACGGTTATTGGGAAGGTGGAGAAATTTGGCTTGATTTCAGACCAACACACATCATACAGTGACGAATGAAACTAAACAAACCCTTGTAAAAAAGCCGGTAAAATCCGAAAATCACTCAAGCGCATAATCCTTCCAAAAAGTTCCTTAATAACTTGTATACAATATGTACGAGTATCTAATAAATTCATGAGGAAGTCAAGTCCCGAAGGCAAGTATTAAATACATAACATTTTATATGAACTAGCATCAACCTGCGGTTTCACGCGTTTCTCCGGTCCTATTAGTCGTAGCGTTATGGTATTCAGCAAGCACTTTCTTCGATAAATGGATTATTCGACACAAAAATATTTTTCCAATTCGGCCTTTTATTGTTAGTATAGATTTTCGCCTTACACATTAATCACAAGTCAGAAGATTTGTATTATTTCATTAAGTTTGCAGCTTATAACTTAATAATTAATGCTAATAATTTAGACAAAAATTTAAGCTGGGTCACTGATTCGAGAAGAAGACGATGCACGTCTAAACTAAATTTAATTAAACGGATCGCAGGAAGTGGTAAAAGTGCATTCATCTTTCTGCAGGTTTATGTGTGGTACCCTTTATTCCGTCTCTTTACTCAGTGGTATAATTCCGAATGACAGATATGATGATAAATGAATAGAATTTAGGATTAGGTAGTAGGTAGTGTTATAGGTTTAAAGTCGATCATGCGTCTGGTGATTTCTAGGTGTTTTGAAGAGTCGGTCGTCCAATCATACATATCATTATCACTTTCCTTAGAGGAATGCACTTTCATATTGTTTTGACTCTATAGGAGTTACTCACGTGTTGTAGTAAAATCTTCGAAGTATATTTTTGTTTTTTTTTTTACTATATTGTTTTTGTTATATTTATCAAAGTTATATCTTTTCTTAATTAAAAAAAGATAATAAACGTTTCTTTCAGTTCCTGTAAAATGTCGACTGTGTCAGTTAAGAGATATTCGCACTTCGCCGTCGACATATAGAATACATAAAAATTAAGATAGATGTATTCAGTTTACCCAGCTACATATATGTTTCAATAGGATTGTCTTCTCTTGTTGAAATGAAGTAGATATTTATTCACTTGCTTGCTTTGCTATTTGACACGTTTTACCGTTCTCCGTGGTATTTTTTTTAATTGCACTCAAAATACTTAATCTAATTTCATATGTACTTGCATCCATCACTATCACTTTCTAAAATCAAGATATTCAACGAGTCTAAACGTCAGCCGCCGTATTGAAGAATGTCTCGTAGTGACAATCCGGCGAATCGGTGCCCCGCCACCAGACAAAATGGCCCCGTTTTTGAAAATAGCTAGCCGTAATGAAATACGCCGATTTATACAATACACGTCTCTATATGTACAGAGATGATCAGTGTAGCCACATATCTAGTATTCTTAGACTATGTCTGACAAGCTGTCCCCGCTGGTTTGTACACGAAAAATCTATTCTTCGCTTGGGATTCCTTACATTATTTGGGTGAAAAAAACAAATTTATGTTATTAAGTACCGATATTATGGAAACTATATCTCTTCCATATTTTATCCAAAGTGGTCCTTGCGCGCGTTGCACTATGTAATATAAACTTTCGCATTTATCAAAATTATTTTTTTTAACAATAAATTTCCAAAAAATAAATTTCTCAACTAGTAGGAAAAAAAATATCTATACTATGTTTTTATATCATAACTAGTCATTTTGAAAAACAGGGTCAATTGGTTTTGTGGCTGGGCAACGGTTATGCGTATTATCATTACGACAAGTTCTTCAACATGACGGCCTCATTGTATTGAAAACTGAAAAAAAATATGTATTTAAATATTATCATTACATTCTAGGATATGCATAAGGCTTCTTTTTAGTTAGCGGTAGTGCCATGCTGCATGGCAGCGGAGTTTTGACGGCACGACCGGGAAGGTATCTCTTAGTCATATAATACCGCCGCAAAGTGACATCTGTCGCGATTCGTGCAGTTTGTGAGTAGCCGGTGGCCCATGGGGGGAGGAAAAAAGGCTCCGATTTATCGTTTGCCTCCATATATAAAAAAAAACTAAGATTACTCGTGTTAGTATGATTCCTAGGCCTATTCCTCCGCTTTAGACAATCGGCAAGTGCTCGCCTGCTCGCAGATGCATTACGTATTCTACACCCGAACGTACTTAATCAAGCCGGAGACACGGTGACTCAAGCGCAAGTTATCATTTGAGACATATAGCGTGCGGTAATGCTCCACATGAAGAAAGCATTTTTAATACGTAACGTGTCAATGAGGCACCACGTATTGTCATCACGTCTCTGCAGCCCGGCGGCGGGATATATAACGCGGCCACCACCCAGGCCGTGCACAGTTCCACCTCCGTCTGCACGCAGCACAACCCTAAACGCTCAGCAATGGCCAGCAGGGTGAGTAGAGATCGCTAATAAAAAAAAAATTATAATATTCATAATTGTAGTTGGAGTTAATCAAATTATAATCATCATCAGCCGGACGACGTCGTCTGCTGGACCTGGAAGAGTGCAATAGGTAACGGCCCCGAGCCACTTGCATTCAGCGTAATTGTTAATCAAATGGTAGATAATAATTATTCAAAATCGTCATCAGATAATCATTACAATCATATCGACAAATATGGATATCATTTGATTTAGGAAGAGGTAGTGACATGCATGTTGCATTAAACTATAGTCTCCCATGCAATGGTATTGGGCCAGCATGACCGGGGAAGTACCCCACGCTCACTCGATATCGGCGTAAAGTGACAGCGTCGCTGTCGCGTTTCGCGCTGTTTGTGAGTGCAACGCATCTGCGTTACACTCATGCGAATGTTCATGGGCATCGTTGGTCACCAAAAGTATCCAATTTCTTTTTTCCCCATATTTTATAAAAAAAAAAAACTTATTTTGTAAACATGAAAGTGACAATAATATAAGGTGCTTAATTCCTTTTATCTTTAATTTGGCGTTCTAAAAATCTAATTGTGAATCGCTCAAAAACAGTATTTATCAAATAAGTTTCAAGCCGATCCCTTCTCACTTGAGATTGGTTGCTTGCTCCCAATACTGTAACAAATGTTTGTGTTACAATTTTTACAAAAAATATTAGCATCCTGAGCACGTGGCGTTAGGAAACTGACCCTTTCGTGGCCGTGTCGCAAGCGCCCCGAGTTCGATATGCGCGCTCCGCATGCAGATGTTGCCGCGTCTAGCAGTTGTATAACGCTGTGGTCACCATAACTGCATTGTAACATCACTTTCATTCATACATGAATTATAAGAATCATTGCTGGCCAATAGGACCGGTACGACCGCGAAAGTATCTTTCGCACGCGCAACACTGGCGTGAAGATACAGCTCTACTGACATGATTCGGGATCTTCACTTAGGGGATGGGGTGAAGATGAGTCACGTCTTTTCCTAAGTTTGCGATTTCCCGGTGGTTCATTGAAGAGACAAGGACAAATATCTGCATAACAATTATGTGGATATCTATGGGTGTCGAATGTTATCAAAAAGATGGACCGCTCCTTTGTTCACTTGTTACGACTGTGATGATGCGTGTGGGTGCCGTGTCGGTAGACAGGCCTCGTTACTCACAAAAAAATAATTTCAAAACTTTTTTTTTCAGATTGTAATATTCATCAGCATCATCGCAGTGGCGTCTGCGAGCCTGGTTCCCGCAGTACCGGTGGCCAGACTGGACCCCTTCCCCCAGTACTCCTACGGGTATGACGTCCAGGACGCGCTCACCGGGGACTACAAGGGTCACCAGGAGAACAGAAACGGCGACCTGGTCACCGGCTCCTACTCGGTCGTGGACCCCGACGGCACCAGGAGAATAGTCGACTACGCCGCCGATCCTATAAACGGCTTTAATGCTGTGGTCCGTCGTGAGCCGCTGGTCGCCGCCGCTCCCGCCAGGGTGGTCGCCCCCGCCCCGTTAGTGGCCCCGGCTCCGGTTGCGCCCGTGTTCGCGAGGGCACCGCTGCTAGCCCCCGCCCCTGCGCCCCTTCTAGCTACCGCCCCCGCACCCCTCCTGGCTCCCAGACCCTACTTCCTCTAGATGAATTATTACAATTTTGTTGTGTTGTATATACTTATGTTAAGTTTTGTAATTGTTATTTATGATATTAAATGATTGAAATCAATTCCATTTATTTTTAATTATCTTCTTATATTATCAACTTATTCTTAACAGCCTGGCGTATCCCACTGCTGGGCAAAGTCCTCTCTACCGTCTTTCCGCACCTCTCTGTTTAGAACTTCCGAAAGGAGTCCATAAATTTGATTGTGAAGAATTGTAATTTCCTTTCTCGCTCTATTATACTAGGAGTACTTTAGTATTATCTACATACACCAAACTTTTCCTTTACTGCACTCACTACCACACAGTGAGACGTGTACTGATTAACGGACGGACGGACAGACAACAGTTACAGTTATAGTGCCAATAAACTTGAAGTAGGATACAGAGGTTCCTTTTATGATGTGAGCACAAAAAAAATTTTTGGAAGTTCAACCGCTAAGGGGGTGAAATAGGGTGGTGAAATTTATAAATTTTACCATGTAACGCGGATGAAACCGCGGGGAACCGTTAGTGTATTAGTACATTCTAGATGTAGGAATGTAAATCCTGTGTCGGAGAGCAATGCATCTATAGTATATGCGGGTGTTAATGAGTGCGCGTCTTGTACTGTTTGCGAGTAACCGGTACCCATTGGGGGAGACGGGATTTTTGGATGAAGCAGGGCTAAGCTACTGATAATGTTTATGGGCGTCCACAGTCGGCAAGGGCTTCCTTGTTTGTCCCTCTATATTATGAATTAAAAATTATAACTAGGGATTATGTAATTGTAGCCCTGACTGTTAGTGACGAGGCCTTTGACTATCCCCCTCAAGGGTCTCCAAACACGCAATTGTTTTGGACGCTGGATTGGATATTGGATCTTTTGTAAATCAATGATTGACACTTATATTAGTTAATGCAATAAAAAAAATAACGTAAATAATATTACAGAAAGTACCAAAAAAATAACATGTTAAATAAAATATTACTTGTACTATTAATAAACAATAAAATAAATAAACAATAGTCACGTTATGAAAAATTATATGTAAATAACATATAAAAATAAATAATCTAAAATATAGTTACTAAAATGTTAAATATCAAATAATTGTAGTCCGAGTGTGCCAGACTTCGGCGGCGGAGGAAGCTCCAGCTCAGGTCCAGGGACGACGGACAAGCCCTTCTGCCGACGACGCTTACGCTCGCTGTGCTTTTCGCTCTGGTCCTGTTTCATCGGCAGCACGGAGAACCGGCGTCCACTTGGTAGAGTAGACATTCTTTTAAACAGTACCTCCGTTGGTACTTTCTGGTCCTCATCCATAACTTTGAGAATTTGCTTCTCACGTTGGACGATTGCCTTTCTATCATCTGCGGCCTTTGTTTCGGATACCATGTCACTACATTTCGCAAGGAATGCTTGAATCAATTCAGCGTTGGGCATTTTTTTAGAATACTCATAAGCTTCTTCCACTTGTACTTTAACGTCATTTATGTTGCCCTGCTGCATGTCGCCGCCCAGCAGTGCGAAGCAGCCGTTCAGCCACCACACTACGTTGTCTATTTCTTGCGATTCACGTTGACACCTCTTGGCATAGAATTTGGACAGAGCATAATTTTTCTGAGTGCACAGCAGTCGGGATAATTCATACATTAACCAACACTTCATTGTTGCATTTTCGCACATATCGAGTGTTGCTTTTACTTTCGCCGTAGCTTCTTTAATATCAATATATTTATAAGGATAATTTGCTAATACAGAGTCGTAAGACTTTGTTCGGCCCACAGGGAGACCCATAAGAAATGCGATTCGTCGTTTGTTACCACGTTCACTCAAAGTGTAGGAGAGACGGTGCTGACTAAAGTATGCATCACCGACGGCTTTATATAAATGATCGATGTAGATGTCTTTGTCTGGTAAGTTACGAGGAGTCTTGTTGTTTAAAAACATTTGCATTTTCTCTGCTTGGCTTATCACATCCATAACACGATTAGCTCGCACGCTTGCTTCGATTTGCCTAAGAAGTTTATCAGCTGTTTTTGCTCCTATTTGTCTTTCTTTCATTAATGTTTCCTCTTTATATCTATTCTGGTATTTTGATTCCGACTTCTCTGCTAATCTGATCGTGTAATACGGGCGCTGTGCGTGTAATATATCTTGTCTTATTTTAAGCGTATTGAACGCTTCGTTTACAATTTTCTTTAATTCCAAGCTACCATTACTATTTGCAGATTTTAGTCGTTGATCATGGATGAGATCTTGAAGGAAGAATTTATCATATGCCATCGATCCAAGATATTTCATGGCAAGAACTCGAGCTAGGGTTAAGTGTCTCCTTGCCTGCATTTGTGTAAGCTTTTGTTTACGTTCAGGCTGTGGAATGCGCGACACATGTGTAACTTTTAGAGGTTCATTTTCATCTACATGCTTTTTTTCTTCCTGTATGATTGTCGGTAAAAAGTTAACCATTACATTTCCTGCGTTTGTTCCAATGCAATCCTGTATAATTTCTAAACCCTGATTTGTACCTTCCAAAAAATATGGTGGCTGACGTCTCTTGGTATAGCCACGATAGTTCATAACTAGTGACTTTTCAAATTCAGTCATTGTCTGTAACGCTTGAGCCTGTACATTGCGTGCATTCATATCAGATGGTTTTAGCTTTAATGCTAGCTCAGCATCTGCGTAAGCTTCCACTGGTTTCACGGCAACGGCGGCGGCTTGACTACGACCGATGAGGGTGCGAACATCTTCAGGGCTACTTTTATATGCTTCATCGTAGGATATTTTCGACTTCTCGAATAGTTCCAATCTTCGCAGGTGTGCACCACGTTCGCGGTATACCGTTAGGGCGCCGTAAATTTGTTTCTCTTCTTCGTTCATTTTTCCGCCTATATAAATCTAAGTTAAAAAATACTATTCATCTTACTTTAAGTTGTTATAAGATGACATAAGTAATTTACCTCTAAATGACGCTTGTCACGAGTAGTCAAACTAGAGGTATTTTGTAAACACTTTAACTTTATGGATACTTATTGTTGATGGATCCTAATATTGTTTTATTTCTATTCCACTATCCTAAATGATTTAATATCGAGGAAACTTCATTTAATTCTAAAGTTCAAGTTTATGCGTGTGGGGTGAGAGGCCGTGTGTTTGTGTAAACTAATGTTGCCACTTGTCCCCTAACTACTAGTCCTATTTTCATGTGGTATTCATTGATTACTTTGAATTTGAATGGTGCAATGGATAGATCGTGACCGTGACCTGTGGCGCTCTATGAAGAAGGCCTATGCCAAGTAGTGGACATCCGGCTGATGATGATGATGGATAAATGTTATGATGAAAACTCACCACTAATTTCGAACAAAAATATTTACTGCAGTAAATATTTTTGTTCGAAATTACTAGACCGATTTGGATGCGGTGTTCAATAATGGATTTGTGGAGTATTGAGGATAAGTAAGTCAGGATGAGTGGTAATTAATATAACACTACTAATACTACAACTATCTCTTGCCGAGTTAGTTGTAAATATTATAATTACATTACTAAATTAACTGTATCAATTTTGTATGATGTATCTTTGGAAATTGAAAGTAAAAGGAAGGTGTTGACAAAGCCCTCGAAGTTATAATGTAACTGAAAATGTATACAATAATTAAAATCGTAAAAAAAGGTCAAACGAGAAATCGAAGCCTTCCTACGACTACCGACGTCCATAAACATCCGCATGATTATGCCGATACGTTCCTCTCCTTTCCTCCTCATCCCAACAATATTACGAGATATAGAAAAATTTTATAAGTCTGCTGATTTGATGTCTCCCAGATTCGGACATAGAAAGAACAGATCAGTTTCCCATCATATGCCTACGTTCCTATTTCTCGAAAATGTAGATGTGCCAATAACATATACAGCTCCCTACGAACCCATGAAAAATCATCGGAGGCAGCCATCTCTCAAAAATTTTTTTGTTACGAGTAACGGAACGCGGGTAGCGCGAGCTGGTAATGCTGCCTGTTTGACGGCTGTCACTTCTATTGATCACGACAATATGCACGTGGTGAAAAATATGGCGGCACAGCGCTTATATTATTAAATATAAGTTCATTACATTATCAACTATCGAAGTTTCAATGTCGGAGCATAAAACCACAACACATTTTATGGTTATCCCATATAAACTAGAAGACACACAAATCTTCTGTAGTCCGATGAACTGGCAAATGCAATGGTATCGCCAACAGTAGTAGTAGGTCCCTCAGAAAAAAAAATTCCATTACACGTCCTTCATACGTTTTTTTTACAAACCTTTTTCCGTTTGTAGTTGATTTAAAACATTTATGTACACAGTTCGGAACAGTTTTATTTTTTCAGTGATATATTTAGTCACTATCCACATGTTCATTTGCCCCCCCCCCATATCAAAAATAATAAATATACCCTTATTTACACTGTATGTTATAACTTCTCACCAAATTTTATGATTTTAGGTTAAACACAAATATACTTTATAGGTTTCAGTTATCTCGCGATCCTATAGAAAATATGCACGCGAACGCCTGTATCTTTGGATGGCATTGACTTAGAAGTTTGTGATTTTACAGGACTTTAAGACGTTGCAGACTTTAGTCTTTGACGTAAATTTCAGCTTGATTATTCCACTAGTGCCCGAGAAAAGGGTACAGACAGACGGACGGACCTTTAGAAAGGTACAATGCTCCTACCTCCGATTGGGATGAAACCCTCGGTGTGTGTCGCTATCCACGTGATCGTGACCACGTGACCCATTATCTCATAAAAAATATATAGTATGATGTATTATAATTAGATGGAGATTAGCTATGGATCGCAAATCTTTAGGAGTTGCAAACTCAAATTTTTCTTTTAAGTATGGTGGATGGCCTGTAGTTACGATATAAACGAATAGGGAACCATTCGGAATGTGATTGGTGTTCTGCTACGCGCTCATATTTACGCACTCAATAAATAAACCTTATGGAAAAAAACTACTCAAACAAACAAAAACGTTGACTTTATATAGATTAGAAATAGGTTCTAGTCCGATGAGCCGAAAAAAAGGAATAGGTCTTTAAAAATGTATAGGTAATAAGTAAAAAAGTGTATATAATATAGCAGGAAAAATATACCTATAATAATAAAAATATACAAAAAAACATTTTCGTTATAAAAAATATGAAATAAACCAATAAGGTTAAAAAAATAATCAAATATCAAAAATTTGGTATCCTGATATATCTGATTTCGGCATTTGTGGAAGAAGTCGTACGGGACCAGAAATAATAGTCAACCTTTTTTGTTTTCGACTCTTTCGCTCGGAACATGAACTATTACTGTCTCGTTTTATCGGTAATACCGAGAAGCGACGTCCATACGGAATAGAGGACATCCTTTTGAATAGCAATCCCGCTTGGACTTGTTGATCCTTCTCCAAAACTCCAGCAATTTCTCTTTCCCGCTGTAATATTGCTTTTATATCATCTGTCGATTTGAATCCTGATGCAATATCATTGCATTTTTCTAGAAACGTTCTTATTTTCTCGGAATCAATCAATTGTTTGGAATACTCATAAGCTTCTTCTACTTGCACTTTCACTGCATTTGCGTTGGCTTGCTGCATGTCACCACTCATCAGAGCAAAGCACCCGTTCAACCACCAAATGGGGCAGTCTATTTCTTGAGCCTCACGTTGACATTTTTTTGCATAAAATTTCGAGAGAGGAAAGTTCTTTTGTTTATAAAGCAACCGTGACAGTTCGTACATTAACCAACACTTCATCATTGCGTTTTCACACATTTCAAGAGTTGACACAAGCTTGGCGATCACTTCGTTGATATCTATGAATTTATAAGGATAATTAGCCATTACCGAGTCGTAAGATTTCGATCGACCTACAGGAAGACCCATTAGAAACGCAATCCGACGTCTGTTGGCACGTTCACTTAAGTTATAGGATAGCCGATGCTGATTCAAATATCCTTCACCAACTGCTTTGTATAAATGGTCAATATAATAATCCTTGTCTGGTAATGTACGAGGTGTCTTATTATCCAAAAATATCTGCATCCGTTCAGCTTGACTTATTAGATCCTTGACGCGGTATTCCCTTACACAAATATCGATCTGTTTAAGAAGTTTTTCTGCTGTTCTTGCTCCTGTTTGTTGTTCCATAATCAAAATATCTTTTTTGAACTTAGTTTGGTACCTGCTCACAGTTTTTTCTGCCAGTTTAATTGTATAATAGGGGCGCTGCGCATGTAAAATATCTTGTCTACTTTTAAGTGACGCTAATGCTTCGTTTGCTATATTTTGTAGTTCTGTGCTATCTTTAGCATTCGCAGATTTTAATCGTGGATCATTGACAAGGGTTTGAAGAAAAAATTTGTCATATGCCATTGGACCGAGGTACTTCATAGCTAGTACTCGAGATAATATCAATTGTTTTCTTGCTTGCATTTGTGTCAGTTTCTGTTTACGTTCAGGCTGAGGGATGCGAGACACATGTTGTACTTTTCGAGGTTCGCTTTCATCGATGGCAATTGGTTCACTTCGCTGAATTATCGGCAAAAATTCCATCATTACATTGCCAGAGCTATCTCCAATACAGTCTTGAATGAGCTGCACATTTTGGTTGATACCCTCCATAAAATATGGGGGTTGACGTCTCTTGGTAAAGCCACGATAGTTCATGACTAGAGATTTTTCAAATTCTGCCATGGTTTGTAAAGCCCGAGCTTGCATGTTGACTGCAATCATGCCACGAGGCTCTTCTTGGATAGCTAATTCCGCATCCTGATAAGCTTCTAGCGGCTTAAGTGTATTCGCAGCTACTTGACTTCTACCAGTTAGAGTACGGACGTCATTTGGTGTACTTTTAAGTGCTTCGTCATACGAAATTTTGGCCTTGTCGAATTGTTCCAATCTCTGAAGATATGTACCGCGTTCGCGATATAACCTTAATGCTCCGAATATTTGTTTCTGCTCTTCTTCCATTTTTGCCTCAACCAAATAATATCTGACCAAAATTATAGGTGTATTCAAGATGACATATATGTATTACATTATAATTGACATCTCTTTTTTTAATGTGGTGACACGAGAATTTAGAATAATCTCATGTGTGTTTTTTATTAAGAATTTGCCTTTTCAATTTGATATATAATTCAATCACTTTACACAAGCAGTAAATAATATTTATTTTAGACACTTAATTATTATTCATAGTAAGCCATGCCATGCTGCATTGTAGCCGCATTGGGCCGGCAACACCTGGGAGGTACCTCTCGCGCACATGACACCCCCGTAAAGCGATCTTGTATTGCGGTATCATGTAAGCATGTAAGCGGCCGTGCGCAATTCGCATTGCAGCATGGCCCTACGTGTGACTAAAAGTATGTCATGTGTAAATTAATTAATTATTTAATAAATACATAAAATTATAGAAATATTTAAAGGTATAAAATAAATATCTTTGTATATCTACAACAAATTGCGCATCGACCAGGTGATCGGGTCTGTATACCTTTTGCAAATATCTTGCAGGTCACCTGCTAGTCTAGTGGTAAGCACGTACAACCACAGACGTAAAGTCCTGAGTTTGAATCCAGGGTCGGACTATACAGAAATATTTATGAGAATTTTCCATAGCAGTCCGGAGTTAGGAGGGTGACAGTGTTACATCCCTGTGCCTCGGAGAGCGCGTTATGCCGTCGGTCCTTCGCCAGATTTCTCTCCGGTCGTGTCGGACTGCTGTCCCATCGCAATAGGGGTATAATGGATACGTATGCGCTTCGTGAGGCATATACCAGCGAGAGGCGGGAGACCCGGATGCCTGTACCACGCGCAGCTGGATCGCCTGAATAGCGAGGAGCTCACACGCCTCTACGAGGTGAGAGAACTCCTCTGCATGCCCGGAGTAGTCGTGGAGGGGTGGAAGGGCAGACAGGGACCAGAACAGTGTTACCGTTGTCAGCTCTTCGGACACTCCTCTGCCAACTGCCACCGGGAGATTAGGTGCGTCCGCTGCGGTGGGGTCCATGCAGTCGGGGGCTGCCCGCTGCCGAGAGGAACCACCCCGACCTGCACCAACTGTAAGGGCGCTCACACGCCCAATGACCGAAGGTGTAAGGCCTTCCTCAGGGAGGCCAGACCCCAAGGCATGGCCATCCACCCACCCAAGCCCGCTGTGCAGGGAGACCAGTTTATACTGGTCCCTCACGGCTGACACCGCGCCGCTCCTGCGCCCGCGGCTCCGTTGCAGAGGGAGGGACAGGTCGAGTACGGCCCAGGCTCATCTCTTGCCGTCCCGGCCAACGAAACGAAACCCAGGTGAAGACGACTAATCCCAAGAGGAGCCTCACTCGCAAGAGGAAGCCCCAAGTGTGGCCGTCCAAAGCTGCCACCCTCCGCAACAGGAGACCACCGTGACCGCAGTGCGCCGAGTACCCTCATAGGCTAGGGATCCGGAACACGCACGTTCACCATCACGCGCACCGACCCACCACACACACCAATTTCCACACCACGGACATCAGTCCCCCCACGTACGCGGGAACCGAGGTGCTCCGAAGGGGAGCGGCGTCGGCGCGACGAGCCCAGGGTCCACGTTGACGATCTCAGGGAGCTAATCCGAGAGATCGTCAGAGAGGAGCTGAAGGCGGTCGTGAAAGACTTGTCCAGAGTGCTCATCACCCGCGCATCTGGGCACAAATCATGCACGCACGGGGCCAACCAATGGGGAGCCAGTGATGGATCATGACGAGCTCAGGGTCGCTTACTGGAACCACGGAGGTATAGGAGACAAGAGCGACAGTCTTCGGCTGCTCACTCAGCAGTATAACTTACATGTCATCCTGCTGGGCGAGACTTGGCTGAGGCCGACGCAGAGCCTCTGGCTACCGAATTACGTCGCGTATCGGAGGGACGAGGTGTCGCCGAGTGGGAGGCCGTACAGAGGTACGGCTGTGCTCGTTCGGCGGGACGTCTTCCACGACGAACTGAGACAGGGCAACTTCACCGACATGGGCTCGACTCCCGGGAACAGCTTTGACCTAGGTGATGTCCACAACGTGCTGGGGAACGGCGTTCAGGTGTTGTTGGTCGGCCACTTGAACGCCAAGCATCCAGCTTGGGGATCGGCCGTCACAAACAACGCTGGCTTCAGGCTGCAAGAGGATTCGGAAGAGCGCGGCTACACGGTGCAGGGACCGCCGTGTCCTACACACGTGCCTACGGATCCCCTGCGCACCTCGGATATTCTGGACATCGCCCTACACCAGAACCTCAAGGCCACGGTCAACATCGAGGTCCTGTACGACCTCGACACTCAACACCTGCCCAACCTCGTCACACTTGATTCCGGAGCAATCCTTAGGGAAGGAGTGCGGACCAGAAAGAGGAGGAGAAGAGGTGAGTCTATCAGGATAGCCTAGTCGACTTCACCATCGCCGGGCAACTGTCTACTCCGGACGAGGTGGAGGCGGCCGCTCGACGCTTCACGGAAAAAATCCGGGAGGCGCGGGCGGCGGCGACCACCGTTGTACCGGAGTCAGCGCGCCGGCGGGGTGAGCTCCCCCCGAGCCTACTGGCGGACCTGCAAAGGAAACGTCAGATGAGGAAACTCTGTGCCCGTACCCGCTGTCCGAGGATCAAGACACAACTCAACAAGCTGGCCGAGGAACTGTCTGCGTAGGTGAGGGAGTGTCGTGGAGCAGGCTGGGAGAGTACAGTCTTCCATGCCAGCGAAAACGGCACTAGCCTGCACGTCCTAAACAGCCAAATACCACCATCACTCCACTTCTAGACACCACAGGCGCGAAACACTACGGAGCGCAGGCTCGCGTCGAGGTGCTCGCATCACATCTACACACGCAGTTTTCACCACACTCAGTGGCGCCGTCGTTCGCAGAGCATCACGAGCAGGTGGAGTGCCGCATTCGAAAGCTCCTTCAGAGCCCGACTCCGCCACTCAGCGGGAAGGATTTCATTTCCCCCTCTGAGCAGCGGAAAGTCGCACTTCGCCTCTCGAGGCGCAAAGCCCCAAACCCCGATGACATCCCCCCACAGCGCTGGTGATGATGCCTAAGCGAGAAGCCGTGGCTCTCACACAGATCGCAAATGGCATTCTCCGGACGGCCCACTTTCCGGAGACCTAGAAAGAGGGGAGGGTCATCGTTCTGCCGAAGCCTGCCTGGAAGCTACCGGCCGATAACGCTGCTGTCCCACATCGCCAAGTTTTTCGAGAATCTTCTGACTTGGAGGCTGAAGCTGTACATTCCCATAAGGGATGAACAGTTCGGCTTCCGGAGCGGCCCCTCGACCACGTTGCAACTGAGGCGGGTGATCCACCACTTGTCTGTAGAGATGAACAAGGGGAGACACTCTGTCACAGTCTTTCTCGATATGAAGAAGGCCTTCGACAGGGTGTGGCACCCGGGACTCTTGTACAAGTTGGTTGAGTGGGTGAAAGAGGGTGAAGTGGACGTCATGCTCGCGCTGTTCGCCGACGACGATGGGCGGTTAAAGTTCAGAGGCCGGGATGTGTCTTGGGAATCACCAGTCGTGTATCTCGGATGCAGTATCGACCGCGCGCTGCGGATGGTCTCGCAGGTGGACCGAGCGTTCAACCAGGCGAGAACAGCCCGCGCTTTGCTGTGGCCGGTACTAGCGTCCGGACTTCCCACACGGGGATTTACAAGACGTATATCCGGTCACGCCTCACTTACGCCGCCCCCGCATGGTACGCGCTAACCTCCCAGGCCCATCGGAAACGCCTGCAAGCCCAGCAAAATATATACCTACGGGTCATCACGGGTACCGGTCGCTACGTCCGCAATGACGTGATCGCCGAGCGCTATATTGAATAGGGCAGACAATGGACCGCATGCTCATCTACGCGACCTGCCCGACGGGAGACCGTAT
>JAFELO010000134.1:247900-273197 GCA_017140195.1 Eumaeus atala
CCCCCCCCGTGATCCACCAAGCAGACTAGGGACTGCATGTCTTGCGATCGGGACGAGGATCACACATGCGCATGCATAACACACCCTATTACTACTCACCACAGTCACAACACACCAACACACAGGCCCTAAACAGGCCTACATTTCTCTGAGCCAATAAGCCATGATGGCAAACCCGCAAATAGAGGGGATAGTCGTCCCCTTACGACCCTACCCGGGTTATGAGGTCCGCCTCGATGCCCGTAACCTTCCACAGATTTCTGTGGAGATGACCAGCAGTGATGATGGATACAGAGCACTGGCAGAAGCCAGTGCAAACCCTTGTACACTATAAAATGTTCTGCGCAGATGGCTGTCCTGATTACTGACTCATTATTATAAAATTAGGAACAGATCTTCAAGAATGTAAGTGTGACCAAGCATCCAGAAGTATTAACACTAAATTTCAAACGGAAACGCTAAGCAATTTACGAAGAACTTACGAGCATAGCTTTCCAATAAAATCTATGAGATTGTTTGCACAGTGCCCGTAAGGACGAACTAGAGGGATCGAGGAACCGTTCCATCTACTGGTTTGAATGATGTATCTAAAATTTTCTGAAAAGGACCAATCCATTTACTGGTTTGTTTGGTGTTTTTAAAGCTATTCGTCTATCATAGGTTTGGTTGAAAACCAGTTCTAAGTAACATGTCTTCTGTTGAATCGTGTGGGTAGTAATTTTTTTTTCTTTTTACCAAGACAACATCAATACCTAGTTTGGTAATTGACACGGGCACAGAAAAAATTTTCAGGTCCCATCGGACTTTCTTCTTGCTCGGATTTTTATAAGAGGTAACGTCTGGTGCATTGCAGCCGAACTGGGCCGGCTCAACTAAGGAAATCTCTCTCGCTTGATACCCGGCGATACGTCACAACTATGCTATCGTGTTTCATACGATCATTGGATTCTGGTGGCCTTTATTGAGCAACTCATAAACACTTTTGTAGGCACTTCCCGACCGGAAAGAGAAGGGCAAAATGTCTACATTCGCATAATTGTTTTACGGCAAAACCTATTCTCATGAAAAGGCTCGATTTCTCGTTTTCTCCTTGATTAGAATAAAACAAAACATATTCCTCTTTCACTAAACATCCTGATGTCTGATCTTTTGCAATCTCTAAGCATTGACTACACCACGATACTAGAGACAATAAAAAAATAAATACGAGACCGCTTGTTTGAAGTAGAACTTCTTTAGTTATACAAAGTTACTGGATATGACAGGAAGAAACAAAGAAAATGTTTTTGCATATCTGTCCAGATATTTACATATTGGATTGTGATGACAGCTATGACAGCTGATGCACGTGTCTAACACACAATATCCAGTGCGAGGGCCATGAGATGGGGATACCTTGGGTGTGTACCGCAGTGATGTGTTATGGCTTGCCATCGTACACGTAATACTCCTCACCTAGAGTCCATCTCCTAGGATGGTCGCACGGCCCTCCACATGTCATCCTGACGTAACATCAACACATAGAAGAACAAACTTGAGCTTCCTCTTGTCCCTAATATACGACATGTAATTGTATCCCTATCTTCACCAACTTATCTCCCTCTCAATTTCCATGTAACTCTCTAGTTTAATCTTCACTAACTTATTTCTCCCTCTCTATATGTATTGGTAAAGCTTTCGCCACGCATTCTCTACCTTACTCCCCAAAACAAGCGTGTTTTTAAGTTTCACTTCAATAAGAAAAACAATCGTGTGAACAGTATAAAATTTTATTGTGCATCATCGATCAATGGAAAACTTATACGGCAACAATAGGTGCAGTATACCTGGCCACTGGAGCCAGAGGTGCAGAGTAAGTCAGAGGAGCAGAGTAGGCTACCTGGCTTGGGTATGACGCGTATGCCACTGGTGCAGTGTACGCGGAGTATCTGGCAAGAACTGGTGCAGCAGGTAGCGGAGCAGCTGCTAATGGTGCAGCAGCTAATGGAGCTACAGGCGCAGCAGCGTATCTAGCTGGAATAACAGCTGGTTCGGCGACCACGGCAGGCGCGGCAGCTACCAAGGGCTCCTTTCGTACGACAGCGTTAAATCCATTAACAGCATCAGCCGAGTAGTCCACAACCCGACGGGTGCCATCGGGGTCCACTAGCGAGTACGAGCCTTGGACTAAGTCCCCATTGCGTTGTTCGTTTTGGCTCTTGTAGTCGCCGGTGAGGGCGTCTGCGACGTTGTACCCGAAGCTGTACTGCGGCAGAGGGTCGAATTCCTCAAGCCTGGCTGCAACAGCCGGGGCGGCGACTAAGGGGGCTGCTAGCGGAGCGCTGGCGCGGGCCAAAGCCACCACGCAGGAGAAGATGATGATCTAGAGTGGAAAAGATAAATTATTATTTTTGAAAATGTTGAAAAAGCCATTAGAAGATTTGAGGATTTGGTTAGTCATTGTCATGTTACATTCCATCGGTATAGAACCGCCGAAAAGTGATACCTATGCCGTCGTGTTTCGTGTGATTTTTCCATCGACTCATTCAGAGGCGATGGTAGGGTTGAAGTGAAGGAGAGCAACGCATCATGAAACCCGTTAATCGTGCGTGTGTTAACGGGTTCTAGTTGTGACCATATGGTAAATCCTTCCTCGTTTGGAAATATGAGTCTTAATTGTTAAACAATCTAGAAATATCAAGACAATAATATAGAGAACTAGCCATCTCGCCCGAATTTACTCCTGAATAGTGGGAGCTACATTCTAAACTGAACCTTCCTGGGGAATTGCTCTGACCGATCGAGTGGAAGCCGCACAAAAACCCGATCAGTAGTTATTGAGAAAATCAATCACAGGCAGCGTGCAGACTTTGTTTCAAAATACTGATAAAGGAAAACAACTTGGAAACATGTATACATCTTCAATGTTAGCAATTTTTCAAGTCAATAGGCGCCGTCAGGAACGGATTTACCCTTCAGCCCAAGCTTAGCTTCAGGCCCAGGCTTAAGAGGGCTTCATTTCAGGTGCGCAATAAAATTGATGACGAAATTCAAAGGGAAAAATGGTCTGTGCGAAGGAAAAAAGTGCGTCGTATCTGGCAGGGTCTAGGGCCGCATGGAACGTCATCGAATCTATGTCAGCGTCGTCGCTAATTTGCCATTTAATGTTACTATTTGATAGCTGCAGTATGCTTTAGCTAAAGAACCTCTGTAGCTAATAAAGGCAGTTGTAGTTCGCATTTTGTCTACTGAACAGATAAGTTGGTAGCACTGCACACGGGACTGAATTCTGTCCAAAATGTCGCGTAATATACAACACAGAGAGCGGGTAATATGTATGAGGCTGTTACAATATCCTAATCTACTGGGTCAGTACGCGTGGACTTGAAACTGTTTTTATATTGCGTAAGAGAGGCGGGGAAATTACTGCCAACTCAGGCATCGCTGTTGCCAAGGACAACGGCGTCTTGTGAATGCTAATCGACAATTTCACTTTGCATAAACAAATTTTCTTTGCATAAGGGACATTAGCTATACACCGATATGCTTCCTAATTGGACACAAATACAACGAAACTAACAACAAACCCATCACTACTTGGTGTAAAAACTAGTAAGTTCCTCTGTATTTCCGGTCTCGACAGCCCAAATCAGATGCCCAAGGCAGCTCAGACATATGATGATAATTTTTAGAAAATTTTGTGCTGAAATTCCCAATTATTTTTATTTGCATGGGGAGGCAAACGTTGTATTCTCTTTTGTAAGTAGCATCTCTCTTTCTTATATCTATGGTCACAACGGACAACTTTTTTAAGCTTATTTTAAATAGGAGAAGATATAGATACCAATTAATATAAGTAAAGAGCTAAAGAGCTTGTGACGATGTTTTTGATTTCGAACTATTAAGTTATGATTAAAAATGATAAACAAGTCAAGTCTTATACTTTGTATGTTTAAGTTTTAATAAGAAATGTTAGTATTAGTAAGAGTAGTGTTGTAACTTTATTCCAAGATAAGTAATTTTGATAATTCAAACAATGTTTTAAGGAATTAATTGAATTTACCTTAGCTGCCATTGTTGTTTGGTTTGATGAAAGTTTGTGACTGATTCTGTGTAGTACCTGTGTGTATATATAGCGGTGCGTTGTGACATCTGGTCAAGTTCGCGATTAGTATTATCAACGCATCAGTCGGATGTGCCCGCCATTGCCAATGAGGCGTCAATGACAACACAAAAAATATTCGTGTTCTTGACATTCGACCGAATTATTTTTACGAAACGAGTCATCTATTTAGAATTGAATCTTGATATGGGGTGGCATTGCAGTAATGACATAGGGGTTGCAGAGGAAGCGGCCCTCGGAGTAGTTTTTTTTTTCTTAACGAGAAATTGTCCAAGTGTCTGAAAAAAAATTGAAAACTGGTCGAGCCAGGTCCAGGGAGTATGGTGAATGTCGGAGACAAATCTAGCTCCTCCAGCGTAGCAATGTACGTAGCGTATGTCTTGAAGTATAGGGTCTACCATGGTCGTGAAGCAGCAGTGTGCTGGAGCCATCCCGATTACTGAACGGCTGGTTCCGTCTCTCTATTGTTGTCTTTGACCGTTAACAGACACATACACCTCACACACTTCTGCAGCAATCGTCGGACTGGATCTTTGGAGGCTGTAATTTGTTTTAAGTGTGGCCCACTTGTGTATATATACGGCTGACCATGTTTTCATGGACCGTTGGAACCAAAAGCGTATTTCTACGCACATTTTTTTACATTAGCTTACCTATACACATTATTCTTAGAGCTGTTCCTGTAACGTTGCTAAGAACAGAGTTTTCTACAACTTCTTTTTACGACCCTCTTTTTGTGCCATACAAAAAAGAGGATCGTAAAAATGTTGATTATCTTAATGGATATCCGGGATATACTTCATCAAATCTTAAGTGAAGGAATCTGATATATTTTTTTCTGAAATTTCCCACTATTATACTCGACTTCGCCTTCAAACAGCCACCATGGATCCAAGATGACTTTTCACAAATATCTAAAATACTTTTGAGGGTTTTTGTGAATGAAATGGTTTTTGCGTAGAACGAAACCTAAGTACCTTTCCCCGAAAAAAAAAAACGATGTGCAACGGACTAGTAGCCTCACTATCACACCTGTGCATTCGTTGATGTCGATAGCTGTCTCAGGTACACTTCGGGTGTTTGAAGAACAGCCACAGTTTGACGAACCTTCTTACCGTTTTGGTATCGGCACCACTCATACCACCTTCAACATTCGGAAAACTTCGCTTTCTCAACATTAAATACTATTTCTACAATCATTAAATATTAAAGGTGGATTGCCATCCGGCCCAAATGGGCACTTGACTGGGAGGTGTGCGAGCGCGGCGCAGTTGGCATCTCTCGAGGTGGTTGAGGTGTGTCCGTGGTCCAACACCACCCCGAGCCCCGCAGCAATCTCTACCTCGACATCCACAGGAGCCGACTCCGTGCTGTACACCGAATTAAAGAACTGTGCAAACCCATCTGCACATTCTTGTATTAATCCAGCAGTGGAACTATACCAAAGCCGATTTTTTTCAATTATACTATATTTTGTCACACACATTGTGAGGTGCCTCCTTTTTTTCTAGTGACGCAGAGAAACATATTTACATGCTAGCACCGGCCCTGCCCGACGGCATTCGGCATTATCTTGTATCGAATACCCACCAAAACCACCGCGAGAGCCATCGATGCCGCCATTGGTGAAATGCCCCAAACCACCAGGTACTTTGGGTGGGTCACCCGGCCAGTTACAAACGCGACAGCACGGCTCTATCACTTTGCGGCGGTATTATGTGACCCGCCGAGCGGTACGTCCCCGGTCATGCCGACCCAATTCTGCTGCAATGTAGCATGTCACTACTTCTTGCTAAAGTACTACTCCAAAATTACGACAAAATATGATACAAATATAGATAAAGTTCGCTTTTAGACGTTGGTTATTTTCGACAGAGCGTTCGAGAACGTTT
This sequence comes from Eumaeus atala, assembly GCA_017140195.1. Taxonomy (NCBI): domain Eukaryota; kingdom Metazoa; phylum Arthropoda; class Insecta; order Lepidoptera; family Lycaenidae; genus Eumaeus; species Eumaeus atala. The sequence goes on from JAFELO010000134.1 coordinate 253,895, forward strand.
TTGCTACCAAATTGTGATCGACTTCGAGGAGTCGTTCGTACGTTTGTAGATATTTTATAGATTGCGATCGCTTGCCACTTGTCTTGAGGGCTCGGCAGTTGGCAAGTATCCACCTGTTGTAAACCGTCTTGCTCCTCGTAAACCGTTACGTTAATGCATCTGCCCAAAAGTAAATGTATTCACATGTTGTTATATATACTTTTTTGCTGACTCATGAACGCGCTATCACCAGTCCTGGGTGGGATCCAGTGGTGTGCAGTGCTAGCTGTACATTATAGTGCTGAATAACCATGGAACTGCAAATCATTAGAGCACCTCGATGTCTAAAGGATCGCCCAAGGTGTCTGGGTTCACGCCACGCTACTGTCAAGGCTTGAACTATGTTGTGGCCTGTTATTACTGATTAACTAAATCTAATTGCGTGTTATTATCGTATCCCAAGACGCAAGGACGAGAAATGTGCATGTAAATAAAAAGTTATACAACTTTATAAAAGATAATGATACAAGAGCAAGATTATTAACAAGCAGCAAGAGAAATGCGCATGCAAATTATTTTCAGCCGCCTTGGGGCGCTTCAGGCGTATAGAAGTGATAACTCTTGTAGTAGTCATATCTGGTCACCCACTTGACCGCAAAACTCGCTGACATGTCTGTCAAGGTGTGTGGGGAGCGGTGCAGGTGGTGGCATGTGTGTGGTACACTGGTATGGTTCTGACTAAGGCTTCCGTGTTACAGCTCTTCGTGTTCGCTTGCTGCGCGGCGATCGCTAGCGCGGACCTCGTGCCAGCGCCGGTGGCGTACAGCGCGCCCGAGGCGTACGCCGCGTCCATCGCCAAAGTGGCCGCCGTGGAGCCGTACGACGCACACCCACAGTACAACTTCTCGTACGACGTGCACGACGCTGTGACCGGAGGCGCTAAGAGCCAGTACGAGAGCCGTGACGGCTCCTACTCGCTCGTGGCGGCCGACGGCAGTAGGTACGTTATGGACTACACCGCCGGCCCGCACAACGAGTTCAACGCCGTCATGCACAAGAAGCTCGCCGCCGCCCCTATGGTCGTTAAGGTCACCGCGCCACTCGCCTACTCTACTCCCGTTGCGAAGATCGTCGCGCCACTCGCCTACTCCGCCGCGCCGGTACTCCGCGCCGCGCCGCTCGCCTAATCCGCCGCGCCGCTACTCCGCGCCACGCCGCTCGCCTACTCCGCCGCCCCGGTTGCCTACGCCGCCGCCCCCGTCGCCTACTCCACCACTGAAAAAAGTCGCCTCTAGTCAAACAATGAAGCCTAATTTATTTCAATAAAATAATTTATTCAATGACGTCATTATTTTCTCGTCTAATAATAATCACATATTTTCTCGTCTAGTCCAATTCTATCATCGTTTATAGAGGAAGTTACAATATATTATTATACTCTAAGATATGTACTACAGTGGGAACTGGTCCGAAAACTTGCCAGCAACAACGTGCCACGAACGTTTTTTGATGAGTGCGTCTTAAGATTAATAACAAAGTCTTCCACCAGATAATCAAAGTCATCGGTATCTCATGATGGATGAGTAGGTTTATCTAAATATGTTCCTAGGGCGATGTCCGCATGTGGACAATGTGTTGGTGGATCATAGACCAAGTGGTTCGTGGGCTCTTCACTATGATTCAAGCCTTGACGTGGTGGTGGGACTTAGTAGCCTGGGGTAAACCCAGACGAAGCCAATTGAACCGAGGGGGATCTGTGCACACCTCACAGAGGAGGGGGAGCAGGAGGAGGAAGCGCTCCTGGTACCCCTCTTATATGAAGAGGGGTACCAAGAGCAACAGGAGGAGGCGCTTTTGTGCACGGGGCAATGGGCGAGGATAGAAACCTCACCCCATTGCACTGTCCCAAAGTTGGTGGGGTTGTCCTGTGGCGCGGGGCAACTCTGCTGTGGAAGAGGCGTCGGTCCCTTAGGGGAGGTGATCTGATGATTTGTTGTTCCGGGGTACCTAAACAAAGGTGGCACTGATGGCACTCGCGGTGGTTTTTGTCGGTATTCACACCACTGGAACCCACCCAGGGCCGGTGAAGGCGCGTAATTAATGAAATAAATAAAAATCTTTAAGAACGGTTAAAACTTGACACAAATAAGTACGACCATTTGGTCTTTAAATAAAATAGGTAAATTTTAATGACATTTACGTTTATTTTATATATTTGGTTTACCAACAATTGTACATTTAAAAAAAAATCATATCCTTAACAAATGTTAGTGGTGTAACAGTCACTTATAGGTAAACTCCGCATGCATAATGAGTGTTGTATAAGCAAGCTTAAAGATATGTTAACTTAAATATAAAATTTTTACAAAGAAAATATGTACTAAACATTTTCATAGACTATAAATAATGAATCTAGAGCGGGACAAATATAGATTGTAGTTTTTATCTTTAAAAGGGAATCTGAATGAATGCCGATACGATGACTGTGGCTATTAACAACTTTGCATAGCCTAGCTATACAAGAGTTGGCACCAGCAGACGTTCTTCTTAGTGGCGTACATAGTGATGTGATAAGCTTGCGTGGAACCCTTGTGGGTGCACGAAAGTTAAAGAGGTTTAGTACATCCGAGCAGTCAACCTTAGGAGTCATTATTTTAGACACAAACAGATCATACTGCAGAATACGACGCTTTTCCAGCGAAACCATTTTAAAGTATCTAAGCATATCGCTGTACGACACAATTCGCTTATGTATTCCTCTGGAAAACACCATATGCTACAGGAAACGCGTGCGTTCTAAGCGCAAATTATGAGTAACGCAATGTGGACGCCACACGACACTACGCACATAAGGGAGTAATTAATTCCGATGCAATTTCAATGATCTTCAGCATCGAGGGTATTCCATCTGGCCCAGCACCCTTGTTACGATCATGAGCTGACAACTTTTTATAGAGGGCCTCACATGTGATCAGGGGACCTAGATTGTTTTTTTGGAGGGACCTGCTACTGATTGGCGGCACTTGTCCAGCCCTAACAGTTCGACTGATTACGGAAGACTTTTTGTCTTCTGATTGTAGGTAGACGATAGGGGGACAGACCCCCCTCCTTTCCCGCAGATGGGAAGAAGCAAACCGGAATTTTAGTGGACATTACCCTATGGTGGTTATTTTTGGGACCGAAAAGGGGGAGCGGTCCCCATCCCCACGCTAGTGGGACGACGCACGCACTATGCCGTTTAATGTTACGGGGACCTAGATGGGCATAAACTGTAATTATGTAGATCACTCAAGCGTGTGTTATTGCGGTCGTTGCTAGTTTGTTGGAGAGGGAGAGGGGTATAGATGGAAGAAAAGTAAGATTAACTTTTCTTTATCCCACGGCTCAACAAAACTGTATTATATGTTTAACTGTTTATGATTGCATGTATATTTATTACCTTGAGGCACTATATTTATATATCAATCAAACCATATGGAAAAAAGTAAAAAATGGCTCCCTCACGCGATTTTGTCATTTTATCGGCCTCCATTATTTAATCGTATCTTTTTATTAATTTATAATTGGGCTCTACTATAGAATAGACTATCAACTGGCCTTGTTTTTTAATATTAAAGTAAGCCCGTTCGAATCCCGGGTCGGACAATGCCAAGATTTTCAATTTGTTGTCACAGCGTGAAAGAATTCGATGGTGTCACACGCTCGTGCCTGGGAGAGCATGTCAAAATCGGTCCAGCGCGTGATTTCTTTACGGACCGGTCCGGATTACGGTACAAGCTCATCTGCACTATAATATGTCCTAAGCAGATGGCTCCTCTTAATTCTCAGTGTCAGACTGAGAATGAAACCTCAATGAGCTTTTCCAGCCCCAAGGTTAATGCAAGGCCAACTTTAGCTGCCACGCGTGAGCTGCCCCCTATTTAGAAAGGGTGGCTAGGGGTCCAGGTCACCTCGACCAAGATAACAATAGTTACTTCAGTCACTCTTAAATGATGTCGACAGATGTCCAACAATGTATGGAGAGGGCCGCTGTTGAAATTCGGCTCGTAAGGCATTAACTTTTATAATGTTTCTTTTTATCTGTCTTAGGACCACCCCTGTGCGCACGTGCTGCTAAAATGGAAATTCTGTTTAGTTTAACTCATGGTAAAAATGACGCACTCTGGCTTCCAGAATACAAGATTTAAAAATCATCAAGCATCAGCAATCCGTGTCTCTGCACCTTCTGCTCTTCAGTCTCCTCTTCTCATAATCTCTGTGACCTCCACTCTAGAACCACATTTAGGTATATCCTTCTTTTGATATCGGTGAATCTTTGATGAAATACAATGTTTATACTTTGTACTGTACTATTGGATTATTCTGCCAAAAAAATATTTAATAAAACACGGTCGCAGCACGTTGAGCTTCGGCAGCTTCCGAACCAATCCCAACTGGTGTATACTCACCGCACTCACCGCAAAGTGTATATTATTATATTTTCACATCATCTAATCATAAACGATGATAGAATTTGAATAGACGATAAAATATGTGATATTAAATGATAACATAACGTAATTGAATAAATTATTTTATTTCAATAAATTTGATTTCATCATTTGACTAGAGGCTACTTTCTTCAGTGGTGGTAAATAGGTGCTGAGTAGGCGAGCGGCGCGGCGGAATAGGCGAGTGGCGCGGCGATTTTCGCGACGGGAGCGGAGTAGGCGAGCGGTGCGGCGGAGTAGGCGAGTGGCGCCGTGATCTTCGCGACGGGAGCGGAGTAGGCCAGCGGCGCGGTGGAATAGGCGAGTGGCGCGGCTATCTTCGCGACGGTAGCGGAGTAGGCGAGCGGCGCGGCGACCTTAGCGACTACAGGGGCAGCGGCGAGCTCCTTGCGTACGACGGCGTTGAACCCGTTGTGTGGGTCAGCTGTGTAGTCCACTACGCGCCTAATGCCGTCGGCCTCCACGAGCGAGTAGGAGCCCTGCACGACGTCGCCGTCGCGGCTCTCGTGCTGGCTCTTGGCGTCTCCGGTCACAGCGTCGTGCACGTCGTACGAGAAGCTGTACTGTGGGTGTGCGTCGTACGGCTCCACGGCGGCCAGTTTAGCGACGGGCGCGTCGTACGCCACGGGCGCGCTGTACGCCACCGGCGCTGGCACGAGGCCCGCGCTGGCGGCCGCCGCGCAGCAAGCGAACACGAAGAGCTGTAACATGGAAGCCTTAGTCAGAACCATAACAGTGTACCACACACATGCCACCACCAGCACCGCTCCCCACGCACCTTGAGAGACATATCAGCCAGTGTTGCGGGCGAGTGGGAGACAAGATGTGATCACTACTACAAGAGCTTTCACTTTTATACGCCCCGGAGCGCCCCTAGGCGGATGAAAATATTTTGCATGCGCATTTCTCGTGCTTCTTGTTATTAACCTTGGTCTTGTAACATTATCTTTTAATACATTTTTTTAAATAACAATAACATTTTGATGTCATAAGTTTACACGAATGTTACAAATTACAATAAAACTACTTCTACGCGTTTTATCGCGGTTTATTTATTTAATTCTTTCACCAACCTGAGAAGTTGTGCGATTGCAGTAAAGCCTCTGGAACCTCGGGGTACTTAAATAACTGAATAAACCGCGATAAAACCCGTTAAAGTAACTTTATTGTAAACAATAACTTTGTAAACAAAAGAATAACATGTATTTTTCGAGTTTATACTGAAATGACATTATGACAAAAATATGAAGAGTAAAATCGTGGGAAACAGTAACAAGTCGAGCTTACCAACAGCGTAACGCTTCACAGCGCTTGTATCTTTGTTATCTTTTTAAAATGAAAGGGGGGGACACACACACGAGCAATCTGAGCCGTATTACCGCTATGGGCGCCGATGATCAGTATAATTACAATGTCAATGCGTTGGCCCTCCTTTCCTCCCCCCTGCCAATGTGCCACCGGCTACTCAGAAACCGCACTAAACGCGACACCGAAGGTGAGATTCATTCATTCATCACAGAGATTCACAAAAGTGAGCGAGAGGTATCTCCCAGGTCATACCGGCCCAATTCAGCTACAAAGCATCATGGCAATATTTCTTATCATTTTTTATCATTTTGATATCCGCTGGTCCAAGTGCCTAATATTCTTTTCCAAGTGACTATCAAGCAAATTTTCATAGTAATACATTGAATTTTTCATTTCTCCGCAGTCTCCACTCCAGAACCTTACTGGCTCATCTGTTGATTCACAAGAGTATTTTTCTAAATCAACTAGTTATGGTGATAATTTTAGGTGATCTGCTTGTAATTTATTAGGTATAACATGCACATTGATGTTATATTATTTGTAACATTGCTTACTTATTACTATTATTATTAATACCCTGGTGTGTCCCAATGCTGGGCAAAGGCCCCTATACTCTCTTTCCACGCTCTTACTTCACTGTTTAGAGCTAGATTGGGCCAATCATTTTAAATCCAAATCCAAAAAAAAAGATTATTTTGCGCATCTCATCTTGCTATTTTATCCCCTCTTCCTGTAAGAGAGGTACAAAGCGCACCTTTCTCCTGCTGCTATTACCAGCTACCGGGACTATTTAGCCCCGATATTAGTAGCGAAATGAACAATGATGACCAATTGCTTAATTCTCTTCGCCCAAGGCGTCTGGGCTTACCTCAGGTTTCTGAGCCCTTCCTCCACGACAAGGCATGAACCTTGGTGGGGAAAGGGCCAATCCTTCTTGAGTATTAATAAAAAAATGAAAGTAAAGTTTCAGCTATGCTGTTGCGTTTCGTGCAGTCTGTATGAAGGTGGTGGCCCATTGGGGGATAGGGCGAAGGAAGACAACACATCTGCATATGCAGATGTTGTAATGGTCGGTGGTCACACAATGGTTCCGACTACTCCTTTGTCCTCTTATGAAACAAAGTAGTGGTCATTGACCTTGCTATTTACGATCTGTACTTTATTTTTATTCTTGTTGGTAATTGAAACGAACATGTTTTATTTTAAATGGATTCCTTTGAACGAGAATTGGTCCTTTGTAAAGTGTGTCACGGTCTATTGATGAGATTTATATAAATTATTAGCTGCGCCCTGCGCCCACAATTTGCTTCTGTAAATATATAGAAATAAAACGTAGAAATATACATTACGACCAATTCTTCGTACGAAGTGATTGGCATGCTTTCGTACGAAGTTGATTGGCATGCTTTCGTACGAAGTTGATTGGTATGCTTTCGTACTAAGTTGATTGGCATGCTTTCGTACTGAGTTGACCGGTATGCTTTCGTACGAAGTTGGTTGATTGGCATGCTTTCGTACGACATTGATTGGCATGCTATCATACGAAGTTGATTGGCATGCTTTCGTACTAAGTTGATTGGCATGCTTTCGTACTAAGTTGACTGGCATACTTTCGTACTTAGTTAAAGAAAAATCGTGACAAAACATAATCTATATTAGCTATTGCATAAAGGTATGAAAACAATAAAATAGCAAAACTCGAAAAAAGTGCAAAATATATTAATATAACTTATGACATTAATTACAATAGACTAATGATGGTACAAAGATGGGGAGTACGCAACCTGCGCGGCATGTACCACGGGGGCGGAATGTACCAAGTGAGCAGCATGCACCACCGGGGACGAAGAGTAGGCGAAGGGGGCGGACGCGTAGGCAATGGGAGAGGAGTACGCTACGGGCGCGGCATGTACCACAGGCGCGGCATGTACCACAGGCGCGGCATGCACTGCAGGCGCGGCATGTACCACTGACGCCACTTTAGCTACAGGCGTGTAGGCAGGAGCCGCCACCTTCGCTACAGGCGCAACTCTAGCAACAGCCCCGGCTCCGGATTCCTTGCTCACAACGGCGTTGAATCCATTCTGGGCGTCCGCCGTGTAGTCTACGGTGCGCTTGCTGCCGTCGGGCTCGATGAGCGAGTAGGAACCCTGGACGAGGTCACCGTCGCGGCTCTCGTGCTGGCTCTTGGAATCGCCGGTGGCGTCATCGTTGACGTCATACGAGAAGCTGTATTGAGGATGAGGATCGTACTCCTCGGTGGCGAGCTTGGCAGGTGCGGCGGATGACTTGGCGGCAGGGGCGGCTGCGTACGCCACGGGCGCGCTATAGGCCAGCGGCGCGTTGTGAGCGGGCGCGGCGGAGTAGGCTATAGGCGCGGCCGGCACCAGCCCCGCGCTGGCGGCCGCCACGAAGCACAAAAGGACGACAAACTGACAAAAAATTGTAATTAGAAAAAAAAAGCAAAAAGTTTACGCGAATATTACTTATTACAATAAAACTACTTTTACGAATAACGACGATAAAATCCGTAAAAATAACTTTATTCTTATAAATATTTTTTATATTGCTTTTAATTTGAATGCTATTATGATTATTCTTTTGTAGTTGGACTTTGCTAGTTGCCAAGTATTCTTAATACTTTAGTAAGAGATATTGCATGTGAATTAGGCTGTCACGTCCGGGGAGGTGGCGCTCGCTCACACGACTCCTCCGTAACGTGACAGCTACACCGTCGTGTTTCGTGCGGTTTATGAGTAGCCGGTGGCCTACCGGAAGGGAAGGGGACAGGAGGAGAACAATCTGCATGCCACTAATGCAGATGTCTATGGGCGTCTGTAGTCGTCAAAACGCTCTGGCTACTCGCCTGTCTCCCTATACTGTAAAAAATATTTAGATACATGACTCCCCTTATTCCGGAGTTGCTAATGTCATAGTTTTTATTTTTACCATAGAGATTTTTCTTTCTGATGTCTATGATTTAGACACTATAAAGAAATATCTAAATCACACCTCTTACTCGAACGAGCCCTGCAGTAATCGCTTATGATATCACTGTGTAGATACTGTATTGTCATTCTACAAAATTGAGATGAAATACACGTGAAAAAATTTAATATTAATTGAATATTTTTTTAATCACAATTAAAAATCGAGAGAAAATGATGTCGGTTACATGTTGCAATGCGAATCTTTTTCAGTATGAAAAATAATCAAATAACGCTCGCTTCTCTGATTTCCTGTCGCACACGCCTATCCATTTCCACGAAATGAGTCCCACAAAAAAATCCAGCAACCGATAAAAATAGTTTCGATGTGATTATCATTACATATTTATATAAATAAATTATTTATTATAGTAATAAAAATCCTACTGGAAATATTTTTTTCCTTTCTTAGATCACCGATTTTTGATTTTTTTTTTTGCGTTTAAAATAGGATGTACTCACCCTGACAGCCATTATGGGAAGTGTATGGGATGAGCTGAAGATCGTAAGTGATGGGCTTTATCGACTGGCCGGTTTTATATGACCCATCACTGGCCGCGGGCGGTCAGACGCGCCCGATGAGTGATCACAAATTTCGATTATTACAACAATTGTATCGTTCTATATTAGGGTTGCCATCCCAATTTACTTTTTTTATAGGATAAGGGGCAAACGAGCAGGTTGTAGGTAACTACCGCCGCCCATAGACATCCGCATGACCAGAGGTTATGCAGGCGCATTGCCGTCCTTTAAGATGGGAGTAAGCTCTTTTCTTGAAGAAATACCGACCGGAAATACCGACGGCGGCAGCTGGTTCGCGGTAGGAAATTGTGCTTGAAATGCACAGTTGTAGGCTTTCGAACATCAATGTGGTGATAAATTTAAAATTGTGTTGTTATAAACCAGGATAATTCAGTTAAAAATTAGGACGTATTAATATTCTTTTTATATGTATAGCAAGCGATCATATGAAATCTTGTTACCCGCTAATGGTGGCTTGTGTGGTGGTAAATCCCCTATAAGAAAGTAAGTGTGGTTATGTACACGCGTTGAAAGTTATTATTCTTTGGCGTAATAAGATTTTTTTTTAATTATCTTTCTTCTTATACTACGTTTGTGGAAAAAAGAGTGCATTTTTTGGAAACAAAAATGTTGACTGTAGCTAGTTTCAGGGTGTCGGTTTTTCGTGACTGTGTGCGCATTTTAAATATTTACTCTCACTGTTTGGGTATTCACAAGTAAAGTTTGTCAACGCAAGCGCAATAGCCTTCTGCTGTATACCGACGCCCATAAACTTCCGCATTTTACTTTCCTTCCGCCTTCGCCTCTAATGGGCCACCGAAACCTCACAAACAACACAAAACGGGACTGAGTAGTTATCGCTTTGGGGCGGTGTCATAAAAGCGGCGCTCTCCGGCTGTGCTGACCCATTTCGGCAGCAATGCAGCAACACAACTTCTAATAACAAATAATTACATAGCTTCTAACTTAAAATTATGTAGTTAAATAGGTATGTTTTAATTACAGTGTTTCAATATATATAATAAAAATATGCATTATTGTAATTAAAATGCAGGTTTTCCAGGACAAAAGACGCCACGGGAATAAAAACCAGGGCATGTACTGGGAGAACAAGACGGTTGGCAGCCCTAATGTATATAGAACGAGGACTGCCGGGTGTAAATGTCAGTCGCGTTTTTTTCACGAAACCATACGAAAATAGGACCCTTAAGTACCATCGTTTTGACCTTCGAAAACCAGATCCTTATAAGAGCGCGTTATGCAATGCTTAACGTGTACTAGTATATAACCAGTGGCATTCATTGACGCAGCGATGGATTAATGATCTTACCTCCGTGAAGCGATTCAGTTTTTGAACAAAAACTTCATAATGCACAGCTGACTAGGGAAGCAAGCTGGCGAGTACGTTACTAGAGTTACGAAAACGAGGCCAAAGAAAGTTGAAATATAAGTTAGAGGAGATAGAAAGAGGCAGAGTTTCGTCTCGTATGTTACTGTAGGGGCGAGAGACGGAGATGCGTGCACACTTTTTCTGTGTCTCTTTTTCACTCATAGCCAGCGCATAAAATAAAGTTAAGTTAGTAACTTTTTTTCTTCAGTCGTGTGGCTTTATTTTTTCAAATATTATATATAATAGGGCAAACGAGCATTCGGAGTTTTTTGGTCGATCCATACATATTCACATAGTTTTTATGCAGATATGTCGCCCCCTCCCTTCTCTTCGATATGCCATCGGAAACCCACACACCGTCCGGAAAGCGACAGCATAGTTGTCTCTTGGCGGAGGTGTCATGTGACCGAGAGGTACCTCCATTGATTTATACAGGTGTATTTGTAAATCAATGAGTCCCCTGTCGTGCCAGCTCAATACCGTTACAACGCAGCATGGCGCCTCTTACTGGCTCTCCATTTCTTAGTACAGTTCTTCCACTAAGATAACCCGAGTTGTGATTGCTGGAATATGTCACATACTACCGCCGTAAAGTGACAACTTCAGTGTTGCGTTTCGTGCGGCTTGTGAGTAGCCGGTGGCCCATTGGCAGGGGAAGGAGGACACCGCATCTTCATTTTAATTATGTGGATGTTCATGCGCGTCGGTAGTCGTTAAAAGGCTCCGGTTTCCCGTTTGCCCCTCTATTCTTTAAAAAAAAGTCGGTTACTTAAATCGACTGACCTGCATTTAAATTAAATACATAATATATTTTTAATTTGTGATAACAAAAAAAAAATACACAAACCTGAATACAAACGAACGTTACTTTGTGTATCTAATATTAAAATGTATACGAATTTGATAAAATTGATACATAGTTATAATAATTAAGTTTATTCTTTTATAACATGCATATTGCAACAGATTGTACAACGGGAAATGACATTAAATACACCAGGAAAATTCGGAGCGTCAACAGTTACATATTATATACTTGACCTGTGGGTAAATTACCAAGACTAGTTGACAGAGCTTGAGAAGCTTAAGGTTCAATAAGAATTCTTCTTTTCTGTTTTGTTTTTTTTTTCTAGGATTTGACTTGTGCTGCGGAAGCGAAGAGATGCCTAATACCATGTTTGGGGTCGAAAGAACCACGGACGCATTCTATAATTTTTGTTCCGATATGACAGTATTTTTAATAGCTAATTTAAATCGTATTTTAGGCAGTTAAACTGGTCTCGACGCTGCCATGACCAACCGTAGACGAGTGGTCCTGCGTCCGAGTTCCGGGACAGTGCATAATCGGTGCATAAAGTGTTATTGGGACTTTTCAATTTATAATAACAGTCCGAAGCCGGGAAGATAGCGGCGTGTCACCCCCGTGTCTCGGAGTGCATCTTAATGCGTCGGTCCTGCGCCTGATTACTCTTAGGTCATGTCTTAATTGGTTACTTAAGAAAGTCCCTCAAGAAAATCTTTTTTATGTACATTTTTTTTCTAAAATAGTAAATTTGTATGAAGTGGAACCATGGAGACATAGATATAGAAGGGAAGCCAGTGTAGAACGCGTCCGTCTAAGTCGAAAGAGAAAGCAATTGTTGTTTACTATCTTTCTCTGTTTTCTCATTGATTTCCCTCTGCGCGTTTCGCATACGTGATTAGAAATACAAAGATAGTATATTGCATCGTCATCTTCCAACTCTATTCGCAGTCGTTGTCCTGCCTATGACTTGCCTACTCTATCTCTGTTATCTCGATGAGAAAATCTCCACTCATTTAAAATTTAGCACGTCAACACTATTTAAAAAAAAAGAACGTTGTGAATATGTTATCCGAACATTATTACAGAAAACAAAAAAGTTTTATTTCATCAGAATTCTACTCCAGCACACTCGTTCGCCGACAAAACATTCCCATACTGCCATTCATCCAATGAAGATCCAGCTCTGGATTTACACGCAGTGTTATTTTAGAGGCAGTCGGAGCTAATGCCCAGGGCGGCAAACTGTCTGGGGAGGCAAAATTTGCAAAATTGGATTTGCCTGTGAAAAATATAATGTGGGTAATCATAGATTTAGAAAAAAAACAAAATATACAGTAGGGGCGTCTCAGAACAGTCCATACAAAAGATGTGCATCTGTCAAATTATGCACTTTGTAAAAACAACTTAAACACGTGCGCGTAACGTTGACATTTCAATTTTTGCACACACTTTAAATAGAATCAGCTTTGTAAAAAGACTCAAAACTGTATGCGCTATGTTGACGTTGCAAAAAAATACGTTTGTGTTCTACGACGGATGCTTTACAATGACAGTAGAATATCAAATCGTATATCTCGTATTTTCGTAAATCAATTTGGGTAATAGAATTATGTATGTGTCACTAGTATCGCAAAATGTACTCATCTAAATAAAAACTTTATTATTAATCTCGTCGAAGTATGTAATATAAAATTAACATTTTGCAACAAATATTTTGGCAAATACTCAGTGATGGGGGGGCATTTTCTGCATTGCCCAGGGGCACGGAACTTTAAACCTGTTAAGAGGTAATAGCTGAAACCGAGGGCACAAAACATATTTCTTTGATGGGTTGAAGATATTGTGGAGTTACAGTACGGAGTGTAAAGAGCTTGAGGGATGATAAGCAGGTTTCCTGAAGTAGACTTCCTTACGCACGCCTGACTTGGGGAGAAAGCTGGTGCATGCGTGACGAGAGCGTTACAGAAATAAGGCCAACGGAAGTGGAGAGGGAGATACAAGTTGGAGAACATATAAACAGGCAAAGTTAAGTTTTGTATTACTGCAGGGACAAAAGAGAGAGACACGAGCAAAGATTTTCTTTGTCTCTTTCGCTCATAAACAGTTACGTTTCATTTAGTTAAAGTTTTATTTCGATCGATCGTGTAAAACACACTCGCTTTTTTCAACAAACTCACCTTCATCCTTCGCGGGCTCGAAAACCCCGATGAAATGCGGTATCCTTCCACGCTGGTATGGTATTTATGTGAGTGGGAGGTACCTCGTCGGTAACGCTGGCAAAATACCACTACTCCTCTAAGCCACTTTGCTGGCCATTTATAAAAGCGATAAGTGACTTAGATGTCAACTTGCAAGGACACCTAGTTCTTGCAGGTTGACATCTAAGTCTGTGTGTATTTGATAGTCACTAATATAAATAGAAAATTGAATAACATAGCAATGCTATGAAGCTGGCTTTATTGGGCCTCTCTTCGCTTTCACAGCATAAGTTCAGGTCCGGAAATATAAAAGAGGAATATCGTAAAAAATAATTTTGAAAAAAAATTGCCTCGGGGTAAACAATACGAGTGAAACTGCGTGGCACAGCTGGTATGTATAAAACAAGGATACTATGCGAGTCGACAGCGCCGGTCGATCTTATAGTACAGGCGCTAGTCGCTGTAAGTGTAACAATCAAGAAAGACTTCATCACTGCACACAAGTAAAATTTTTATTTGATTATTTATAAAGAAGATTGAAGTTCAATGGAAGTGACTTCAATCATATATTATTATTAGTTTTCCAATCAGTGCCAATAAAACTATAGATTTCAAACAAAAAATTATTATCAAAATTTTCCAAACAAAAAATAATCATCAAAGTCAGAGTTCTGAGGTCACAACTCACAAATATAAAAGATTAATAACACATTTTGATCACCTCAATATATGCGATTTCGCTGCCATTTACACTTTCCTCCCATCGCACATCCCCCCCCCCCCCCATCAGTTTCACTGGAAATTTACACCACTATCGATATATTACGATTCTATATATCTATTTACACACTATGTGAGCGAGAGGTTCCCCCCTCCCCGTCTCCGTTCGTTTAAGTTTTAACGTATATATATATATATATATATATATATGTACGATATGTAAAAAATGAGAATAATTCACATAAATTAGAGAAAAAAAAAATTTCAAATGTGATAAGGTAATAAACGTTAATAAATCTGGTCGTTAAATCAAGGAAAATGATATAGTAAAATATTTCAAAAAGCGAAAAATAGTAAGATCATATTAGTATAAATTAATTTATGTCTGAAATCGTTAAAAACTAAAAAGCAAGCCACTGAAAATGGACCTTTAGCGTCTTCAGTCGAATAGAAAGTAGAAAATGACTCTACGTTTATTTAATATATTGCTCGAACGTATTCGGGTATAAGTTTTACAATATATATACATATATATATGTACGTAAGTCTCTCCATGTTGGGTGTTTCTCGGTCGGACAGAATTCGTAATGAAGTCATAAGGCAGAGAACTAAAGAATAAGCTCGCTGAAGTGGCAATGGGATGTTCAGACACTCAGGAGAACCGATGGCAGATGGGCCAGCAAGTTTCTGGACTGGTGGCCGACCTTAGGAAAATGAAGTGTTGGTCGACCGTTCCTCGGGTGGGCAGACGATCTCCGTGCAGTAGTCGGTCCGGGATGGATGCGAGTAACAGGAGACCGGTCGACTTGGTGTTCATTGCGAGAGGCCTATGTCCAGCAGTGGACCGACAAGGGGTGATAATGATGATGATGAAAAGTCTTACCTTATATACTTGCACCAGTACGTAAATTACATACAATTTGTACCAGCTCTTATACTATAAGTTCGCTCGGGGCGGTCTGTGCCGGGGGGCATTTTACTGCGATATAAAAAGCTCTTTCATTTTATTTCGGTACATTCAAATTTAGACCTTACCAGCACACCGAGGTACTTCCACTTCCAAATGGCATTCAAGATAATACTCGTATTTCAGTCTTTTGAACTCCAACGTCTATGGACATCATAGACATATTATACCATAGAGAATATTGCTGGTTGTCTATGCGTTATAGCAACCAAGCGGATATCATTAGATCTCGGTAGTGCAACTACAGGTTAGTAAATCTATTAACTTCCATGGGCCCTGAAGCTAAGGGGCTCCTTGGAAGCAAATGTCCATGTTCAGCTGTCGTCATTGCGAGATACAAGGGTTTATCTGAGTATTTCTCCCTGTAGTTAAGCCCCCGGGGCTCATTTGAAATGACCCACCCATGTATGAGTTATGTCACTGTAAGATCTTTCTATTTTAACTAGCTATCCCCACAGACGTTCTGTCCTAAATTCTATTTGTTGTCATCATTGTAACTTGTCAACATTATGAACAATTTTAAAGATGAACGACCTTTATCACTTTTGTGTATGAAAAATAGGTAGTAGCCGATTCTGAGACCTACTGAATGTGATTACAATAAAATTACTTTTACGGATTTTATCGCTTTTATTAAATTATTTATGTAGCCCGACGTTTCAGAAGCTTTATAGCAACCATGGTCACGGTTGGACTGAGATGACAGATGTCCTGATGTACCAAGTTTTTAAAAGTACCGGAAGAATTATAATTTTAGTTACTACATAAATAATTTAATAAACCGCGATAAAATCCGTAAAAGTAATTTTATTGTAATCACATTCAGTAGGTCTCAGAATCGGCTACTATCTATTTTTCGCGTAAACTTAAGACATCAATACTGAATGTGCATTTAAAATTTTCTAAAAATCGATAAGGCCGGCAGTAAGGTAACTAACATTCTGACACGAGAAATTTATATGTAAGATAATTTTACCTACTTATTTTTGAACTATGTAATACTTACCTGTATGTAAACAAGTATTATATTTATATACAACATGTGTGTATTTTTATACGCTATTATATGCGCATTCGCTGAAACTCTTGTAAGTATACCTTCTCTTTTGAGTTGTTTTTATCTTAAATGCATTAAATTAAAATCATTAAATTAAATGCATAACATTAGGTACGAAGTATAAAGAGAAATCGACAATGATTGCAATTGTAACAGCCAAATAAACATTCATGATTCACACGAGCTACACTCCAGTTAACTGCTCGAGAGAACAACGCGACCTCAGCTCACTGGTAGATACTTCTATGACAGCAACTTCCATCCGTTTGCGGTGCGTTTTAAACGGGTTGAATTTTATTTTAGCTCGTGATCGTAGCGTGCGCCATCGCCGCGGCCCAGGCCGGCGTGGTGTCGCCCGTCAGCTACGCGCACCCGGCGCCGCTAGCATATGCGGCCGAGCCCGTCGTGCACTCCGCGCCGCTCCCAGTACAGCTTCTCGTACGACGTGCACGATGGTCTGACCGGAGACGCCAAGAGCCAGCACGAGAGCAGAGACGGTGACGTGGTACAGGGCGCCTACTCCGTCGAGGACCCCGACGGCACCAAGCGCACAGTCGAGTACACCGCCGACCCACACAACGGCTTCAACGCCGTCGTGCACCGGGAGCCTCTGGTCAAGGCTGTGGCCCCCGTCGTAGCCAAGGCCGCCACCCCGGTCGCCTACGCCGCCTCCCCCCTGGTGCACTCCGCTCCCCTGGTGCACTCCGCCCCTCTCGTGCACTCTGCCCCACTAGTGCACTCTGCCCCTGTGGTGCACTCTGCCCCACTCGCCTACTCCGCCCCTCTCTACCACCACTGAGTCCCGATCTAATCAAACCCGATTTGTAAATACAGTTGTTAGTAATGAGTAGCAAATAAAATATTTATACTTTTTTATTTACGTTTTTCACTCCGACGTACATGTGGTATTAGCGATCCGCCCCGGCTTTGGCCGTAAATATATTATATTAACAAATTATATTCTAAACTGGATACCGCATGAAAGCCCTTTCATTATTTATATTTGACAAAATCGATCACACGCATACAAAGAGTTTTTGGGGATTTTGTTTTGTATCTTTCATCTATGAAAGAGAACTGGTCTGGTGAACTACTAAGGTAAATGCGATAGCCTTCTCCGAAGAAAAGAAAAGAGGAAAAAGGTTCTGATTTTTATTAATGAACCTTCCTGCATGATGCATGATTCGGGGTGTAAACTAATGAATGTATAATGAGAGCGGTACGTAAGTGTAATCGGGCGAAGCGGACGGAAGTAATGAGTGACATAAGTTAATTAATATAGAAAAAACAGTAAACTGATTTCAACGAAATCTTTACTGTACAATAAGTTGAAATTTAAGTAAATAAAAAAAGAATAATCGAAATCCATCCTATTGTCAGTGATACACGTAAACAAACACACATAAAAAAGGCCTGGATATGATATATAAATATCATGTCAGGCCACTCATAAAATATTGCGACAAAAAGATTTTATGTATAAAATTTATTCTCTAAATATAGAAAGAAAGAAAAGAAATAAAATGTACTTTATTAGCACACACACATAATGATATACACGGAAAAACAATCTTAATTTATAGACACATAATGTGCACAAAGGCTGTCTTACTGCTAGGATAGCAATCTCTACCAGACAACCTTTGGTAAAAGGAAAACAAACAAAAAACGCTCTTGAGTAGGGAACATATAAAACACAAATAGTCATGAATGAAAGAAACAAAAAAAAGCAATAATATTATACTTAAATATATATAAACATTCATAAATATTTATTATAAAATATACTGAAATAAACATGACATATTTACACATTAGTATAAATACATATTATTACTAAATGACAGTTAAATTAGCGAGAGCACAATTCTAAATAATGACGTTTAACTAAACTTTAAAATGTGATAAGTTTTTCGTCTGTTTAATATTTATGGGCAAAGCATTCCATAACTTTACAACCATGACGGTAAACGACATATTATAGCAGTAGGTTTCGGGTAGAACGAATTTCTTTGCATACTGAGATATGGAATTCAAATTTCTCTTTTAGATAATCTGGCGTTTTGGGATCGTGTAAAATACTAAAAAGAAATGACAGCAGTTTAGCATTCAGGCAAAACCTACTTGGAAGGCACTTGAGCGTTGAGGGGAACTTTGAAATGTGGTCATATTTGCGCACACCAAATATGAATCTAATAGCGAGATTCTGGAGGCGTTCAAGCTTATTGAGCTGTTCTTCAGTCAAATTGACAATAGGATGGATTTCGATTATTCTTTTTTTATTTACTTAAATTTTTCAACTTATTGTACAGTAAAGATTTCGTTGAAATCAGTTTACTGTTTTTTCTATATTAATTAACTTATGTCACTCATTACTTCCGTCCGCTTCGCCCGATTACACTTACGTACCGCTCTCATTATACATTCATTGGTTTACACCCCGAATCATGCATCATGCAGGAAGGTTCATTAATAAAAATCAGAACCTTCCTCTTTTCTTTTCTTCGGAGAAGGCTATCGCATTTACCTTAGTAGTTCACCACACCAGTTCTCTTTCATAGATGAAAGATACAAAACAAAATCCCCAAAAGCTCTTTGTATGCGTGTGATCGATTTTGTCAAATATAAATAATGAAAGGGCTTTCATGCGGTATCCAGTTTAGAAAATAATTTGTTAATATAATATATTTACGGCCGAAGCCGGGGCGGGTCGCTAATACCATATGTACGTCGGAGTGAAAAACGTAAATAAAAAGTATAAATAGTTTATTTGCTACTCATTACTAACAATCTTATTTACAAATCGGGTTTGACTAGATCGGGACTCAGTGGTGGTAGAGAGGGGCGGAATAGGCGAGTGGGGCAGAGTGCACTAGTGGG
>JAFELO010000134.1:273243-283461 GCA_017140195.1 Eumaeus atala
GCGCCGCATATGCGAGCGGCGCGGAGTGCACGACGGGCGCGGCCGCATATGCGAGCGGCGCCGGGTGCGCGTAGCTGACGGGCGACACCACGCCGGCCTGGGCAGCGGCGATGGCGCACGCTAGGATCACGAGCTGAAATACAATTCAATCCGTTTAAAACGTTTCGCAAGCGGATGGAAGCCGCTGTCATGGAAGTATCTAGCAGTGAGTTGAGGTCGCGTTGTTTTCTCGAACAGTTAACTGGACTGTGGCTTGTGTATCATGAATGTTTATCGGTCTGTTACAAATGCAATATTACCAAATGCTCTATAGTACCAACATAATATTTTTAGCATTTAAACGAGTGTTACCATAATTAAGTTACAAGAATTTCAACTAATGATATGACAGATTATGAAAATACACACGTCTCAAATGTATACTACTCAAATTATAAAGCTGAAAGCTTGTTTTTTTTTGTTAGAACGCGCTAAGTTAAGGAACTGCTTTACCATTTTAAGGGAATATTTGTTCCTGTTAGTCCATTTATTAAGGTAGGCTAAGGCGCATAGTTTATATATGTATATAAATAAGGTTATTATACATATATATGGACAAGGGAAGCCAACCTAGAACACGGTCGGAAGAGACAGCATATGTAGTACTCTCTCCGTCTCTCTTTTTTTCTTTCATTTCTTTCTGCTCAATGTGCATGCGAGAATAGACAGACAAGGATAGTACTGCTTTCGTATTTTCTTTCTCTGTCTACCAATACGGCCAGTCGCCGTCATATAACTGCCTATGCATCCCTTGTCTATGTTATCTCTATGGTTATACGTTCCGGAATGAAATATTGCTAATAAAATAAATAATTTTTTCACACAGGTAAGTATTACATAATTGATCGTTCAAGAATACGTAATTGATATTTAATGCCATACCTTGAATGCCATTTGGAAGTGGTAGTACCTCGGTATGCTGGGAAGCTCTAAATTTGAATGAGCCGAAATAAAATCAAAGAGCTTTTTATATCACAGTAAAATGCCCCCGGCACCGATAGCGCCAGCGCGAACTTAAATAGTACAAGAGCTGGTAGAAATTATATGTTTATATGTAATGTATTGGAGAAAGCATTAAGGAGACTTAAATGTTTTGTTAGTTATAAGTAATTATAGCCAAAGCACGTGTAGCAAAGGATTTTGAGAGCTTTCTGACTTTCTAAATATGTCAAGCGGCTAAAGGTCTAAAATCCGTGATGGCGCGCGTATTTTATTATTTTGACATATTTTAACTATAAGATATAATAATATTTTATATTTAAGGCGCATAGTGTGAAAGGAATATGAAGAGTAAAATAATGTGAAACATTTTACGCTCGTGTAACCCTTACGCTTTACCGTGCTTACGTCATTTACATGCAAGGTGTCCTTTCACTTTACAGTTATGTTCATTCATAAGGAGCAGAATCCAAAAGCGTGTCCGAGCTGACATATTTCTAGTAGAAGAAATTAGCTACCTTTACCTTGATCTAGTTACATATTTATTTTGTTTATTAGCATTTTGTTTTTAATTATTTTACTCTCCAGTATTGTGCAATCTAATTAAAATTTAATTTCATTTTTTTTCTAAAACAGGCCCGATCAGTTAATCAGTGAATTGTGGTTTCAAATAACAAAAGTTATACGCCATCTCACACCCTTGCTCAATATTGTTACTGTAAATGTCATCCAGCTCTCGCACTATAACACTAACCGGCTCACCGGCGCAGACTTGCGCAATACTTTGACATAGACCTTCATTAACTATCCATTTTTTGGGTTCCGTAGCCGAAAGTAGGCTCGGTAATTTACGATGTAAGCGATGTTTAGGTTTCCCGCTACGGAACTATTCATAGGTGGATAGATAGAGTCCTACTCGCTTTAGGAATGTTTTTTATATATTATTAATTGTTTCCCACTACTACGCCCGCATAGAGTGCAGAGAAGACTAAGAGCAAAAGTTAGCATTTCTAGTTTGTGTAGCTTAGGTATGTGTCATTCCAGTACTTATGCCACAACATTGTCAAGTTTCTCCAAAATCCCTTCAGTAGCTTTAGTCTTTCGCATTTATTCTATCACTAGCGATCTTCCCCGGCATAACTCATACGGGCGGCATCACAGCACGGGCCAGATCAAATCATATATACTTCCCCGGGAATTGTTCTATCTGTTGGCGAAAACCGCATGAAAATCCATTCAGTCGTTTTCACAGGATTGACTCTTTCGTGTTTATTCTATAACTAGGAGCGCCCCACGGTTTTACGCGCGTGTCTCCGGTATATTTCCGACATACGACAACGTTTCAGGCTTTCTAACTACAAAAATTAGGGACTTCCATACTAAACTATGTACGAAGAGTCAACCCCTATGTCACCCCTTACGGGTAAAATGTCCAGAAACGCTTTAATACGTATCCAGATATTTTTGTCGGTAGCCCAAAAATAAAGTTTCATGTTTCTAACTAAAAATATGAATTCCACACGAGTGCAAACGTCCAATCCCTATTTCAGGATGAAAATTCCAACA
Organism: Eumaeus atala; assembly: GCA_017140195.1. NCBI lineage: Eukaryota > Metazoa > Arthropoda > Insecta > Lepidoptera > Lycaenidae > Eumaeus > Eumaeus atala. The sequence goes on from JAFELO010000134.1 coordinate 275,788, forward strand.
TTCCTTCCTTGGTGTGTACTCAATAAAAAGAACTTACTCACTAATGTTATGTTCCTAGCTTTCATAGTTTTGCGGCACCATGAATGTGTCAGTCAGGACTTGCTTCCTATCAGTGTAAAGAAGATAATGTTAGTAGGTACAAGTAGGAACTAAGAGAAGGCTACACCTACTTGCACTTCCCCGAGAACTCCTAGGTGTGCGTTGAATATCTTGACAAGACGGTGTGAAGACCAGATCGAAATCCTCATCGGAATTTGGTGGCTACCATAGCTTATCATAGATTATTCATTAGGGATATACACTCGAAGTTCATCATACAGTATCAACAAACAAAATCCTGTAATTTTTTTTTATAGAATAGGGGGGGGGAGTCTTTTTACGACTATCAACGCCCATTAACATCCACAAAATTACTATGCCGATGCGTTGCCCTCCTTTCCCCCATCCCCGAAGGGGGGGGCCATTAAAAACTAAGCATTATTTTAAACCCGAGTGTTGATAAAAAGAAACTCGTTCGTAAATGTAAAATTGTCTATATAAAGAGATTTGTGGAGATATTTAAATACTATTTATTTTAATTCAAGTGCACGACCGAGAAGGAAACTCTCGCTCACATGATGCCGGCCTAAAGTGACATCTTCGGTGTTGCATTTCATCCGGTGGTTAGGGGGCGGGAAGATAAGGAGGAGGGAAACGCATCGGTATAGTGATAATGCTGATGCTCATGGGCGTCGATTGTCACAAAAAGGATCCGGTAGCTGTTAATGACTACCGACGCCCATCAACAAACGCCTAAGCCTGCTTACACACCGTCCCTCCAATAGGCTACAGGCCTTGAAATATAGGAGGACTTGTAGGGCGCCCTGTAGCTCGGTGGAGCGACGACTTAAGAAAGGTCGCGGGTGGCGAATGGATGAGGGCTGCCGACGATCGGGATGATTGACGCTCTGAGGAGAAGGCCAACGTTCAACAGTGGACGGCAGAGCTCCTTCTTCGATTATGTATCACTAATGTGATATAAAATAATCATACAAGAACAAAAATAATCAAAAAAGAACAAAGAAAACAATTCAATTTAACTTGTAATTTTGGTGAAGGAACTCGATCATGGGTCATCTATGGAGATGACCCATGACGCTCTATGATGATGATAACGATGACGCCGTTAGAGATCTATATATCTATCAGTACGCCTTTATTCTTCGGCTCCGAAAACATTGTATCGCCTTTTTTAAAGAATTGCGTAGATGGAGGAAAATTGGTACATTTTCGAAACGAATCGGAAATTTGAAATTCGTGTATAGTTGAAGAATGTATGGAGAAAGATTACAGAAGACAAACATTTATATGCTATGCATTAGAAATACATTAATTAAAACAATACCATACTATGAGTCAGCCACTTACAACACATGCATGTAGTGTTATGATAGACTTATGACAAGTGTCAAACACAACAGATGATATTTGACGTTAAGTGTAATTTTTTAAAAAATATTTTACTATTTTTTTAATTGAGATCAGACTTCAAAGCCTGAGCGATTATAGTTAACACGTAAAGATATATAATTTATTTAGTATGTGGTTAAATTAAAAACGTATATAAATAAGTATAAATATTTTATTTGCTACACATTACTAATAACCATATTTACAAATCGGGTTTGACTAGATCGGGACTCAGTGGTGGTAGAGAGGGGCGGAGTAGGCGAGTGGGGCAGAGTGCACCAGAGGGGCAGAGTGCACTAGTGGGGCAGAGTGCACGAGAGGGGCGGAGTGCACCAGGGGAGCGGAGTGCACCAGGGGGGAGGCGGCGTAGGCGACCGGGGCGGCGACCTTGGCTACGACGGGGGCCACAGTCTTGACGAGAGGCTCCCGGTGCACAACGGCGTTGAAGCCGTTGTGTGGGTCGGCGGTGTACTCCACTGTGCGCTTGGTGCCGTCGGGATCCACGACGGAGTAGGCACCCTGTACCACATCACCGTCTCTGCTCTCGTGCTGGCTCTTGGCGTCTCCGGTCAGACCGTCGTGCACGTCGTACGAGAAACTGTACTGGGGGTGCGGGTCGTACTCTTCCACTTTGGCGACGGGCGCCGCATATGCGAGCGGCGCGGAGTGCACGACGGGCGCGGCCGCATATGCGAGCGGCGCCGGGTGCGCGTAGCTGACGGGCGACACCACGCCGGCCTGGGCCGCGGCGATGGCGCACGCTAGGATCACGAGCTGAAATACATACATTCATTATTAATTAAATACATCCAAATAATTCAACTTAGGTTATAAAATAAGGCTAATGGAGGCCGCGTTTAGGAAAACGAAGTGTTGGACGACCGTTCACCAGATGCAATAACTGATCTTTGACGGATGCGAGTAGCAGATCGATCATTTTGACGTTCATTGTAAGAGGCCCATGTCCAGCAGTGGACCGATAAGGTCTGATAATGAAGATGATGAAAGTATACAAGTATTGTATAGTAACACAGGTAGATACACGGAAGCCTGCTGTTGTGGTGTCCTAGCGTCTAGCTGGTACACTAGCTGCATACTGATAAATCACCTAAGTGAAGTTCGTACATTTATTTATTCAAATTATCCCTCCATCTTCGGTCTGGCAACTCTCAAAGCTTACTGAGCTACAAATAGACAGAAGAAAAATAACAAAATATTTTATTTTTTTTTGAGCTGGCGTCTAAATAGTAACAATTTAAACATTACCTTGAATGCCATTTCGAAGTACTCTGTACTGGGGAGGTGCGTGTTTGAATGTGCCGAAACAAAACGAAAGAGCTTTTTATAGCTCAGATGAGTGCCCCCGGCGCGGCCGAGTTGTCGCCCGCGCTGACTTAAGGCGAACCGAAAGTCTTGCACATTGTCTTTGACATAGAACTCCAATAACGAACCTATTGTTTCAAATATAATAATAATAATGATGTTAATGTCGTCCTAGTCGAATTTCGCCCACGTCCGTGCTGCATTTACAAGTGTTCCTCATTCACCTATTCCGAAATGACGGATGACACGTCCAGAGAGAAATGAGGCGCAGGACCGACGGCTTGGCGTGTTCCTCTAAGCTATGTTATTAGACTTTGAAAAATCCTAGTAGCACTTTTTTTTTGGTATCGACCCGGGACCTCACTCTGTGGCTGAACACGTTAACCACTAGACCACGAGGCACTTACTTAGTAAGTCATTAAATATTAATTACATTTTCTCGCCAAGAGCGCTGGCAGTGCGTAAATGGCGTAAATGTGTTGAAGTGTAATGGCGTGTAAATTTTCTGACGCAGGGAAACGCATTTACGCACCATCACCGGCTTTGGGTCCAGTGTGAAGAGCTGGCATAAGGCGCTTGTGAACTATAAATCATTAGTGTACGCTCGACGGTTAGTCCGTCCACAAAGAACTCTCTCTGTGCTAGGGTACCCCCATAGATATATCCTCTCCGCACCACACGGCAATCCCCGCCAACTTCGGGACAGTGCCATGGGGTAAGGTTCCTATCCTCGGCCCTTATGCAAAAGCACTTCTCCTGCTCTCTATTACCCTCTTCTTATAAGAGGGATACAAAGAGCATCCCCCTTGATTTGATTCACTTCAGTCGAGGTGTCTACGTTCACTCCAGTACTCAGCCGCACCGCCACGACAAGACTTGAACCACGGTGGTGAAGAGGTAGTGTCTGCATTGTAGCTGAACTCCACGACCCTGGGGGTCTCTCGCTCATATGATGGAAGGAGGGCTACACGTTCGCAGAATAACTGTGCGTGTGGATGTCAATGATTGACGGTAGCCAGTTAAGGGCGTCGACAGCTCGTATGAACCCTTAAATTATGAAAAAATATGCGGATGCATAATTGTTGAGCAGACGTGTTGGTCTCATCGGAGGTCGACCTCCCCTCCTCAAAAACACACAAAATGCACAAATTGCGGTAGAGTGACAGCTGTGGTGTCACGTTTCGTGTGGTTCATGAGTAGCTGGTAGCACATGGTGAGGGGTTTAGCGCATTTGCATTAAGGTGCGTATACTTTAAAAGAAACGGGGCAAATTCCACGGGGATGAAAAACTACGTGTACGAAAATAGTACGAGACAGTTACGCCAGGAATAACTAAAATGTGATAATTTGGCCCATTGGAGCCAATTTAGGGTTAGGGGGGAGGTGATGAAAATTAGGGCAACGCATCGGCATAATTATGCTGATGCTAATGGGCGTCGGTGGTCGTTGGAAGGCTCCGACTGCTCTTTCGTACCATTATACTATCAAAAAACTGAATTTTAGATGTTTTTTTTTAATAGATATTCGCTATCCAAATATAACATAAGTATACTTCAGATCTGTGGAGCTGACACACAGTGTTTCCTTTTTATTTTGGCCTACAAAACTTTTTAGTATCATACCAGTAAGTTGAGTTAAAATTTGAAACCATCATGAAAATGTCATTTGAGTCTAAAAACAGTTGCCAAAAAGAAATTATCACTGAACACAAAAAAACCAAATAAGTTAAATATACAGATTCTTTTCTATATTCGAGCTTACGTCTATTTTCTAAGAGGACTAAAAGAAAGTAAGGTCAGTAACCCAGAGATTCATCTACAACGTCTAACATTTCCCTTGAACAGTAATTTACCTATCATATAGTAGTACCTATCATATAGTAGGAGCCATTTGGTAATTATGGACGCCCTTTAACATCTGCAGGAAGGTCGCATTCGCTGAACCGCCATCCGTCACGAGGCGGCCATTCGAGATATATTTCACAGCCATCAACGAGCAAGGAATGTGCCCTGACAATTGTCATTTCAGTTTTCTCACTTTTTGAGGTATATCAGTGACCCTCACTTCTCTTGCTGATATCCTTATCCTATAAAATCTCGATACTAATGCAGACATTTTGTCCAGGGTATGTTCAGGTTACGCGCCGTGACTCCCCTGGTCCGCAATGGCACCAGGCTGCAGAAGACGCTGCATGACCCCCTGGAACACGCCACGGGCATCGAGAAGCGAGAGCTGTTGGCACACCTAGCTGGTGACTGCGACCCGTTCCACATGAGGAGTATTAAGAAAGGTTACTTAATTTTGAACAACAATAACACATCTTCACGACAGCTTATGGAGCTGGCGTGAAGGGAACGGTTAGGCAAAGTGAACGTAGTGTCATACCTACCGGAATTGGGCTGGCACGACCGGGGAAGTACCTTTCGCTCACATGATAACGGCGTAAAGTGACAGCGTCGCTGTCGCGCTTCGTGCGGTTTGTGAGTTGCCGATGGCCCATTGTGGGGATGATAGAAGGGCAACGCATCGTACGCATCATACGTGTGTAACAATCATGCGAATGCCCATGGGCCTCGGTAGTAATGAAAAGGCTCCGATTTGACCTCTTATGCTATAAAAATATAGCAGTCACCGTCATGCCTACACTGTCTGGCTGCAAAATATAGCAGTCACCGTCATGCCTACACTGTCTGGCTGCAAAATATAGCAGTCACCGTCATGCCTACACTGTCTGGCTGCAAAATCAGACGTTTTACAGATGCGTTGCCGGCCTTTGAGAAATTAATGAGCTCATTTCTTACAGATCCAGATCCACATAAATGTTAAGGATAAATCTTGCATTCCATTTGATACTATGTGGATTGAAAAGTACTCGGCCCAACACAGATTCATTCAATTCTAAAAATCAAATATACCCACATAGTTCCGTTCAGACTAGTTTCAAAACGTGTGCGATCATTATTTATGATGTTATTTTTTTTTTTAACAAAGCAATCGGACATAGTTTGTGCAAATGGAGCATTTCGAGCAGCGTGCAGTGATTAAGTACCTCCATAAGAAGGGGCTATCACCGAAAGCCATCCATGACGATGTGGTCAGTACTTAGGAGATTCTGCTCTGTTCCGTCATAAGTGGATAGCAGAACTCAAGTGTAGTAGAGTGTGTGTGAAAGATAAACCCGGCTTTGGAAGGCCTTCGACGTCCACTACTGTCAAAAATATTAAAAAATTACTTTATTTAATTATGAGCGACCGCAGATTAAAAATAAGAGAGATAGCCCAGATTATAGGCATCCCTTTTGAACGAACTCTAACCACCATCAACGAACGAGTCAATGAATTTGGTTTCCACAAGGTGTCTGCGAGGTGGGTTCCGCGACTGCTTTCAGTTGAACAAAAAAGAACGCGATTTACTATTTCACGTGACTGTTTGGAGTTATTTGAAGCCGATTTTTGAATCGGTTTGTTACAATGGACGAAACATGGGTACTGTACGCTAGAAACAAAACATCAATCGAAACGGTGGAGATGACCGGGTTCACCACCCCTAAAAGGCTAAGGCGATTTTGTCGGAAAATAAGGTAATGGCTTCAGTATTCTGGGACTCGAAGGGTGTGATTATTGTTGATTATCTTGAAAGGGGTCAGACTATAAACTCTTATTACTACTTTGTCTTACTACGTCGTATACGAGAGGAAATAAAAGAAAAGCGTCCAGGAATGCTCAGAACAAAAGGCCTGTTTCACTAAAATAACCCCCGTGTTCACGCGTCTGTGCAATCAATGGCTAATTTCCACAATTGCGGCTTTAAACAATTACCGCATCCACCTTATTCATCTAATCTGGCACCATCAGACTTCTTTCTGTTCCCTGACCTAAAAGCACTTGGGAGGTCAAAGATTTTCGACAAACGACGAGGTCAAAACAGTCGTAGAAGCATATTTTGACTCTAAGGAAGAATCATTTTTAACGGCCTAAATTCTTTAAATGGGAGATGGCAAAAGTGCATCGATCTTGACTATGATTAAGAATAACAAATTAAAAATATAATTGATTAATTATGTGTTCATTTTCTTCAGGCCGAATACTTTTCAAATCTACTCTCGTTGATCTGTGGGGCTACTAAAAATATCCAAACTTGAATAGAGAAGATGGCTGTGTATGCTTTTTACGTATTCGTACTTACCTACCTGAAAATAAAACAGAACTTTAACAGGAACACTTGTCCGTCTTTCCGTATGTATGTCTGTCAAGCCAGTTTCATCTAGTTGATATTTACCTCAGTTGCCTTGCTCTGCAACTCCTTGAAATACATAGACATAAAAATTATATGATAACCGACAAGAAGACGATCCACTTCAGGTTATGATTTATCCTATCTATCCGTTGACTAGTAAAATTAATTTGCTCTTTCAGGTCACGGCACGGCCATGTGTCCCAATCTCATCCCGAGCTCGAACAACAAGCGGATCGTCGGATGCGTATGCTCGCCGAAGGCCTTGCACGTGGAGTACATGGTACTGCACGCAGGGTATCCCAAGCGGTGCGGCTGCGGCTACTGGTTCGAGCTTTGTACAGTATCGCCTTTGTAGTGATGATCAGGGCTACGGGCTACAGGCGCTGGCTTGCTCAGGCCAATAGACTAGTGCAGGGGTTCCCGAACTTATTAGTACGCGGCGCGCTTAATGGTTTAATACGTGCTTGCCTCGCCCCTACCCACAAATACAATAATACGGTGCTAGAAAATATAACGAATGAGATTTATTCTAATGTTATATCTCGATTACAATATGATCTGAATATATAGAGCTAACGTCGATGACGTCAAGTCAGCGCTCTTGTGCAGTAGTAGTAGTAGTAGCGCCTACGTATTGTGGAAAAGGGCCAGGCGCAAGGAGGTGCA
>JAFELO010000134.1:288273-341061 GCA_017140195.1 Eumaeus atala
GGTACATAATTATTATTATCTAATTAACAGTATCTCTATTACCAATATCGAAATTAACTGTAAAGTAATTTTATCATTCAGATTATAATGTTAACAAACCTTTTATTAGTAAAATGGGTCAAATAAATGAAAATATTCTCCTTAAACTTGTAGCAAAAATATTTAATTATAAAATATCACGTTGAATAATTAATCAAACAACAAAATGTTGAAAAAGTAAAACACGTTATATATCTAGCACATAAAAAATATATCAAAAGAATACTGCACTGTGAGTTAATTGCAAGATTATAACTTCAATAAAAGTAATATAATACTAAATTAATGCTTAATATTTGGCTTGAAATATTCACCGCGATAAAATTTTGCGTCATTGGATTCTAATTCACTGGCAGGGCTGAAATATCTTATTTCATTGAAATCATTTGACACTGAGTATCTTTCAATATCTGTATGCGAAATTGGAATTCCGTTTTTAAAAACATATGGTTTTTGGGCGCGAAGATTATGTGACTGATACAAGCTGGAATATGGAATTTTGACATTTCGATGACTGGTCATTGGCTCGTTTCGGACAATTGCTTGGAAACCATGTTCCGAATCCGCCGTGTAGTCGACTATACGCTTTATGCCGTCAGGGTCGACCACAGAATAGGAACCAGTTACAACATTACCAAGCTTCACCTCGTGCAGACTTTTGGTATCACCAGTGGTGGGGTCGACTACTTCGTACGAGTATTTGTACTCTGGCTTCACAGGTGGCGCGTCCGTCACTATAATACACACTGCCACTCTACAAGCGCACACGAAAACCAGGACATGTATTTTAAAACTGTTTATAATTGTCGCCATCGCGAATGTTTTCGATTAAGGGCTTAGAAGTGACAGGATCTACGGTATGGCGGTCGTATTTATAGAAGGATTGCATTCACTAGAACGTTCTAGTATTGCGCGTTGGTTTGTTACAGACTGTCTCATTGTAATCCGATATAGATTGCAATTGTTTATTTTATGCACTAATGAAATTAGTACTGGTGCTGTAGGATTCTAATATTTGGAGCGTTATGTAATTATTGTATTCATGTAATTTTATGGCTTTTTGTTATGTTCTGCGGTTCCAACGTATGGAAGAGCGTAGGTTGTGTCAAAATGTGTTTTTTATAGTAGGGGTAGACGATGGTGGTAAGAGGTAATGCCATGCTGCATTGCAACAGAATTGTGCCGGCACGATCGGGGAGGTGCCTCTCACTCACATGATACCGCCGCAAAGTGTCAGTTACGCTGTATCGTTTGGTGCGGTTTGTGCGTTTCAATATTATAGTAATGCAGATGTCTTTTTATGAGTACACTGGTACTCATAAAAAGACAACGATTTCTCGTTTGCTCCTTATACTACAAAAAGACTGGCCACGGAGCCTTAGTAATAGGGCCCGGTTTATTACCCTTCGGGTGTGGAAACCTAAAAACCTTATTTCGTTGTAAGATCATATGAATCACTTAAGACAAAGCCAACTGTCTAGCACAGGTTTATATTAGTCGCTCCCAAACTTTCTTCAGTGAGAACTGTAGAAGGCACCAACTGGCAACGATTCAGTCCGGTGTTTTATTAAGTAACAAAAATATTTCAACTTTGTTTGTAGCTGAGAATTAATACTTTAATATCACCTTCAACTAAGACAGCCAAGAGGTAGGTACCAACGCTTTTGGCCCCTTGTGGTCCCAAATCTTGAATTAGTTGGGTCGTATCTTATATCGTAGCCCAAGCAACTTTCGAAATAACTGGTCTAGGATATTTTATTTTATTTCATTAATCGAAGTCTTGTCCTTCATCCTCATGATAATATCTAATTGAAAGGCGTATGTACAAAAGACACTTGGAGTGGTAGGAAGTGATTAGTGATAGTGATTTTAACCTTCATTAAAAAATATAAGGCTGGAGACCAGAGTTCATGGGAGCTGAATTGGCGTTTCGGTGGACAAATTAATGTCTTTGTGGATTGTATAATATATAAGAAATTACAAAGAAAGATCCCGTGTACTCGACTCACATCCAATGTAGGGACACGCAGACGCTCTCGGGAACGTTTGCGAAACATACACTATAAACCAGACACATGTCAAGCCAGACAACAGCACACACGTTCGGCTACGGACAGTCCGAACGACGCTTTTAGATTAGGGACTATTCCCAATACGATCCGCGATTTGCCTAGCTCAAGTAATAACGCCGCACCGGTCTTTTCACCCGTCAGAAGGTGAAGGGTCATGATACTCTCCATGAGTCAAACGTTCGCTTCGGCAGCAAGGCCATTTTAGCTACCGCGCTCGAGCTGCTAAATTACCTGTTACAGGCACTCTCATATTTTTTGCGAGAGAGATGGGAGTAGGTTCTTCTTTCGACCCTAAACCTGGTCTCGTCGCCAGACGAGCAATCGTAGTATTCCGATGAAGCTGTATTGGGCTTCTCTTCGATTCCACAGCACAAGTTCAGGTCCGGAAAAAATAAAGCGCTCGCCGCTAGATACCCCTTCCGCTGCGCTGTCCCCGCCGTCATCCCAATGAGAGCCGACGAGGTCCGACAAGGCGTAATAGGCGCCGAAAGGAGCTTTAAACTCGTATTTTACGCACTTTCAGTGGCCCTGGGTGGGGTCCAGTGGTGTGTGGGGCTCGCAACACATTATAGTGCCGATTACCCACAAAAACCACCACGAGTACTTCAACAAATCATCAGAGCACCTCGACGGCTAGTCAGCCCCCTAAAGGACCGGCGCCACGTGCTCAGATGAGGTTGTCCGACGCTACAGGACAACCCCATCAACTCTCTTCCTCGTCCTTTGCCCGTGCGCTTTCGATCCTATCGTTCTTTTCTTCCCTCTTCTTATAAGAGGGGTATAAAGAGCGGCTCCTCCTCCTGCTATTTAGCCCCCTCTTCTTATAAGAGGGGCGCAAAGAGCATTCCCCTCGGTGTTCAATACTCTTCGCCTGGGTTCACACCAGGCTGCGGGGCCAGACCGCCACGATAAGGCTTGAACCATGGTGGGGACACTCTCCTTCCCTATGACAATCAGGGATAGTACACAATACACGGTAGTGACGGTATTTTAGCCGTTTTGGGCCTGCACGACCGGGGACGTATCTCTCGCCACCGTAATGTGAAATCCATGCCGTCGTGTTTGTGACACATCCCTCCCCCTTCATGTGTCACTGGGATCAATGAGGAGAAGGAGTCAGAACACTCGTTTGTTGAGAACTCTTTTTTGAAAAACTTAAATGTTTACTATAGCTAACTTCCGGGTTTTGGCTTTTAATGTTGGCGTGCGCGCATCGTATTACTTTAGTCTTATCGTTTTTCCCTACCGCGCCATAAGAAGTATAACTTCAAAAAGGCTATCCCTTAAAATAGATATAGAATAGATTATATGTGATAGGTCCTTAAAAATTGTGATCAAAATCAAACTACGCGAAAAATATTGCATCAAGACGCTTAAAATAATCACCCGCCTACTATATTCGAGACTACGCTCTGAGCTTTTAAGAGTGGGCACTAAGTTTGATTCATCAAATACATCTCCAATTTCCACAGCACAATTTCATAAACATGATTGTTCTCTCATAACTTCAAGCAATGATTAAAAAGGGTGTTTTCATCATAGAGCATCCTGTGGAACAAAAAGAACTTTATTTTTTAATATATATTACGCAAACGTATCTTTTAATATATATCACGCATTTACAGCCAAACATGACACAATTCTGTAAGAGGTAGTGCAACGCTGCATTGCAACTGAATTTGCACCACCGTGGTATATATTGCCATGCGTATGTCTATGGGTATCAAATCCTCGTTTGTGCCCCAGATCTCGGTATCCCGTAGAGCTATACGTCCTCCAGAGCCTCTCAAACAGAATAGAACACGACAGTAGTTCGGCTTTGCTAAGTTTGTAAAATGTATTCTAGTGCTAGACGTGTCCGTCTGCAATGTAGTAAGGGCACTACCTGTTACAAAATGTCATTACGCATACCTTTACCCATGCAAACGTAGAATTTGCCGATTTATCTAACGAAGGCGGCTTATGCAGCGATCGGTAAGCTTTGTCATTAAGCGTGCGAGAATTACAGCAACAAAATCCTTTGCAGATAAAAGATAGAACTGTTATAATGTATTCTTTATCCAATTCCATCACTACTCAACTACTGCTATCCAATGTCTATCATATTTTTAAGTACACATCATTGGGCAAATAAAAATATTTATAGCCATTTTAAAATAATATATAATAATAATAATATCTGTGAAATTATAACACCACGTTAGCCCACTCCTGTGCCCCACCATTATTAAAGCCCTGTCGTGGCGGTGGGGCTTAGTAACCTGGGGTGAACACAGGCGAGGCCAATTAAACCGAGCGGGATCTTTCCCCCCCCTTATAAGAAGAGTGGGCTAAAGAGCAGAAGGATCAAGCTCTCTTGGTACACCTCTTATAAAAAGAGGGGATCATAGAACAACAGGAGGAGGTGGTTTTGCGCAGGGAGAAAGGGGCGAGGATGGGAAACTCACCCCATTACACATGTCCCAAATTCGGTGGGGTTTTCCTGTAGTGCGTGGCACCCCTGCTGTGGAGAAGCCGTCGGACCCTTACGGGTCCGAAGGGGGCTGACTAGCCGTCGCGGTGCCCTGGTGATTTGTTGTACCGGGGCACCTCACCAAAGGCAGAACTGATGGCACTCGCGGTGGTTTTTGTGGGTATTCGGCATTATAATGTACCGCGAGCCCCACACATCACTGGACCCAGGGCCAGTGAAGGCGCGTAAATGCGTTTCCCCGCGTAAACAAAAGAGTCCTGCGCTAAGTACCGTAAGGGCTTGTGTTACAGGTACAAGAAAACGGAAATACATTTAATGTTCTTATAATTTATACAATATTCTTCAACCCGCCTCCACTAATTACCGAAAGAACACTTATCTTTGGCGTGCGTGTAAGAGATTTAGCTTTTTTCAGAAATAAATTTAGAATTGATGTCTTAAGTTTACGCGAATGTTATTCATTACAATAAAACTACTTTTACGGATTTTATCGCGGTTTATTAAATTATTTATGTAGCCCGACGTTTCAGAAGCTTTACAGCAACCATGGTCACGGGTGGACTGAGATGACAGATGTCCCGATGGTACATCATCAATAAGCCGCGATAAAGTCCGTAAAAATAGTTTCATTGTAATAATAAATTTAACTTTGACCTTTTTAATACTAAAATTATCAATGCGTGTGCTGAACCAGACACTTTTTGATAATCCTGAATTATAACAGTTGAAATTAGTTGGTACATTGTGAGACGTGACGAGCATGCTTTAGAATGTATGTGTATTCATTACTTTATATCTACTGGTGAAGACTTGTAAATAGTTATCTGTTGCTTATCAAAGTCTCTTGTACTGTATTGTAAACTGTAAGTCTTTCTACAAAATAAAATTTAAAAAAAAATTAGAAATTTTATATATTTAAGATTTTTACATCCATGACCTCGGCGGGATACAAACCCGCGACCTCTGGTGTAACTCGCGGACAAATCGCCACATTACCAAATGAGCCAGCCGAACGTCACCATTAAAGTGTTATATTAAAGTTTAATAACTAAACATGTTATGTAGGATATTGTATTTTAAAACTGCATTTCTGTTCAATTAAAACTATTTCCTTATTCTCCTGTTTTGATGAGGGATATTCCTACTTGATTGGACAGAAATCAGGTGCAGAACCGAAGGCCTAACGTGCTCACCGAATACGGTTTTAAACACCGCCATCTTGGACTGTCAAATTATATTTGTACTATATAATGTTGCCATAACGTTCAACGGTTCTTACAAGAGCGTGCCACTCGGGCTTGACCACGCTGTAGTAAATTGGGTGCACCGTCCATCTCTGAGCCTGGCTACGTGTCCAACCCGCTTCCATTTAAGTCACTTCATATGTTGCAGAGCGTCTATCTTTTTGGTTTTGTCTCGCATTATTTAGTATCTATTCTTATTTTTCGGCCTAATTTGAAGAATGCTCCTTTCCAGAGAATTCTTAGTGGATAGTAATAAAATGAGACACTTAACACACACGCGCACGCAATAACGCACACACACACACGCACAATGCGCACGCACACACACGCATACATAAATCAATTTTCTCTTAATGTTTTGTTATATCCTATAAGTTGATTTCGTTTTATTTTCCTAGACACTATATCGACGGTTTAGGAGCAGGCACCCAGTAATACGAGTCGCCAAGCTAGTACAGGGGCCCTTGATACTTTACTGCGGATTATATAACTTATACTGCATTGTTGCGCCCCACAGGGTACCATGTTTAAACATATAAATATGTTACATTTTCGTACTCATGTATGCAATAAGGTTTGAAGCTCCACGGCACGCTGGCGCTTCTGTGTGGTGTCTTTACAATAATTATTATCCAGGTTCGACATCGGTATGATACACAATATAATGTCAGCTACATTTGTGTATCATACGGATTAAAAAGTTTTGGGCGTCGGGCGTGGGCGTCGCGATTGTTCTCGTGTACAGGTGGTGACACACTTGTGTGGTTACATCGAACTGGTTCATGATCAGCTGAGTAACGAGAGTTCACTTCGCGAATTAAAGTGGCTACTACATGGTCGCATTTTATTTAGACCTTCGGTGTGACTTTTTGTGCAATTTGTGAGTAGTCGGTGGCCTATTTGGAAGGAAAGAGCAACTGGTGCGGAACGCATCGGCCTAGCAGTTGTGCGGGTGTTCATTGGCGTTGGTATTCGTAAAAGGAATCCGATTTTTCGTTTTCCCCCTTACACTATATAAAAAACTAGACTAGCTAGCTTAGACTAGGTGCGTCTTCCGATCCCACCATGGTGTGGTATACGTATATATATATGTGGATATATATACCATCCCAGCATCGCCTTGTCGTGGCGGTGGGGCTTAGTAACCTGGGGTGAAACCAGTCGAAGCCAATTGAACCGATAGGGGTATTTGCACCCCCTTATAAGAAGAGGGGGCTTAAAGATCGGGAGGAAGAATTGCCCTCGGTACCCCTCTTATAAGAAGAGGGGACCTAAGAGCAATAGGAGGTGGCGTTTTTGCGCACGGGGCAAGGGGCGAAGATGGGAGCCTCACCCAATTGTACTATCCCAAAGGAGGTGGGGTTGTCCTGTAGTGCTGAGCGACCCCATCTGTGGAGGTAGATTTGTTCCCTTAGTAGGCTGTCTAGCCGTCGAGAAGCCCTGATGACTTGTTGTTCCGGGGCACCTCACCAAGGGCGGCACTGATGGTTCTCGCGGTGGTTTTTGTAGGTATTCGGCACTATCATGTGCCGCGAGTCTCACAAAGCACTAGACTCCACTCAGGGCCGGTGAAGGCGCGCAAATGCGTTTCCCCTCGTCATCAGAAAAAAAGGTGCGTCTTCCGAACGACACCGTGTCGGTGCAGCTTATGTCCTGAGCTAGGCTCTTACCTAACCTTTTTTAGCTTAACGCTTACAGGTTACTTACTCGGAAATAAAACTAGATATAGGATTCCTCTATTTTATTACTCTAGAATTAACAATATAATACTTAAGCTATACCTACAATAAAATTTAACATACAAACAGGTCATAATGGTGTAAATTTTATCCCGACGAATTTAAACACAAAATATCAAAACTGAATTCTAGCACAAATAACAAAGGTGTCTTTCCTCTATATAGAGTCATCCTTCGATATTTCAAATGTACATTCGAACTTTAAATTTATATTGCGAACGAATACACTCCTTTGCTTTTTTTTAATCTATCACTTAATGACTTTTAAATTATTCTTCAAAATGTAAATTTTTTGCGTTGTCAAAATTCGTCAAGGTGTCAAGTCTAATGGTATGGTACTGGAGCTACAGCCTTCACCACTCCTAATGGCTCCTTGTGGACGACCGCATTGAAGCCGTTGTGTGGGTCTGAGGTGTATTCTACCACACGACGTGTGCCGTCAGGCTCCACCAGAGAGTAAGCGCCTTGCACCACGTCCCCGGATCGTGTCTCATGCTGGCTCTTGGAGTCACCTGTAAGTTGTAACATTTAGGGACTAGTGGTAAACTAATTAAGTGTCTTGAACACTGTTTATCATATCTGTATTTATGTGGAAACAGAACTAAAGTGTAACGCTTATTTTAAGAAATATCTGTTTGTAACTATTAGTAACAATACAACCCATAAGGTTTAGATTGACATAAAACAAGCTTTGACCCTCTTCCCGTCTCTTTCCCGTTACGTATAGAATCATCAACAGGCATTTCAATTGACTTGATCCAATGGTGACGCACATTAAAAACTATGGGAATAGTTTTAAAAGGGTAGAAACAATAAAGCTATAAATGTTAACGGGAATCACTCTGTAACAGATTTAATGTAACACTTATGAACGTGATACATAGGTATCAAGGTATTTATGAGTCCCTGTACTTGACAAATATCAAAGCTTAGGTAATTTCGCTTAGTATTTTAGATATAACATATTAAAACTAGATAGCTAATTTAGTTACCTATTTCTACATGGCCCATGTGGCCTATCCTACCGATGAAATTTTTTTAGCAGCCATCTTTATGCCTTTGATGACGTAATCAAGTTAGGTGTCGAAAATTTTGAATAAATAATGGAGAAGGAATGATAACAAAAAATCAGAACTGTTCAAATTAGTTTCTTAGATTGGCCAATATTTATGAAATCTAGAATAAAAAGTAGTTGCTCAAAAAATTGTACAATGCCCACTAAAGGGTTTATCTTATATGGCACGGAGTAGGTAGCAAAGGTTTTATTGCGTGGATGGACCATATCCTGATCTATTTTTTCGGCTGAATTATTACTAAGGCTGGACACAAAACCTTCCAAATCCCTGTGTTTGAGATGAGTTTCGGCTTGATTCTTCTACGCGTTCCTTGGGAGATGGTCAGACGGACAACTGAGTTATCTATAAGTGTTCGTATCTATTTTGCAGCTACGGGACACTTAAAATACACATACCAGTAAGGGCATCCTGAATATCATACGCGTAGGAATACTGAGGGTTGGGGTCGTAGTCTACAACGGGCGCGGCGACTGCGTGACCTGGCACCAGAGCGGGTCGGGCCAGCAGGGGAGCAGCCAGGGGGGCGGCTAGCGGGGCAGCCAGGGGGGCATATGGCCTGTACCCCAAGGGTGCCACAGGTAGCACACCAGCTGAGACCCCGCACACCAAGACGGCTGCTACTATGATAACCTGTCGAAAATGTGATGATGAATTAATTGATGATTGTAGTGGCATGCTGTATTTCAGCCGACCGGGGAGGTAACTCTCGCTCACATGACACCGCCGTAAACGGATGGCTATGCTGTCGCGTTTCGTGCGGTTTGTGAGTAGCAGGTGGACATTTGGGTAACGATACAGAATATATACACGACGGAGATGACAATACAATAATGACTATGAGAGTATGTTGAAGCTATCAAGTACTTAGGTAAGCCCTGACAACGAAACTCTAAAAACCGGACCAACTACTAGTCAGAATCGCGCACAAAAGATTCCGTGACAATAACTAAGATCAGAAACACGTAAGTTTTATGGGCATTAGCCTAAAAATAATTACGTAATTATTATTATTTCGTAAATTTTGTTAAAGCGGCAGCAGAAAGACATCATTCGTATCGTACAATTTCAATTGTCTAGCTCTCATGGTAACAGTCTATTTATCACGCTTCATGAGATACAGCCTGGCGACAGAAGGACAAACGGAGAGAGGAGTCTAAGAAACAGGATCCCGTTTTTACTCTTTGGTTACGGGACCCTAACAAAAGTATTTATTTCTAACCATTTATGACGAAAATTATCATTCAATCGAAAAAACATCTATCGTTACTGCAATGACTAGTTAGATGAATCACTGTTTACACGATCCACGGATCACGGTGTACACGAAGTTGTCGTTATACCCCTTTATACAGTACCCAGACTTGTAGACATTAATGAACAATAATATTTGTGGCTTAACTACTGGATATGTTTGATAGATTTTTTTTGAGTGCAGGCCTAGAACGCTATTAGACATGATGGCCAATTTATTGTTGTGTTATATTTCTCATTCTCTATATAATAAATTAACATGCTCTGACTGACACGTTCATCCGTAAACTGTTAAAGTTAGGGCCATGAGATTGGATGAGTAGTGTCGTGTTATTGAATAGACACCCAGTATTGAAGTAATTTTGATATTTCTACCCGAAGCGAGTGAAATAGAGGATGAAACTTTGTATGAAAATACGTAATTTTTTTAAGTTAGAAATATGAAACATTATTTTCGGCCCACTGATTAAATATGATGATACATATTTAGCTTTTAAGGATACTCTACCCCTAAGGGTGATATTTAGTACATAGATTAGCCAGGAATTCACAAATTTTTGAAACTTGTAATCTTTTAACTACAAATAAATGAACACGTATGTTAGTTAGCATGTATGGAAGTTCTGCTCCTAAGGATAGATATATAAATGCGCGAAACCGCTGGGCGCTGCTAGTCCTGTATATAAAACGAAAAATGAAATGTAAGTATTCGAAAATCATAATTTACCTTCATTTTGTTGCTGAGTTCGCCCAAACGTTCCGAAAGCCTATGAAAGCCTAGGGTTTACTCAGAGCTTTATATACAAGCCCTAGACTAATGTACTGTACACACATGTGTATATTCATGAGAAAAAGCCCACTCACGGTCTTTTGCCGGTCACTTGAATTATTTATAACAATTATTAGAGCATGTTACGTAGTAGGCAGCCATTATACGGGTTTTTGAAGGTTTCCAGTGGTACCTAGAAGTCGCGACAATATATGAATATGTCAAGTTAAATACCATTCTCTACATTCTATCTTCTTATGTATAATATTCTCGTGTCACAATGTTATCTTTTGGCTTTATTGATTTTTGCCAAATTTTATACACACATCCAGTAGGTGTGAGAATCTTTTCGTACTCCTAAGTGATAAGGGTTGTGCACCCCTAGCACACACACAAGAAATTACCTAGAAATAATTTCTACGGTAAAACAACATCTGCCGGGTTAGCTAGTCATATATAAAATGATGTCCTGTCGCTTTTGCTTTTCTCCCGACCTGAGCTTGTTATGTTATGCTATGGAAGCGAAGAGAATGTCTATACAGCTTCATCGGACTGCTGTGAGTGCTCGTCGGGCGAGGAGATTAGGTTTGGCGTCAAACATTAGGGACCGAACCCCGCCTCTCCCACACATGTAAGAGATGCATCCCGTTATGAGAGAGTTAGTAATAGTTTTACTATTATCATCATGGCCAGTGGGACCGGGAGATCCCTCCTACCCCGTCCCTGAAGTCGAGGGCAGCTCGCGCACGGTTTCCGAAATATCTTCGACGTTTGGCTCATGGAGAGAAACATTACTGGAGAGGCCGTCCCCTCTTCACGTTCTGCCGGGTGAAAAGACTCGCGCGTGATATTCTCAGAATACCTAACCGGTACGGCTATGTTATTTGAGCTAGGCAAATCGCGAATCGTATCGAGCTCGACTGTTTTACTGGCTGACCTACCAACGCACAGCCGAAACAGAATTTTGTAACGTAAAAATACATAATACGTTATTAAATAGCTTGACTGTATGATCGGCAATGGCCGGTTTTATGATAAGGATTCATAAAGTCCTCCTAGCCCAATTTTATGTACTGTGGCCATGTTCATGACTAGACAACAGTTCAGATAGTGGGACGTGTTATATTGCACAATTGTACACGAACACAAATATATTCTATATCCCCTTATTCAAGTATTCCAACAGGACATAAGCGGCAAATTTGGCACAGAACGAACAGCGATTAAGTGCGCATTAAGTGCTCGCCGAAGCACGAGGATGTCCCAAAAACAATTATTGATCCGGGTCTCGAACCCGACACCTCACGACGTATCTTCAACACGTGTGTGTACTTGACCATGAGGTAGTAAAAAGTTAGATTTCATAACGCATGATACTTAGAAATGTCATTCTCATGGCATTTAAGTCTTTATGTACTCAGGTACTGAAGATTTTCACAATTTTATCCAGAAGCGAAATAGGGTCATAGGTTTGTATTTTTTTTTATATATAGGATAGGGGGACCAACGAGCAATCGGAGCTTTTTAATGACTACCGGCGCCCATGAACATCAGCATAATTATGCCGATGCGTTGCCCTCATTTTCACCCTACCCCCAATGGGCCACCGGCTATTCGCAAACCGCACAAAGCGCGACACCGAAGGTGTCTCATTATGGCGGTATTATATGAGCGCGAGGTACCTACCCGGTTTTGGCATCGTAAAGTTTTTCCTACGAACAATTTGTACCAGGCCAACATGACACTGTAGGCTACACTTACAACATTGCCCAACGTTTAGCAACGTGTAATGTCACGAGCGATACTATCACGACCGTGTGTGTTAGTATGTTGTAGGCTGTACCCGACTGTTTTTGGGTCACAGCTGCGCCTTATCAGCTCGTGTGACAGTGGACGTGTCTATTCATAATGCCCTACCCATTTATGTATTCATTTATCCTCTATATATATTTAATGTCGGCATTCTACTGTTATCTTCTTATTTTGAGCTTGTACGAGACAGCGCCCGGTTACATTGTAGCTGAATTGGGCCGGCACGGCCGGGGAGTTATCTATCGCACATGACACCGTCTTAAAGGGACAGTCGCATTTCGAGTGGTTTGCGAGTAGCCGGTGGATCATTGGAGGGGAGGAGGGCAATGCATCTACTTGACAAGAAATGGGCGTATGTCTATGAGTATGGTCATAGAAGATGTGACCTCATATACTATTTTAAAAAACTCAGCTCTTTTTCTCGGACCTGAACTTATGGTGTGGAAGCGAAGAGAAGCCCAATACACCTTCATCGGATTGCTACGAGTCCTCGTCGGCGAATAAGACTAGGTTTGCGGTGAAAAGAGGGGCCGACGCCCCCCCCCCTCCCCCCACTCACCCGCAGATGGGAGAGGTGCATTCCGACGTAATAATGTTTTTATTCATCTATTTTTTTTATTATGATCTGATTTAAATTAAGAATGTTAAACGCATTTTTAGCTTGAATCGTATAAATATATATGTTCTAACATTTCTGGTTATCAAGTACCCGCCTATTGCGATGACTGAAAGATATCAAATTGTAGTTTCTCTTATATTATTATTTTGAAGTACCTATTTCTTTTCTGTGTGCTATAAAGATTTATATATTTATTTGAAATTTTATCTGAAGTGAATGTAACGAATTTGGACCTCACTTGCTATTATTGCACGTTTGGACTGTACGCAAGCGCTTTATTATTAGGGGAGTAAAGCGCTTGTATATGCGTCTATACTTTATTGAATATATCGCCGCTCTCGTCACTGCTTCACCTGTGTTGCCAGGTTCGACAGTGCCGCTGTAGAACACGACTGTGAGCCTGTGTTATGATCGCAGGGAGGCCGGAAGAAAAGCTGAGCTGCCCTATGACAGCTTAGCTTTTCTCCCAGTACTATCATCACTGGCCACGAATTTAAGCAGAAGAAAATAGGAAGAATATTAAATAGTTCTAAACTTACGTGTTTTAAAACAATTTCGTCATAAATATTACTGGTGGCCGATAATGGAATAAGTCCTAGTTGATAATTAAATATAACGCGTATATATAAATATAAAATCAATATGTGTTAGGCATTCATATCTCCGTAGTGCTACCCGGGCTTCACCTGACTGTATACCAGGCTGATTGGTAACTGGCCGAAACGACGGACCTAAAAAAATATAGGCAAACAAAACTCATTAGAATGAAAGAAAGAAAGATTTTATTGATTACGATTAGATTTTTGTTGCTTAGTAACACTCGTTAAATTACATACACATATTAATGTTATCATTACAGCGCAACTGTAACCAATAGAGGTGGCCACTCAGCATCTGCCATACCGTTATGTTAGGTATGTAATGATATGACGCTGATTTTCAGTGACGCCTTATATTTATCAATAGCTTGGGGCGGCATATATATAGAATATAATGTAATGTCAGTTGACATTACATTATATTTTATCATATTTTCGAAACTAGAACGCCAAATATGAGTTTATTCGAACCGTTAGAATATGTGTGAGGGGACCTAGAACTTTCTCTGCCGTAAATTTTCTCAACAATGGAAGGAAACGAAGTTCGTGCTGTGATACTTGTGTGATTTTACGTTTTAAAAGGGAAAACAGCAACCCAAATAAAAGTCAAGCTAGACAGTGTTTTAGGTAATACTGCTCCTGCACTCAGTACAATTCTGTAACTGTTTTAAACGTGGGAGACAGAGCTGTGAAGACGACAACAGGTCTGGACGTCCAAATGAAGTCACCAATCCGGACATAATCGAAAAGATTCAAAAAAGCATTTTGAATCGTTGGGCGTTTGCCCACTGTCAACCAAAAGCAACGTCGAGTGGACGATTGGTCGGAATGTTTGGCGCTGCTTAAGCGTGATACTAACCAGTTTTTGTGGCGATATGTGAGTAGATGAAAAATGGATACATCATCATACTGCTGAAACAAAATAACATTCTAGGCATTGGACTGAGAGCGGAAAACCTGTGCCGAAGAAAGCAAAAACGACAAAGTGACGGCGACTGCTTTTTGGGATGCTGTAGGGATTATTTTAGTGGATTATTTGCATAGAGGAAAAATAGTAAATGGAGTGTATTATGCAAGATTGCTGCGAAAAATTAGTGAAGAAATTCGAAAGAAACGGCCTTACTTAGGCAAAAAGAAAGTTTTGTTCCACCATGACAACGCACCTGTGCTTGTCAAGGGTTGCACTTGCCAAACTCCACGAATTGCGGTTCGAATTGTTACCAAATCCCCCCTATTCCTCAGATCTCGCACCGTACGACTTCCACTTATTCCCGAATCTGAAGAAATGGTTAGGTGACCGAAGATTTTCATCAAAAGATGTAGTCATTGTCGCGGTAGACGAGTATTTTGAAGAGTCAGAGAAAACATTTTATCAAACTGGTGTAACGGCATTGGAGAAGTGCTGGACTAAATACATCGAGGAGAAGGAAGCTGTGTTGAAAAATAAAATTGTTTTAAATAGATTACTAAAGTTTTTCTTTGTCGTTTCGGATACTTATCAATCACCCCTCGTAAGTCCTTGCAATTCCGCACTGTCACCGCTTTGATTGGGGAGGGAAACTGGAAACACTTATTGCTACTCCTCCTATTTTCTTCCGCTTAAATTAGTTGCGGGTCCCAAAGCAGTTTTTAGTATTCGCTCGGGCTCCCTGCGATCATATCAAAGGGTCACAAATGGTGTCCGTTTTCGCTCCTGGAGACACAGGAGTCTGCCACTCCTGGTGCGAAAGTGTGGTGGGCCATGCCCGTGAAAAAAATTAATAAATCATTATTTTTGCGCACATAAAAGACTACTACTACTAACCTAACCTAACCTAACCTAACGGGATGCCAAGGTAGTCAATGCACATGATGCAGGCTGTGGAAGTGCGCAGAAGTGGCCACAGCAGGTTGCAGGACCATAATCGATGTTTCTAGTGTGGAATTATAAAAGCTCTAATATACACACACCTACGTGTCTAATCCTGGTTAAGATACTGCCTCAGGGTAGCTCACTCGTCAAGCGCTGAAAACAGAAAATGACATTCATGCGTTGTTATATCAACAAAGCTGTTTTTCTTAATCTCTTTTTAATTCTTGTCTCCGGAACTACAAATCCGATTTGAAAATACTTTTTGTACGTTCATGCCGAAGGTTATAGTTTATATACCATAACGCTACAATCAATAGGACCTGAGTGAAATCACGGAGCGCTGCTAATCCGTTAAGCAAAATAAAATTTTGTACAAAATTTATAAAGAAAAAGATTTTAAGATTTAAGGAGATCGTAGAGACATATAAACCGTCAAAGTCGAAAGAGAAAGCAAATGTGGGTTACTATCTTCATTTCTTTCCATCAGAGATGTTTTATATATAAAAACGAATTTATTCCAAATAAATGAACGGTTGATAAACATTATAATGTTCAAAAATTTATATAAATTAAAAATTCGTCTTGATTATTTGCTCCCCAATGCGCGTGTAAAACGAAATACTTAATGTATTTCTCATCTTCCTTCTCTATTAACAAACTCGGACACTTGCAGTTATTGGCCTGGCTATGGCTTCCCTCCTCTACCTGTATTAATTCTATACTTGTAAGTCGATAACAACACACACCAACGCACTCGTAAACGCTTGCTGTCTCTCTCTTGCCGGTAGGTGAGGGAGTGATAGTGCCATCCCGCTTGCGACCAAGCCCTCTCGTCCTTGTTCGAAACGCGGTCCGGAATAATTATTATTCCGTGCCATGTTTTGAACTCGGGCGAAGCCAACGCGCTTTTGTTTACACATATATACAGACTATTGTAATTGACAATGAGACCTAGACCCAACAGGTCCGAAGCCGCACCGCGCGACATACTCCCGGACCTTTTTGAAGAAAGGTCGGGGGAGTGGACGGCGAAGTCCGACGGAGGACCAACCACCACCGGAGCCGCCCTACCATGCCACGGAAGAAGGTCGAACAGACGGTGGTCAGGAGACCCCTGTTCCCTTCAGAGGAAGAACGGAGGGAATTTCTAGCGGATCTGGAGGAGCTATGCCGCAGTAGCGGAATCAATGCATCTTCATCGCCACCAGGAACACCGCATTCATCACCGCGGTCTTCACGCCCATCACCGCCTGCATCACCGCCTACGTCACGTACGGTTCGTGAGTCGGAAATGGTTGGCTCAGCGATGCCCGAGGAGGACTAGTCGACGACGCCGGGAGCCGCCTCCGTTTCGACTGCTGTGTCTGCCGGGGACGTCGAACCTGCCTTCTCCAGCGGATCGGTCGACACCGCTCTGGAGAGCCCCCGAAAGGTACCCCCAACTAGGTGTGCCCCTACCAAGGCCTGCTACTGTCCCCAACCCCAGTGAGTCCCAACCGCCGCGCAGGCTATCGGAGTGCCCTCCGATAGACGTAGAGTTTCTGCCAGACAGGCAGAGGCAGTTCCGCACACTGTGTGGCGTGCTGGGACACGCACCCAACGCCCGGCGTATACCGGCGAGAGGCGGGAGACCCGGCTGCCTGTACCACGCGCAGCTGGACCGCCTGAACAGCGAGGAGCTCACACGCCTCTACGAGGTGAGAGAAGTCCTCTGCATGCCCGGAGTGATCGTGGAGGGGTGGAAGGGCAGACAGGGATCTGCACAGTGTCACCGTTGTCAGCTCTTCGGACTCCTCCGCCAACTGCCACCGGGAGATTAGGTTCGTCCGCTGTTGTGGGGTCCATGCAGTCGGGGACTGCCCGCTGCCGGAAGGAGCCACCCCGACCTGCGCCAACTGTAAGGGCCCCAACACAGCCAATGACCGAAGGTAGAAGGCCTTACTCAGGGAAGCCAGAGCCCGAGGCATGGCCATCCATGCACCCATCCCACCCAAGCCCGCTGTGTAGGGAGACCAGTTTATACCGGTCCCTCACGGCCGACACCACGCCGTCCCTGCGCCCGCCCCCAAACCCAGGCAGGTGACGAGGACCAAGCCCAACAGGAAGCACACTCGCAAGAGGAAGCCCTAAGCTGTGGCAGTCCAAAGCCACCCTCCGCAACAGGAGACCACCGCGACCGCAGTGCGCCGAGTACCCTGACTGGCTAGGGACCCGGAACACGCACGCTCACCATCACGCGTACTGACTCACCACACACCACAGACACCAATTCCCACACCACGGACATCAGTCCCCCCACCTGCGCGGGAACCGAGGCGCTCCGAAGGGGAGCGGCGTCCACAACGTGCTGGGGAACGGCGGCCAGGTGTTGTTGGTCGGCGACCTTATCGCCAAGCATCCAGCTTGGGGATCGGTCATCACGAACAACGCCGGCTTCAGGCTGCAGGAGGATTCGGAAGAGCGCGGCTACACGTTGCAAGAACCACCGTGTCCTACACACGTGCCTACGGATCCCCTGCGAACCCCGGACGTTCTGGACATCTCCCTACACCAGAACCTCAAGGCCACGGTCAACATCGAGGTCCTGCACGACCTCTACACTCAACACCTACCCATCCTCCTCACACTTGATTCCGGAGCAATCCTTAGGGAAGGAGTGCGGATCAGAGAGAGGATCGACTGGGCCATTTATCAGGATAGCCTAGTCGACTTCACCATGGCCGGGCAACTGTCTATTCCGGACGAGGTAGAGGCCGCCGCTCGACGCTTCACGGAAAAAATCCGGGGGACGCGGGCGGCGGCGACCTCCGTTGTACCGGGGACAGCGTGCCGGCGGGGTGAGCTCCCCCCGAGCCTACTGGCTGACCTGCAGAGGAAACGTCAGACGAGGGAACTCTGGGCCCGCACCCGCTGTCCGAGGATCAAGGCACAACTCAAGAAGCAGGCCTAGGAACTGTCTGCGAAGGTGAGGGAGTGTCGTGGAGCAGGCTGGGAGAGTACAGTATTCCATGCCAGCGAAAACGATACTAACCTGCACGCCCTAAACAGACGTCTGACGAGGCCAAAGACCACCATCACTCCACTCCTAGACACCACAGGCGCAAAACTCTACGGAGCGCAGGCACGCGCCAAGGTGCTCGCATCACATCTACACACGCAGTTTTCACCACACCCAGCGGCGCCGTCGTTCGCAGAGCATCACGAGCAGGTAGAGTGCCGCATTCGAGAACTCCTTCAGAGCCCGACTCCGCCACTCAGCGGGAAGGATTTCATTTCCCCCTCTGAGCTGAGGAAAGTCGCACTTCTCCTCTCGAGGCGCAAAGCTCCAGGCCCCGATGACCCCCCACAGCGCTGGTGATGATGCCTAGGCGAGCAGCCGTGGCTCTCACACAGATCGCAAATGGCATTCTCCGGACGGCCCACTTTTCGGAGACCTAGAAAGAGGGGAAGGTCATCGTTCTGCCGAAGCCTGCCTGGAAGCTACCGGCCGATAACGCTGCTGTCCCACATCACCAAGTTGTTCGAGAGGCTTCTGCTTCGGAGGCTGAAGCTGTACATTCCCATAAGGGATGAACAGTTCGGCTTTCGGAGCGGCCACTCGACCACGTTGCAACCGACGCGGCTGATCCACCACTTGTCTATAGAGATGAACAAGGGGAGACACTCTGGCGCAGTCTTTCTCGATATGGAGAAGGCCTTCGACAGGGTGCGGCACCCGGGACTTTTGTACAAGTTGATGGACGCCGGAGTCCCGCTGGCGTTGGTGAGACTAGTGGTGTCATTCTTAGAAGGTAGGACCTTCCGGGTAGCGGTGTAGCGGAGGCACTCCTCGGTGAAGGCCATACGTGCCGGAGTGCAACAGGGCACTTGCCTATCCCCTTGCCTGTAAGAGGCCTACACCAACGACATCCCCACACTCAATGATATGGACGTCATGCTCGCGCTGTTCGCCGTCGACAGCGCATACGTAACCTCGTCCCGAAAGCCGGAGCTCGCAACTGGGCGTATGCAGCGCATGCTGGACCGGATGCCGGAGTGGCTCGACAGGTGGCGCATGTCCGTCAACGTGGATAAGACGACGGCGCTATATGTCAGCAAGAGGCGCTCCATGCCGGGGCGGTTAAAGTTCAGAGGCCAGGATGTTTCTTGGGAATCCCCAGTCGTGTATCTCGGATGCAGTATCGACCGCGCGCTGCGGATGAGCACGCAGGTGGACCGAGCGGTCAACCAGGCGAGAACAGCCCGCGCTTTGCTGTGGCCGGTACTAGCGTCCGGACTTCCTACACGGACGAAACAGGGGATTTACAAGACATTTATCCGGTCACGCCTCACTTACGCCACCCTCGCATACGCGCTCGGTACGCGCTAACCTCCCAGGCCCAGCGGAAACGCTGACTGACAGCAGTCTTTGTCTATTTTATCGTTTTATTTGTGACATTAGCAAATGCCAAAAATGTCAAGTTATAACAGCAAAGCAGACCCCATACCATTAATTACTAATTAATATCACTCAACACCACATTATGGCATTGATCGAATGCTTTTATTGCATGATAGCTATGACTTTTTAAAAGTGGGGTTTGTTTTGATAATTTAACATGACATATTTGACGTTTACCATTTAGAAAATATTTTTTTAGAAAAGAAAAACGATAAAATATTAATATATAATAAGGTATAATAATAATAAAAAAATATTAATATATAAGATAAGGCAAAGACTGACAGCCATCTTGATGCCATTGATAGTGAAATCAAGCCTAAGCTATCGAAAATTATGAATAATTAACAAAAAAGGAATGACAACGAAAAAAATCAAAACTGTTCAAATTAGTTTCTTAGATTGGACTATATTTACGAAATCTAGAATAAAAAGTAGGTGTCAAAAATTGTACAATGCTCATTGAGGTATGGGTTATCGAGATATTGTAGCGATCGGGACACTGGCACGTAATAGAAGTTGCTATATTGTTTATTTATCCCTTACTTAGCATTGATAGTATTATTTGTTGGCCTCGTTTGTGTAAAATCCGTATAGCTAAAATAGCCATATCTTGTATAATAAATTGATACTGTGTTTGATCCCATTCCATATACTTTAGTTAATTCTTGCTAAGACATGAATCTCAGTGTAAGTTAGTCATAAACCTCTTCAACACCTGCAGATGGGAATGTTATATAATCACCAAATAACTCCACTTCAAATTTCATAAAGCTATTCGATAAACCTCACAAATTCACGACGGTCGACCGACGCATTCCGATCAATAAAAGAATTTGGGATGCAATCTTATTGTCAATATTTTTCTTGCGAAAAATTCATTATCCAAATATCCCTATGTACAGTAGAATTTTGACAAATGTTATTTAACAAGCTGTGATTTATGAAATATTTTAGTATATGGTAACACTTATATTTGGATAAAAAAAACAGGTGCAGTCTGTGGCATAATTTAGAAACGTCATTTCGCTTATCTTTTTCCGATGATTGAATGAAAATCTAACAAACACAGTGCTTTGTTATGTATACCAAACAGAAAATATTTACAAGTTTTTAAGTTTACGTTAAAAATGGCAGATTTTGATGCGATCTATCCAGAGGAACCTGAGCCTGAGGAGAATATAGAAGAGACTCATGTGACGTTAGTGCCAGATCCGATCATTGTCCGAGGAGCAGGGAATATGACAGTGTAAGATCTAACTTTTATCAGCTGTTTTGAATGACTTTATAAATTAACTCATTTATCAAATACTTACCTTTATATACTTAATACCACTTCATATGTGTGTAATGATATCGGTAATGTTACAAATCGCGTAGACATTGGAACATAAACCCAATTTAAGTCCATATTTCACAATCCTCTTTGTGTACTTTGAATATTTCCATGTTATTTATAAATATAAAGCGTTAAGATAAGGGATATTGAGTAGTTCCTGTTTACTTTCATTATCGTTTACTTGACACATAAGTTGTTTTCAAACAGGTTTTATTGGCATAAATTCACTGATTATATAAATACATTTCTCTTATGTATGTTCATATAACATTACGTTTTGTCATACCAATCTCAGTGGTAGGTGTTTAAATATTCAAATCCTTCACCATGATTTACTGTGTATACACCATGTGTTCAATTTATTGTGGTTTTAGTATCATAATTTAGCAATATGACAGTAGGCAGTACTACAACATACATGGTATGAATAGTACATTTTAAGTAATGGACTCCCAACTAATAGATGTGTGTACATCTATTCATAATGAAGCCTAGTGATTTATAAGTTGTATTTAATTACCACTGCCCCAAGAGATAAATAGTGATTTAGATAAGAAGGCCGCATAACTTTTCTTACTATAAGTTAATCAACTATTATAAAGAAGCTCCCCGGAAACAAATATGTTTAAGACAACCACTGTCAGCTGTGTCACATATGAAAAATGACCAATAGCCCTGTAAATAAATAAATTATTGATATTTCACATAAGTGTTTGATATCTCATATTTATTTGTGAATGTGTAATTTCATCACTAACTAGATCATTAAATGTGTAGTGGAAATGTGATAATGCATTGTATGCACGCCAAGTGGAAATGTACTATATTTTTGGCTCATATAAATAGCTGCACAGTGAAGTCTAACTATTTGTCCTTAATATTTAATTTCTAAGTCCCTTTCATCAATGTTAAGAAGTGTTTCTTGAAGTTAATTGATTTGATGGTGATTTAAAAAATTAAATTATGTAAGTAAGTAGTGGGTTTTGCATTAAAATGTGAGTGGATGGAGAGATTTGGGATTAACAATGGGCTTTGTTGTTTAGCATTGTTACGGAAAAATATAAGATTTTAATGCAAATATTCCCAAAAAAGGTTGATGTTTTACTGACTGCAAACACAAATTTAAGTTGTTATGAGTTTGATTGTATGGATGTTTATATGCCTAAGGGCCACAGGTGTGGAGGTATATAGGTATGCCTTTTAAGACTTAAATAGAATACATACACAAATTGAATAATGTTTGTATAAAACACAAGCTGTTTGTACAATCATGGTGACCATGCCTTGAATTTTATTTTATTATTGTTTTACTGTTTATTTTCATTATTTTTCGGCATATGTCCAGCATCGGACGTCATCCAGCTGATGATGATGATGATATTGTGTATTTAAAAAAGTTGTTAATAATAAAATAATGCTGAGCAGACCTTGATTTACGATTAAACTATTTTCTTTATATTCATTTAAACTATGGAAATGCAATAGTTGTTCTTACATTGTTATTCAATAACGCCAGAAGTACTGAACAGATTCTAATGAAATCTGGTAATGCCGTAGCTCTTGTACGGGAATAAAACATGAGCTATAGAAATTTGTGCATTTGGGTTTATCTGTACCGTCTATCTGTAGTCCACATGGACACTCAGAGGCAACAGCTCAAATGTATTTCTGTATTGACAGACATGTTGTGTCTTGTAATTATACATATATTAGTATCAAAATACCTAAAAAGCCATTATTTTTATATTGTTGTTTGCCTATATTTTTATTTATTGTTTTCTTAAGTTTACACGAATGTTACTCATCACAATAAAATTACTTTTACGGATCTTATTGGGGTTTATTTAATTATTTAACTAGCCCATCGTTTTTCTATTAGATTAGATTTGATAAAGCGCAAATCTTCACTGGGGAACACTGATTCCTTAAAAGTGTGATCCGTTAGGTTATTGAAATTAAAAAACAACCAAATTTCAATAAAGGGGCTGGCTGGGTTCTTCCCTCTACCTGGGACCCAGTGGTAAACGTAATAGAATTAATATAATAAGTGCTGTTTGCATTAACCGGAACAACTGTAACTAATAATAATTCGTGGGGTACTTTTAATAATAATTTAAATGCATCAGGACAGGGTCATCTCGGTCCACAAGCTTCTGAAAGTGGTTTTTGTTTTTTTTTTGTTCTGAAGTTGGGCTACATATTGAGTTACCTACTGTTCCTACTGAACTTTGTACTATCTTTGTATCTTAATGTTCAATAACATGAGAGTTTGATGAGTACAGACGGAACTTTTATTATTAAGTGATCCATATTATTTATTTATTTGCTTGAAAACATTCGTTGCCGTTATAACACCAAGACATACAACAAAATACGAGGGCGGATCTGAAAGTTCTAAGCCCGACCAAGAAAGTGAAAGAAAAGTGGATCTAAATTTATTTTTATTTTTCGACATAGTCTCCATCTAGTTCAACACACTTCTTCCACCTGTCCTGCAACTTGTTTATCCCCTCGAAAAAAAAAAAAAGATTCCGGAAGGTCGGCGAAATAATCGTTTACTGTGACTATCACCTCATCTTTGGTCGAAAATTTCGAGCCACCCAAATGTTTTTTTTAAATTTGGAAATAAATGATAATCCGAGGGGGCTAAATCCGGCGAATAAGGTGGGTGGGGCAGCAATTCGTAGCCACAATTATGGATTACAGACATTGTTTCAACCGAAGTGTGAACACGTGCATTGTCTTGGTGAAACAAAACATTCTTACGCAACATTCCCGACCTTTTTTCTATTATTTCTTCCCGAAGTCTTCGTAAAAGATTACAATAATAACTAGAATTTATAGTTTGACCTTTCGGTAAATAATCTACAAAAAATAATGCCCTTTGCATCCCAAAAAAGAGAAGCCATGACTTTGTTAGTCGACAAAACGACCTTAGCCTTTTTGTCTTGAGTCTGATCTTTTCCACTGTTTTGATTGTTGCTTTGATTTAGGAGTATGGTCGTGAACCCAGCTTTCATCCATGGTAACAAATCCAGACAAAAAGTCCTCGGGATCAGTCTCAAAAAGTTCCAGACAGTCTCGCGAAATTGTGTATCGAACTCGTTTTTGTTCAGCTGAAAGCAACCTCGGGACCCAGCGAGCAGAAACCTTATGGAACCCCAACTCTTCCGTTATTATGTGTTGCACCTGGCCATAACTAATGTTTGTTATCTCAGGGAATTAAAAGGGAATGTGTTACAAAAAAATTGGGAATTACGCTATTTGATTTGAATATAGATTCCGCAGCGTTATGTGACTTGCGTTTTTTTTCTATTTATTCTTACAAATGTTTCCCCTCAATTAGCATGGAGGTCAATATGAAGTAAAAATTAGTCCTACACCAGGTGGTATATGACTACTTTCATTACAAAAAAGTGCATCAAAATCAGACTAACGATTTAACCGTGAAAGTGTAACAGACACAGTCTTAGCTACAACATTAGTATGAATTCTGATATGGCTCTGGCATTTCCGTTTTCATCTCTATATACACAGACCATCCCAGCCTCAGAATATGCAGCTTTGCAGCATATGCCGTCAGATGCTACTTCTTTGTAAATGGAAGTGCTATGCTGCATTAAAAAATGGGTCCGTCCAGGGTCGTTGAATTTTGAGCAGCGCGCGAGTTTCTATCGATATCATGCGGTGTACGCACTTTAAATAACAATTTAAAAATAAAAAATACATCTGCACTGCCGAAAGTTTTCTAGAGGTAGTGCCTTACCCCTCTCGCTCGCACAATGTCTCCGTAACATGATAGCTATGATGTCGCATTTTGTGCGTTTGTGAGTATAGGCGAGGGCGGTTACGCATCTAGACTTCGTGGGTAATTAATATCGGGTTACGTTATTTCAGTTTCGGTCTGAGTAATCGTTTCAACTACGAGTTCCCCTCCGGGCTGCAGTCGCGCGTCGCGCCCGAGGAGTACCAGGCGACCGTGGCGCGCATCAACAGCGTGCTGAAGAAGACCCTGCCCGTCAACGTGAAGTGGCTGTTCTGCGGCTGCGTCTGCTGCTGCTGCACCTTCGGCTGCTCGCTGTGGCCAGTTATATGTCTTAGTAAACGAGTAAGTGGCTATACATCGTGATTTGTACGACGTTCTATATTTTTAGGACACGTCAGGTAATGATCTTAGGTTAATTAACCCATAATACAATAAAAGGTAAATATCGCTTATGTTATTAACCTGCACCGAATTCAGTGTCATTATTGTCAGTAATTGCGTACACCGCATGATATCCATAGAAACTCGCGCGCTGCTCAAAATTCAACGACCCTGGACGGACCCATTTTTTAATGCAGCATAGCACTTCCATTTACAAAGAAGTAGCATCTGACGGCATATGCTGCAAAGCTGCATATTCTGAGGCTGGGATGGTCTGTGTATATAGAGATGAAAACGGAAATGCCAGAGCCATATCAGAATTCATACTAATGTTGTAGCTAAGACTGTGTCTGTTACACTTTCACGGTTAAATCGTTAGTCTGATTTTGATGCACTTTTTTGTAATGAAAGTAGCCATATACCACCTGGTGTAGGACTAATTTTTACTTCATATTGACCTCCATGCTAATTGAGGGGAAACATTTGTAAGAATAAATCGAAAAAAACGCAAGCCACATAACGCTGCGGAATCTATATTCAAATCAAATAGCGTAATTCCCAATTTTTTTGTAACACATTCCCTTTTCACGAATTGACTACCACGTGATATCCAGCAGATGAGAGGCTGTGAAATATCAACTAACGCAGAGGACTATATCTTCCAGACTCAACACTCGCTGAACAAGTTGTTGGAGTGGGAGAACAGTCGCCTGTACCACAAGCTGGGGCTTCGCTGGCGCCTCACCAAACAGCACTGTGACTCTTCGTCGATGATGGAGTATGTGCTTCTCATAGAGTTTATACCCAAAATACCGATCTACAGGCCCGACTAGACGCTGGGACTGGCGGTATATGTAAGGAAATGTTAAGTTAGCGCTGGCGAGTGGCACTTGTACAAGGCTTTTTTAAATGACTTACTAATTAAACACACAAGTTCGAGTAGGACCCACACAGCAAGGGTTCCGTATCAACTCATGTTTGCAAGGTGTACGATTTTTTTTCACGAATGAACTACAAATGTGGGTTTGTAATGATTTTTTTCAGTGATGTGATTATATGCGATTTTCGGAATTATTCCTTTATTTGTACTATGAGATCTACTTGCCCTATCATACAAAAGGAAGTACCCTATGAGATTTAGTTACCAATCGTCACAATATGAGCAAAAACAGTTGTGTACTATGATTGCGTTGAATTATTTATATTTATCCGTTCTTCAAGGAGAACCCTCCGTGTTTGGTATGAATTTCAGCTTGATCTATCAACGTTGAAAAAAGTTTGCGAAAGACATATAGCCAGAGGTTCTATTTGGCCTGTTCGCTACGTAACTATAAAATGAGCACAAACACCAACAAACTTTTAAAATAATACTAATTACACCGTCCTTCAAACCGGATTGCCGTGCTGATGGAAACTGAATTCTAACAGCTGTTAAATTTAAAAATAAACTGGCTGGCTGATCTATCGACGCACAATCTAAAAAACTAAAGTACTTGATCAATGATTCTATACTACACGGTCACATTATCTGTAGACCTCGCTGGATTGTCAAGCCCCTCCCCGCGCCCCCTCCGCTGTCGTCGTCAGTATGTCGGCGCACTTTACCAGAGCGCGCCGATATTTATAAACTGTTAAAAAAAAATCCCCTTGTATATTTTAGTAAGGACATTTTTAGTATGGTGTATGCAAGGCATTCACGAATTGACAAAATTAAGTTAAATAAAAAAATTCCGGAGTAGTTAAGTACTTAATGGCCCCCGAGAAGTATTAGCCCACCCCACCACCACTAGGTAACGGTACGTCCCTGTGGTGGGTGGTGTAGCTTGTCTTTAACATTGCCTGTATATTGGTGCGCACTGCGCCTGCGCTAACTGATGGAAATCGCTTATTGCCCATACATGTTATTTTGTAAATAATAACAACGTGATGAATTGTTATTGTTATGCTTTTTGTGTATAGATGTCACCATATTAAATTTGCAGGCTTTTATTGTTTTAAAAGCTGTGTTAAACTAATGAGTAAAGGTAGGTGTAAGATGCTAAGATTAGACCTTGGTGTAAACGCAGCGGCGTGGATCGGAAGGCCCATGTAATAACACCTTTCTACCCATGTGTGAACTTTTACCTCTTATAACTGCCATCTAAAAATATTAAAAATAAAATGATAAAAAAATTATAAAATTATGCGAAAAAAAGCCTTTGTCTAATCCACGTCACTGTTTAAGGGCTGATGAGGCTAGAAAATATATTAAATATAATGTTAATTATATTCGCACAAGGACATTGCTTCAGATTTCAGACCATCTGGACGTTTATGTTATGTGCAAAATCCGATAATTTAAACTGAATAACCGCTGCTTTTTTAATTTGGAAGAGAACGCGTTAATCAACTTGAATTTAGACATTTCTAAAATTGAAGTATTCTCATATTTTTAAATATTTTTGAATTGGAACATTTTATTTTGTACAGAAATATTTTTTATATTTTTTTTTAAACTTTGATGTACCTGATTGTCGATATCCGGGTTGTAAATGTTACTAAATTGATGATAGTTGAATTTATTGAAAGGCTCGCCATTCAAAATGATTTTAGAAAATATTTCAGGACTGTGTTATTAGACAAGTAATTGTAGGGATACTTTTGTTCGACACCGTCGTATCATACAATTTTGCCCATTGATTTTGATCACATGCTAGATTGAACAAATCGTGGACATTAGGAACTTCCGGCTGGGCACCGGAAGTGTTAAAGTTTTAAATATCATTGGGCCAATTTGGTGGGCGAAAATGTACTTTTTGACGGCAATTAACCCTCTTTTGACTTTTCAACAAGTTGTCTACAGTCATTGTCGTAACGTTACAACTGATTATAAAAAAACATAACTCAATAGTTTAATTTGTACTAATAGACTAATCATCTTAGCAGCATATTGAAGTGCAACGGTTGAAAAGCGAACAGGGTAAATCGATATTAAGTTGTATTTTAAGCAAATGTAAATATTTTAAGTACCTTTAATATAGAATTATTTTTGTTCAAATAAATCTCACTATGTGATGACGTGCTTGACTTTTTACAACCCCGAATCCTGTATTGTATTCTTAATAGCACAGGGGAGAAATGATCAATCGGAACCATTTGGTTACCGACGCCAATTAAAATTCATCATGAATCCTTCACTCCATCATCAGCAACGGGCCACCGGCTACTCATTAACGGCACTAAATGCCATAGCAAGTCCATTGCTGTGAGGCGGTATCGTGCCAGCGGGAGGTGGCTGTCTCATGCCGGCCGGATTCGGTTGCACAGGAAATTTAGAATGTATATACAATGTGACTTGTAAGAGAATGTATATTTCTAGGACATGTAAAGATTCTTGTTTACATAAACAAATAAAACGAAAATATTTAGTAGTTAAATAGTAGATTTCATCGATTTAGTGTCATTTATTTTTATAAACTACACACCGCATGATACCTATAGAAACGCGCTCGGGTAAAAGTAAAGTACCCGGGCGCGTCCGCCTTACGGGCAATTAACGCCCGCACCGTCTAGTGAACTGGATAGTAAGATTTTCAAAGACGACTATGTCATATTCATCTTCATCATCATTATCAGAACTTATCGGTCCACCGCTGTACCTCTCCCAATGAACGCCAAGGCGACCGATCTCCTGCTACTCGCATCCATCTCGGACCGGCTACTGCACGGAGATCGTCTTCCCACCTGGTGAACGATCGACCAACACTTCGTTTTCCTAAACGCGGTCTCCATTCCAGAACCGTACTAGCCCATCTGCCATCTGTTCCTCTGAGTGTGTGACCAGCCCATTGCCACTTCAGTGAGCTTATTCGTCGCGTGATATCGGATACTTTAGTTCTCTGCCTTAAGACTTCATTACGAATTCTGTCGGACAGAAAAGCACCCAACATAGCACGTTCAATAGCCCGTTGAGCTACCGCAAAATTGCGGACCAGTCCTATATTAAGAGGCCATGTTTCGGCCCCGTAGGTCATAACGGGGAGAACGCATTGGTGGAAGACTTTCGTCTTCAAGCTCTGCGGTATAGGCGACGTGAGAATGTGACGAAGCTTCCGGAATGCTGTCGATCCAAACATATACTTCTATCGGCTTACTTCTCAAAGTTATATCTACCTAAGTGCAATAGTTGCTCGAGGTAGACGTATACGTGTACGTCTTCGGGAAAGGCACTATCGACGTTGACCGGCCTAGGGAGAACGTGTTTGTTGAACCTGACCTTGGTCTTGTCCAAGTTCATCCTAAGGCCAATACGTCGGGAGAATTAATTTAGGCTGTGCAACATTTCCTGTAAATTCTCTAACGATATCATCTCCGGCGAAACGAGGATGTGACATGTGCTCGTAGTTAATATTTATGCTGCATTCTGCCCAGTTTAGAGTCTTAAAGACGCCTTCCAAGGCATTAGTGAACAGTTTCGGGAAAATAACATCCCCCTAACGCACTCCTCGATGCACAAAATTGTTCAGGCTGCTTAATTGCATCCCTATGCTATTACGTGGTGTAAAATTTTTGTTTCTTTCCTGTTTTCTCATTTCATTAGTATATGATGTAGGTACCTAACTGAAATGTGTGTTAACAGTGGCCCATTACAGAGGGGGGACGGCACTTCTGTCACATTGTGGCTGTTATGTGAGGCATAGATAACGGGTTCAGTTCGGCTGTGACATACACTGTTACACTGTACACACGCTTTGGGTATGATTGAATATGTATCATCCACAAAAGACGACGCTTTGTGTCAGCACAGTTAAAAAAATGTGCACCCACAAGTGACGCCTCTAGCGAATTTTTTAAATATCTTTTGAGCGTTAGTGCTTACAATAAGTAAGTAAGAAGATTTAGCCAAAAAGAAACTTTCTATACAAGCTGCTTTTATGACCCTACAAAAGCGTACAGAGAGATTCAATACTCGACTCCTATTCTGAATAAGTAAAAAAATAGGTAACTATAATGTGACCTTAATGAAATCGAAGCTTTCTATAGCAAGTTGTATACGTCGTACGCTCCATATCCCTATATCCTAAACGATGCGCGTGCAAGCCTAACATGACAATTGTCAGGCGATCTGCCGGACATCGGCTTGAGTAACATTAGTCTGGCTCTTGCGCAAGTTGAAGGGGAAAGGCTCCGAGGAAGGACGGAATTACAGTCGAGCTTCTTAGAGCAGGAGGCGAACCTGAATTAAGGGAGCTAAAAAAGATTCTTAATTTTGTCCTTCAGCGGGGCGTTCCTCCCAAGGTATGACTTGGAAGTGATGTTGTTTTGTTTTTTAAAAAGAGTGACAAATCACTTCTTCAAAATTACAGACCAATTGCACTCCTTGGCCATATTTACGAGTTGTTCTCCAGAGTCTTGACGAATCGTCTCACCACAAAGCTTGACAAATTCCAGCCACCGAAGCAGGGGATTTCGCAGAGGATTTAGCACCATGGACCACCATAAGGCAACTAACTAATACATAAAACACATGAGTGCAATCAGCCGTCGTGCCTTGCCTTTGTGGGCTATTGTTACCATTTATTCTATAAAAGGAGTCCCGTCGGCGGATAAAGGGCTGTAAAGGTAAGGTGTAGTCGGACTTTTAAATACATTTATTTAATCAGGTTCTCTCCACATTCACAATCATGAACAAATTTAAAATAATACAAGAAACAAACAGTGGAATCAATAGTTTTTAATAAGGGTTAGCATAGAGTGGGGGAACGAAGTCTTATCTGGGCAGTTGTCCGTGACTCCCTGCTGTAACCCTGGGGAAGCTCCTTTATATATATATATATAATAAAGCCACTGTTTGTGTGAGAGCATTAAGACATTTTAACACTAGGAAAGATTTTTAGAAACATAAGATATGAAACAAATTGGAATTAAAAGGGTGAGTTTTTTTTGCCGACTAGCGTCGGCAAAAAATCATGAACAGAACCGCCCCAGCCACGCCGAAGAGAAAAAAAAATGACATTTCTCTGATACCGATCACACCTTTAGTCTGACAGTCAAAGATGATAGATATACTTTTTATAAAATGTTTAAGTAGCAAAATATAATTGCTTTACTATGAAAAAGCTTTTAACTCTGTCGAAATCTAGGCTGTTCTGAAGGCTTTACAGCGGTGTCAGGTCGATTACATCGAAGTACAGAAAGCATTTTATGACGCTGCTTTTGTGTCCGTTCAGATCCGGGAGGTCAAAAAAAGGCCAATTCAACCGCATCGAGGAGTGCGACAGGGGGATGTTATTTCCCCGAAACTGTTCACTAATGCTTTGGAGGATGTCTTTCAAGACTTTAAAATACGGCAAAAATATTAACGGCGAGTATCTCATACATCTTCGTTTCGTTCGTGTTGGTGGAATCGTTGGAGAGCTTGCAGGAAATGTTGCACAACCTAAATGAACGTCATGTTGACCTTAGGATGAACTTGGACAAAACAAAGGTCATGTTCAACGAACACGACACGTTCTCCCTAGGCGCTATTCTTAAAGTCGTAGACTAATACGTCTACCTCGGGCAACTACTGCATTTAGGCAGTCATAACTTTGAGAAGGAACCCGATAAGGATTCGTCACATTCTCACGTCGGCTATACCGCAGAGTTAAAGACAAGTCTTCAACCAATGCGTTGTCCCCGTGATGATCTACGGGGCCGAAACATGGCCTCTTAATGTAGGACTGGTCCGCAAGTTTGCGGTAGCACAGCGGGCTATTGAACGTGCAATTTGTTCTGTCTCCTTTGTCTTAACACAGTTTGCACTATACGGACAAATAAAACAATACTTCCACGTTGTTAACATTTTATTGTATTTAATACCTTATCAATATGTACACATTCGTAAGTTAACTTAAGGCACTGATTC
The DNA here is from genome assembly GCA_017140195.1 of Eumaeus atala. Taxonomy (NCBI): domain Eukaryota; kingdom Metazoa; phylum Arthropoda; class Insecta; order Lepidoptera; family Lycaenidae; genus Eumaeus; species Eumaeus atala. The sequence continues at coordinate 320,632 of JAFELO010000134.1, forward strand.
TGGTCCCATCAAACGAAATTATATTTCTCACATCTTGATTATAACATATCTTAAATGTATAAATAAAAAAAAAATAAAAAAATAATATTTCTTGTCCCATATGTTACAAAATTTGCTAAGGCTATTTTAGCAACCATTCTTCATATCTGATGCAGAGTTGACAAAAGTCCAGTATAAAGTGGATAATAAGAATAACCAATTAGAGTAATTTAAAATTTACTACAAACAATATAATTTCATAGGACTTACCAAGCTTGTGTGTTGCTAATAAAAAAAATATGTTACGAATTATACCGTGGTATTCAGATGTCACTAACAAATGTTAGGTAATTAATAATTATTGCACTTGCAACACACTATAGTTATACAGTTAGAACGTTTAATATTTGTTACAATATCTCATAATCTATGTTACTGCGATTGTTGCTATTTTTATAATATAGGGGGCCAACGAGAAATCGTAGCATTATTGGTATGAGGGATGCCACAGTGGCATCCCTCGAGTGACAACAATGGCCTATATTTTATTTTACAATAGACATACATGGACTGACATTGTATACATAAGGAAATTCAAGACATTTCATTCGAGTGCCTGGTTTGAAATAATGTATAATAAAAAAAAACAAAATCTAACATGTAAATATATTAATTAAATTATTTTATTAAATCACTTCTTCCTTTCTTTCGTTCTTTGGAATTCACGATTTCAAGGTAATCTTGATATTCTACATTTAGGACAAAATTTTTATTTTCTTTTTTGTATTATGCTTTTTATTTTATACAAAGAGTGTGTAGAGACCCTTAACATGACTAACAATTAAAAATATAATACGTCGAATGTAAGAAACGATTTGAAGTTAGCTGCTATTGAAAATTATGGTAGCGAGTTCTCTTAGAATAAGTTCCACGATACGATTTGTCCTGTCAATCATTATTGCAATGGCCATTAGAACTAAAACATTGCTAACAATTTCAACATATAAAACTAGTACTGTGACCAACGGCAAATCCCTGAAAAACCTCTAACTTCACACCGTCCGAAACATCAATTATTGCCACCACGTAAAAAATATTCTATAATCAGATCATATATTTACCTACACAACCGTACACAATAAACATATATAAGGCATTTTATATTGTTTACATTCAGTCAATTTATAATAATTTATAACTTAACGCCATGTTTAGGTCACGAGATTAACATCTACCTACTTACAGAGACTATGGCAACGTGCACTGAAACACCGCAAATATTGTTTAAGTGCAATTTAAAAAATTGTACAATTCAATGGCCTATATTTTTGCAATATAAATAAATAATACTGTACATGACTTTATTTTTGTTTGACAATATTCTTTACAAAAATATTTAAAATTTGAAATATACATACAAAATAATACACTTCTAGTCCCTAGTTTTAAGATTAAAGAATAAAAATTTAACGGAAGATTTATCTGCTTAAAATTCCAAAATGGCGTGGTCGAGGAAATACAAAAAAAAATAAGATTTTCGAATAATGAAGACAGAATACAGTTTAAGGACAGGAAGTTTTTTTACATTTATTAATTATTGGAATACTTCATCTCTTCAAAGGTTTTGCCAATTTACGTAACTTGCGACTATGGCTTGCTTCAGACAAAATAATGTAATTATAAGTACACATCGATACATTACTTAAACTTTCGCATCATATCAATGTAATGTATACAAAATTGGCATAGTTCAAACAAAAGTAACATATTTCAGACAATTATCGCTTTTAATAAAAGTTGTTAGTGTATTAAAACAAGGCATTTTTACCCCCTTTATTCAGTGTCAAATGGACTATAAGAATATGCAGTGGTTATGGCCAATTTTCTATTAACTCAATTAAAGAGAGATATTTCATGGACCGTATGACGTATTTACCTCTTCCTTAGAAAATACTTCCATCTCTCTGTGTATCTTCAGAGACAATATTGACAAGCTTTATGGCTTACATTTGTAGCACAATTGCACTAATATTATGCCAATACGTTTTTTCTACCCAATGGAGATTTAGCACTTAATTATCACTTTATCCAAATATTTAAGCACCATAGGCTAAAGAGTGGAAGAGCCTTGTCTATGGCGCTAAATATTCAAATTCGAGGACTGATTGATAACTGGCCGAAACGACGAACTTAAAAAGAAATAGGCAAACAAAATTTATTACACTATATTCTATCATCTCTTCGAAAGCAGAACGCCAAATTTCAATTTATTTGAACTGATAGAATTTGTGCGAGGGCTAGCTTTCTCTGCCGGAAATTTTTTCAATGGAAAGAAAGGAAATTCGTGCGGTGATAAAGTTTTACGTTTTAAAAGGAGACACAGCAACCTAAATTAAAGTCATGCTAGACAGTGTTTTAGGTAATACTGCTCCAGCGTTGAGTACAATTCACACCTGGGTAAGTTTAAACGTGGGAGACAGAGCTGCGAAGACCGTGCCGTCCAAATGAAGTCACGAATACGTACACGACCAAAAAAATTCAAAAAATCGTTTGAAGGATCGGCGCTTAAAGTTGCGGCAGATTTTTAACATTTTACACCAATATTTGCGAATGAAAAAGCTTCGCGAGCTATGGGTGCCGCGTTTGCTCACTGTTACCCACAAAGCAACGTCGAGTGGACGATTCGTCGAAGTGTTTGGCGCAGTTTAAGCTTGATGCTAACGAATTTTTGCGGCGTTATGTGACAGTAAATGAAACATGGATACATGTACAGAAGTATAATACTTCTGAAACAAAAGAACAATCTGCAGTGGACTGAGAGCGGAAAACCTGCGCCGAAGAAAACAAAAACGGTTTTGTCGGCCGACAAATTGATGGCGACTGCTTTTTGGGATGCCCCTCGAGATTGTTTTAGTGGATTATTTGCAAAGAGGAAAAACAATAAGTGGAGAGTATCATGCAAGCTTGCTGCAAATATTTTGATGAAGAAATCCGTAGGAAACGGCCTCATTTAGCCAAAAAGAAAATCCACAACAACGCACCTGTGCACACGTCAAGGGTTGCAGTCGCCAAAATCAAGGAATTGAGGTTTACATTTTTTGTTACCGCTCTATTACCCAGATCTGGCCCCGTGCGACTTCCACTTATTCCCGTATCTCAAGAAATGGTTAAGTGGCCGACGATTTTCATCAAATGATGAAGTCATATATGAAGACAACAAATAGTCGCCTTAGGCGAGTATTTGTTGGGGTTAGAGAAAACATTTTATCAAACTGGTCTAAGGCATTTGAGAAGCGCTGGACTAAATGCATCGAGGTAGAAGGCAACTATTTGAAAAATAAAATTGTTTTTGTTTTTTCTACTATATTGAAAAATAAAATTGTTTTTGACAGATTATTAAAGTTTTCCTTTGTCGTTTCGGATACTTATCAATCAGCCCTCGTAGATATGACCCAAAGGTATAAAACGGACTGCGCATACAGAACGGTTAAAAGTGTTAATTAAATTCGTGATTCCTGTATCACTAATTGACAAATCTACATCGCGCCGTAATAACATCTGTGCAACTATCGAAGGCGATCCATTTCTTCCCCTTTCACTTCCGCGCATACCTGAACGCCTCAATACTGCGAGCACACTGGACCAGAGCGTATTTGGCGTCATCGTAGCCAAGTGTACAGATACTGCTACTATAGGGACCGTGCTACTGTGATGCCAAATTTTTTAAAGTTGTTGGGCTAACATCATCGAAAAAATCTCTACGCTTAAAAAAGAGTGAAATCACTGACAGGCGCTTCAATGTATAATGTTTAGATAACACGGTCATTCTTTAATTTTTTGTAGCACGAGTAAAGAGTGTAATTTGTCACCAACGCCCACAGACATCCGCAACACAAGAGGGTGCGTTGCCGGCCTTTCAGAGATGAATATATGCTCTTGAGTTTTTCTACCCGTTTATTCTATAAATGTAACTCTCGCGCGAGGCATCCAACTAAATAAAACCTTCTTCGCGCACAGTCTCTATAGTTTCCATTCTATTGATTTCTTGGTGCTAGAGGCTAACTCATTAGCACGTAGTTCACGGGAAATTGACCTTTCAAACTGTTGCACTCTCCAAAGTACCATTCCTCGTTTATCTTCGACAACACATTGATTTTATCACCGACCTTAAAGCCGAGGTCGCCAGTTTGGACTGGCTCGAAGTCGTAGAGCGCTGTGGCGGTGCGCGCGGGCGTGTCGTTGGCTAAAGGCACCTTCACTTGGATGTAGTTGGACGGGAACAGACCTTCAGAACGACCCAGCCTGCCGTACATCCATTCGTTGTCCACTCGCCGTAGTAAAGTAATTCTCGAGTTCGCCTGTAAATGATAATACAATAATAAAGACCTATGCCATATAAATTTTAGTTTTTGTTCAATGCAAAGGGTAAAGGGCAGTGGGCACTGGACTGACTATGGTCAATAACTTGCAGCAATTTGCACCCTTTATACAGTACAGTATAAAAAACTAGACTACTACAACTTTTCTAACTGCTGCCATTTTATTCTTTAGTTTTGGTGGAACAATCGAAGCCACTTATGTGCTGACAAACGTCACACTTGCATATTCAGATACATTCCATCGCTAATACTTTTGGATTCTCACAAAGAGGTACCTCCCCGATCGTGACGGACCACTTTGGCTACTACAACTTCATAAACCACCATATGTAGTGTCAACTAGATAAGTATATGTCGCAGTCGGATTGTCTAAAACGCCGCATTTCATTACGGCTAGCCATTTTCAAAAACAGGGCCGTTTTATTTTGTGGTTGTCGATAATTAACCTGATTGAATACGGCTGAGTGAAATTGTGCCAGAAAGAGTTCGGCGTTATACGATATTCAATAACGCTAGCCTTATTGAAATGAAGTGAGTAATTATCAGCCTTTTTGGCAGGTTTTAGGTCCTAATTTTAACACTCGTGGTGTTTCTTGACATGACAACAACAATGGCGTCGATAGTCGAATATAGAGAAATAAAAAAAATGTGCCCAGATAGGTTCGAAGTTTTGGCGGGAGGGTAGCTCCCGACTAAGCTTTCGTGGTTAGGTTATTTTTTTTATTAGCACTCAAAACTCTTGTCCTAATGTCATACTTATATCTATGACTATCACTGCCTAAAACCAAAAGATGGAATGAGGCTAAACGTAAGCGGCCGTATTGAAAAACGTCTCGCAGTGACAATCTAGCCAATCGTTAGCACGCCTCAAAACAAAACGGCCGTGTTTTTGTAAATGGCTAGCCGAAATATTATACCGGCGGTTTGTACAATACCACTACGACAGATACATAACACTTGTGTAGCTATTCAGCATGCTCACAGACCGCACAGTTTGTAAAACGTCGGCGTTTCATATCGGCTATATCTTCTTTAAAGCGAGTTAAAGAACATATAGCCGATATGAAACAACATCTGCGTACAAAATCTGCGGTACGCGATTTAAAGAAGATATATTTAGGTTAATGTGATAATGGTTTATAATTAACCGCCGATAAATAGTGTCTGTAACATGAAGAGGCATTGAACGGTTTTGACGCGATGATTCTTTTTTAAAAGTACTTTCAAGTTTTGTTTGGCTTTGTAGTAGCATATGTGTGCGTTGAACATCTCTGAAGCTTCCTGACTGTCTGTTAAAGTCTTGGTTACTCTATTGGTTACTTGAATGGAAAATAAACAAGAATTTGTTGAATAGCCATAGATTTAGATTTGATAAAGCACAAGCCGTAAAAGTAGTTTTATTGTAATTAATGCCCATGATGACATCGCAAAGATAACAAGTACACAAAGAAAGCCGCCCGCGCAAACGGAAAACGTCAAATTTTATGTGTGTACAATGAAAAATTTCTTGCCGTGAATTCGGGAAGAATTTCACTTTTTTTAACCTGGGGCGCATAAACACGGGCACAAGTCCCGGCACATTTCTTTTTCGGAGAGGGCGATTGTCCAGCCTTAACAGTTCGAATGCCGACGAAGACTTTTGTGTCTTCAGGTTATAACAAACATAACTGCAGCGCCGAGTGGTAAGTGTAAGGATTAGCTGCGCATGTCTACGACTGGAGAACGTCGGCTACCCCGACCCCCCCGCGTCCCGCAGTCGTCCCTCCGATGCCATATTTCGTACTTCTGCGCAAAAACGATCCGCTATACTTCCGTGCCTGGACTATTATCTTATGCTATATTTGTTTATACCTATCGGTGCGAATAATGTGAAAGGCCATTACTCTATCAGACAATAATATACTTAGCAAGCGGAAATGTATTCTAAATCGCACACCGATTGTACTATCTAAAATACCTTTTAGATATACGTTGTTATAAAAATATTAATAAATCCAATATGCAATATTTACTTTTTGCGTTGATTGTCTTATTAACGATAAGCGTTAACAATAACAACGCAGATCGCACGAGGAAACAAAAGCAGATGTGCGCATCACGATTTACGTACTTGTAAAATAATACATGTGACGTTGGAATCCGCCCCTGTGACACATTACACATTCCAGTGAAAGCTGAAAACCGCCCATTCGGCACACTACTATGATGCGGTACGTTGCCATTGTCGTGTCGTCGATTTACCAGTCTTTATCACGTCAAAATGATCATTTATTATAATAATTGAATCTATACTAATATTCTAGTGGTAAAGTAAAATATTTGATTGCTTGTTTACTTGTTTGTTTGCATTGAATGCTCTCCGGACCTAGAGGAGCGATTTGAAGAACCTTTTATCATTATAATCACATGTTACCGCTGATAAACATAGGCTATATAATATTTTTAAAACGTTATAGATCATTATGAAAACTTGGACAATGTAGCTGAAGAAGTGAAAAAAAAATATTTAAATTTAAATAACTACTAATAAAGCTGCAGAAATTGTTGATAACTAGTTGTCCCGACAGACGTTGTTCGGTCATAAATTGAATCATTTGTCATGTGGTAACGTATGTTTACGTGGCCGAATTTAAATTTAATATTTTTGTAAATCACATTTTGCCACATATTGGTCATAAGTTTACAATAAAACTAATTTTACGGATTTTATCGCGGTTTATTAATTATTTAACTAGCCCGACGTTTCAGGAGCTTTATAGCAAGAATGGTCACGGGTGGACTGAGATGAGTGATGTCCTGATATCATAAACTGTTAAAAGTACTCGAAAAATTATAATTATTTAGTTGTTACGATTAACACAAACGGTACTCAAATAAAACAGTCAGCAAGACATATTAAGCTCCTGAAACTTCAGGCTAGTTAAATAATTAATCAACCGCGATAAAATCCGTTTACTGTAACATTTGCCATATTTTGTGAAATATCCGTGTGAAGTCGGGAGGGAGTGCTAATGTAATTCGAATATACAACCAAAGATAGTGCAGATTCGTTGAATTCACATTATTCCAATTGGCCATCCATGATCCTACAGATTCGAACCATACAGAAGATAGAGACAGAGAACGGATGCCATAGACAGTCAAATGACGGCGGCTGGCTGTGCCAGTGGCTCGTAAAATAATGCTGTAGAAAGTGAATTTCTACTTTCGCCAAGAAAAATACCGTTGGCGCTTATCATGGGACGTATGGATACCGGTATATATAATGTGGTACCCAATTTAGCGCCCACTCGTGAATATTAAAATAAAACCCCATTTCTGATACTTCATGCTGGGCAAGTGGCCCGAGCTGATCGCGAGTGTAGACTAACGGCCATCGATATTCTATCATTCGATGGATTTACCTACTGGAGATAGAGTTTTTACTTGCTGGAGATTGACCTTTTTTTTTTAATTTTTACTTTTGAAGTCACCCTGCGTCTTCCCAGCGCAACTCTGGTCCTGTTAGTCTTAGCGTAGGTATATAGAATGTGAAAAACACAAAAAGCGGGTTTTTTTTTCAATATCGGGCTAGCGGATTCTAGAGATTAGCAAACGAAATCTCTAGCTTTATATTATTAGTATAGATTCTACCCCCAGTAGACAAAACCATGGACAGAAAAGTAAAATAACCGCCTCTGTGGTGTAACGGTGCGGGTGTCGCCAGTTAAGACCGTGGGGTGTGGGTTCGATCCCCAGGTCGGGCAACTATTATTAAATGTTTCTCAGATCATTCTGAGCACGTACTACGTTGCCCGGGATTGAAATGTGTCCGAAGTGGCCATAGGCTTGCCATCTATGACATCATGGGCCTCAGTACCTTGGCTAATCGTGGGTGTGCTAGTATACCTACTGGACTTACGAGTTGTGCATGTACCAGCACACCTCTGCCTCCTCTTCGGGTGTAACAGGCGTGAAGGTACTTTTTATATATAGCCTACATTATTTATTCTATGACGAATTAAGAACTGATATAACTGAAGTATTATTTAGTTACGAAATTTGGTTTCATTGCGGACACGACGCCTGCCTAACTTCTCACTGGATAAATATGGAATTACTAAATAATTGTGCAGTATTCAGTAGGCGGTACACATAGTGGCTACTGAGTTGTGGATGTACCAGCACACCTCTGCTTACCTCTTCGTGGATAACAGGCGTGAAGGTACTAGAATAATAAAAACAGCTGTACGTCAGACTGATAAATTTTGGTGGACTGGCGACTTGGTTAAGATGGCGGGGAGCCCCTGGATGCAAGTGGCTCGTGAACGTGACCTTTGGCGCTCTGTGGGCGACGCCTATGTCCAGCAGTGGACGTCATTCGGCTGATGATGATAAAAAATGTTATCCTTTAATATAATAATATATGACCAGTTTTGGAGATAGGGGAGGGCAACACATATGCATAATGTGGATATCTATATATGTCGTCGCCAAAAGGCCCCTCGCTTAACACCACTATAAAAAAGGCATAAAAATAGTTTCAATACAGGTCTTTCCTGGATGGGTACTTTACAAAAAACTAATTGGCTGGCAAAAGCCCATTTGTACACAAAAAAAAAAGCTTTAAAAAATCAGTTCGGTGCTAAATATAGCAAATATGAATTCTGGCGAATTAGCACGCGGTCACCGCAGGAAGCCGAGATACCGAGTCCCCGCAGGAAGCGAGCTGTGATATGCTTTTATCTCGTACATTATAAAACAACTGCGATTTGTTATAATATCAACATCAAAATATAACTTAAACGGAACGCTGGTGATAATTCATTCCACGGAAAATGGAAAATAGATATTATGTTACAATACGTATATATGTATAAAATGATTATATTAGTTAAATATATATACGACGAAATAGTTGAATTATATATACTGAAAATTAAATGAAAAACGATCTCGGGAATCGCGGGAGATCGGTCGTCTTGGCGTTCATTGATGGAGGCCTGTGTGATAGGGGCTGATAATAATGATGATGATGATGATAATATAAAAACCAGTCACAATTTGTAATATATTTTATACTAGCTAACCGCTCGGCTTCGTCTTGAATAACACGCCCCGGATTAATACTTAAACGAATTATACTCTAACACCATCCCCGGAAATAGCTCTGGGTGATAAAGCCCAATGAAAATTCTTTCAGTAGCTTTTCGAGCACATACAGACAGACAACTTTTGGAGACTCATAATATGTATAGATTGAGGTTCGTTCTAATTCTTAAGTTATTTATTTATTTCATAAAGTAGTCCAAGATATATCTTGCCATGCATTGCATTTCGACTAAAAACTCGATTTAAAACGGAGAGGCGACTCCATCCTGAGTACCCCATCAAGTTGGTTATGGCGGGGCGCGGCACGAGAAATAATCATTATACTAGAGCTGTAGCTTCATTGGAGAAACATCCTGATAAATACCTTTTTGAGTAATATGTTTGGAGCTTAACCTTGAAATCAGAACGACTAAATATATATTATTTGTATACAAAGAAATCGATTCATCGGAATCGAGAGTCGCATAAGGAACAAATAAGAAATCTACTGCACGGTCATATTCACCTTAGACCTCGCTAGAATGTAAAGATCCTCCCCGTTCCCCTTCTACCTCACCGCGTACGCCCCGTTGTACCAGAGCACATTAACTAATAAAATTATTGTTGAGAAATTAAATTAATAATTAATAATAATGGACATCGTCCTATCAGCACTAGCATTGTAATTTGTTGATGATTTACAGCATTATTATATTATTTCCTTAGCATTATTATTATTAAGTATGCGTACAAATATGCTATTTACAATCTAGTTGAAGTATTTTAATGTACCTACAGCGAATAGCAAAACAAAATGAAAAACAAAACACGACGACATGTAAAAAACACTGCACGCGTCACTGAGCATCGCTGCGCGTGCGCAAACAGAACACATGCATTAGCCGACCACTTGCGTCAATATTCAAAGTTCTCGAAAATATAGCAAATCTAGGTAATTCCTCTTGTATAGCAAAAGAGGGCAAACGGAGCCCTCCGATGACTGACGAAATCATGCGCTACGGGGCTGCTAATCATTTGGTGACGGAAGCCGAAAAAAGATATTTATATATAATAAAAACACCGATAGATAGAAAGAGTTAGGAATGTCGTTGTAATTTACAAGGTTTTGTTTGTAATATTGATGCAATATTTTCATTGCTAAGGGGGCTATGTAGCAGTAGAAGTCCAGTCTAGACAGAGGTCTGCGTACAAACGGCGCAGAACAATTCCCGGGCACCGTTAACACAAATCACAATGCAGTCTCGAGCAGCTCACAAGGAAATCGCACTTGTAAATTATAATAAGCGCTAACATGTTCGTCCGTGAACACGGTTATATTTAGACGGAGATCAAATGAGGTGATGCAATGTATTTTATTGAGTGATATTGAAGTACACTCCACATGGATGTATATAAAACTCGTCCGTCTAAGACGAAAGAGACAGCAAATGTGGCTCTGTCTCTCTATTCCATTTATTTCTCTCTGCACAATGCGCATGCGAGATTAGATAGTACTAATTTCACATCATGCTTCCCTGTTCCCCAAGGCGGCCTGTCGCCGTAATATGGCATCCCTTCCCTATCTAAATTAGTCATTAAATTCTAAAATCACTGTACTATCTTTGTCTAGATAATCTAAGTTTTTCTTGCCTATTAACCAACACGGACGCACGCTGTCATAGGACTGCCTAAGGCTTCCCTTCCCCATCTGTATTATCTCTATGGTACTCCCGAGTCGCAGTTCAGGTCCAAAAACAAGTTTGCTCCTGGAGAAACGCAGACGCGAGCTATGAAAATAACTACTCACTTCTCTTTGTTGTCCCTACAGATATACGAAACGTCACTTCCCTCTCTGTCTACCTTCACTAACTTATCTCCCTCTCAACTTCCGTTCGCCTCGTCCGGCCGCACTTTTCCTAGTAAGTAAACTTATGAATAAAATCGTGTGAGACATTTAACCAACTGAACGTAAAACAAGAGTAACGTAACTTTGATATACACTTTTCACAGTTCACGTGTTCGTGTAAAGCTGACCCGCATATATTTTATAAGTGAATCTTCTTCATAGTATTCATCATCCTCAATCATCATTATCAGCCCTTATCGGTCCACTGCTGGACATAGGCCTCTTCGTAGTATTTGTATGTTTATTCTTTCACGAACTTGCGGTACGGCCGCGTGGAAGGGGTAGACGTTGCATTGCTGGCAAGTCCATTGACCTTGTATGTTGTTTATAATACCGTCCACTTGTTCGTTTCAGTTTCACACCTATTACGTGTGCCTGCACACGTTTCATTATTTTTGCAATACGGGGCTTCGCGAGCCTTCTTGGAGTGGTATACAGAACAAACTAATTAGGAACCACCGACCTACTCAGTCAGCACGGAGCACCACAAGAGGCCAGTGATCATAGCCAGTGTTCGACAGGTACAAGCTCCCTCGGTGTGCCCACTCCAATTTACAGTGTAGCGAACATACTATCACTAACATATTTCATTACACTATTTTTAACCCATTGACCCAGATCTATACTGACCGAAATTCGGTTATGGTCAATTTATAGAGGAAAGTGACAACGGTAGAATTTGGATTAGCATTTAAATTTATTTAGCATATGTTAAAGAATCCTATTAACTTTACAAATGCGAAAGTACGAATTATGACTATTATACGTTCAAGCATAAACAACTAAACCCATTTGGATGAAAGTCGGTAGATAAGACCACAATCTGGAATAGCATAAGATTTTTATCGCGGAAAATTTATGTTTTTTTTTAAGGGTCAACTACGGTTGGCGTTGGTGTAACAGTTCAGCGGACTAGAAAATGGTTCCCATTGGACTTATTAACGCTGCAACCCCGGAGAACATCTAGAATTTATACCCAGTCTGTGAAAATAACACAATGCCCTTGAAAAAACTAGTTATTTTGAAATCATAGACATCAATTGGATTTTATTTATACATTAATAAACAACGTCAAACGAATACGAGGGACTTTTTGCATGGCACTACCTCCTCCTATGCATCATGTCACTACCTCCTCCTATGCAACATGCCACTACCTCTTCCTACTGTGAAATAAATGTAACATAATTGTATTGATTGTATTGCTATGATAACTATTATAAAAATTCAATAGTAAAACATTAATTATGCTTTAGTACTACCTTGAACTGCTACAATGTCATGTTTGTAATAAAAACAAAGAATGCATTAGGATGTTAGTGTGAAACACCTATAACGCAATTTGGCTTATTGCCACAACTACTATTCTAGAATAGTCAATAAACAACGTGCTGAAAACAAGAAATGTTCTTATTTTGTGTCTTTTTAGTTATCACGCCGGTTTGTTTATCGTTCCTATTTTAAAATATTAGATGAATTGTTCCTATTTTGAATCTTCACCATATCTTATTTTTCAAACCACATCGTAAACAATTCCTATTTCAAAATAATGACAGTATGTTGTCTGTGGTAGTTGCATATAAAGTGAAAACAATACTTACCTGAATCTACTTGTGCTGAATAGAACGCCGATGTTGTAAAAATATAATGAATTACGAAATAGATAACAATTTTAAGTAATTTCCTCATTTATTTTAGATTATATTTAATTTAACTACACAATTTGATGTAATGATCAATAACGATTGTCAAGTGTATTTTCATGTTTATCGTAATACCGTCGAATTGGAATTGTTTCCCAACTACAGTAATATCTTGTCGTATGAATCCAGTGTCTAATCTACGATCAACATTAAAATTATGAGTCACTGCTCAATATTATTCTTGGAATGAAATTAGGGTCAACTAGCAGTCGCTTTCTGGCTATGTTTGAATAATCTGTATCCATCTGCTCCATCATGTTATTGACAGAGCCACTGTTTTAACTTATTTAAGCAACATTAGCAGGCATGGATCTTTCACAATAGTTCCCAATAACCAGCTACAAGTAATATGGGCAGAGGTTACTTGCTTGTAAATTCAGCCACGCCTGGTCGGAGGACTGTGGGCTAGAGGCCACTGAGAGTCGCAGGGAAAATGCATCTACGCACCGTCCAACTTGATATGAATATCATACGAGGACAAACGAGAAATCGGAGCCATTTGTCGACACGCGAAAGCACTTTACGGCGGTGTCATGTGAGCGAGAGATCCCTCTTCGCTCGTGCCTGCCCAATTCCGCTGCAATGTAGCACATGACAACGCCATAAAGAGACAGTTGCGCTGTCGCGTTTCATGAGTAGCCGGTGGTCCATTGGAAGTTTAAAGGAAAGAAGGACAACGCGTCAACATGACAACAATAACTCTGATGTCCGACGTCGGCAGCCGCCAAAGGGTTTCGATTGCTTTTTACTATATATCTCTCTCTATACTATACTAAAAACTCTCTCCCCTATACTATAAAGTCTCTCTCTCCCCCGTATACTATAAAACATCTCTTCCCTATACTATATAAACTCTCCCCCCTATACTATAAAACATCTCTTCCATATACTATATAAACTCTCCCCCCTATACTATAAAACATCTCTTCCCTATACTATATAAACCCTCCCCCCTTATACTATAAAACGTCTCTTCCCTATACTATATAAACTCTCTCCCCTGTACTATAAAATCTCTTGCCCCTATACTATAAACCTCCTCCTAATAGGTCCCATAAACACAGATACGACAAAAAGTGTAAATTGCATTTGTAGAGTGCAAATTTTTTCGCCAACGGATGACGCACGGCAGGCGGCGCGGCACGATCTAATGAGCGGGTCATGCACCTTGCAGATGGCGATGAAGGTCCATAGGTCAAATAGGTGGTTGAGACGTTATGTTCTACTAATAGTCGAGAGGGAGAGCGCGCTTATCAACCGGCAAAGAAATTAAATTCTCAGTTTGATTTGTATTTAGTAAAAGGTGCAATGTAGGCACGACCGGGGCTGATGGCTATGTTGTCGCGTTACGTGCGCTTGGTGAGTACCCGGTGACCCATTTGGGGGGGATAGGGTTAAGGAGGGCAACGCAATACGGATGTTATGGGCGTCGGTAGTTACCAAATGACTCTTATTGCTCGTTTGTCCTCTATATAGAAAAATGTACTCATGTCTATCCGCTGTTATGTCACGTTTGGCTTAAGCTATTTTGATGGAATTTTCAGAAAAAATATCTGTTACACCTAAGGTAGGTAGAAGGGCAATGCTGTGTAGATATATATGGGCTTCCCATCTCTTCGATTGCCCTTTTTACCCCAATACTATAAAAAGGAATGTTTTGGTATTAAATCTACTACAAATGGAAGAGGTTCTTAGTTTGAAGTCGGTTTGATTCCTTTGCTGAAGGTTAAGAAAATCCCTAAAAAGTAATGAAAAAACAATCTTTAGGTATTTTCTTAACCTACACCTGCCGGTCAAAGGAACAAAACGGGTGTTTCCACTTATGGCGCACATGATATACGCACTAAAATATCGACAAAAAGTATGTAAAATATCGACAAAGAACCTATGCAAAATTGCGGTCATAACACAAAAAAATACTATTACATTTTCATTTGTTCTCCCGTTCAAGAATGTATTTTATTCTGTGTAGAGTGAATTGACCGCCAGCTTCTTTTGTGTAACGACGACAGATGGCTGACGCCAACGAAACTTGTTGGCGTTCGTTCTCTAAAGACTTTCAGAAAATATTTTTGTACACAACAATCTATTTTAATCTCAATTTATTTGAATCGCTCAAGTGGCAATGGGCTGGTCACCGACTCAGAAGAACAGATGGCAGATGGGCCAGTATTGTTCTGGAGTTGAGGGCGCGTTTAGGAAAACGAAGTGTAGGTCGACCGTTCACCAGGCGGGAAGACGATCTCCGTGCAGTAGCTCCGGTCCGGGATGGATGCGAGTAGCAGGAGATCGGCCGTCCTAACGTTCATTGAAAGAGGCCTGTGTGTAACAGTGGACCGATAAGTGCTGATAATGATGATGATGGTGTTAAATCCAACAGTCCTATCAACCGAATCTATATCGAGTAAGCCGCAGGTAACAAAGATGAATTCTATTTGTCAATCAAACTTGACAGTTTTCATCAAGCATTGTGCTTATATTTATGTAGTAAGAGGTAGTGCCATGCTGCATTTCGCGTATAATAGCATAGACAGAGGGGTCACACTGGCATCATTTCATGGCCGCTACTGTCATTAATAAGTTAGACGTCAGCTGACACAGTTGTCATCATCTGAGAGACCATACAATCATAGATATTATATAGATATAAAAGGGATGCCATGAGTTGTTACATGACGGCGACTGGGCGTCTTGAAGTACACAGAAGGAAGATGTGAAAACATAACATCTTTCCGTCTAATCTCGAATGCTTTTTGAGCAGATAGAAATGAACGAAAAAAGAGTGATAGAGTGTTCCACATTTGCTGTCCCTTTCGACTTTGAGTGCAGCGTTTTAGGCTTGCTTCCCTTCTCTGTCTATATTATACATACAATATAGCAGGCCGCAATGCTACATTAGTTTGGAAGCCTCTACCAGATTGTCGTGTGTTTTTTTTTTTGCAACTCCGACAATATTACATACTGATAACATATTTTTTTTGATGTCGATTAATGGACGTAATTGCGTGTCCGCTCATTATTTTCGCTACGGAACAATTACAATTCATATAATTCGTATCGTTCATTAACATTGTATTGTTGGTTCCGCATTACAATGTACCTATAATCCGTTTACAATAGCGTTAATGTGATAAGGGTTCACCCACAAACCGTTATCGCGGAGGTTACTAAACTGATAACAGCGCAATATGCGGCCAACGTCCATAGTGTAGACTGTCAAAGAATCGGTATTGACCCGCTCACTGACTGAAAATGGACTTGTTTATCATCTGCAATATTTGATGTTCGTTAGATAATTATAATTATTTGATGGACATTAATTCATTAAAAATAAAACAATCAAATCGTTAAAAAAATGGTTCTTTTTGGCCCCCTAAAAATATATGGTTATTTTATGAATGAGGGGCCAAAAATGATTTTCTTTATGGAAGAGTTTATCTTTTTTTATTAATTCTCTAATTTCCATGAAGTAATTATATTGATCTATCGAACGGCCATCAAAGGTTTATATTTCCCCGAATGATTCTGCAGATGTTAGCTGCGTCCATTTTATACCGCAGTAAAAAAACTTGAATTATTACAAAGGAAATCTGCTATATACACGTATAAGTCAATTAATTAATCCTGGGACGACATTTTACAAATTAATCGAAGCTATGGTACGTACCTATGTTGGGTGTTTCTTTGTCCGATAGAATTTGTAACGAAGTCATAAGGCAGAGAACTAAAGTATCCGATATCACGCGACGAATAAGCTTATTCGCTGAAGTGGCAATGGGCTGGTCACACACTCAGAAGAACTGATGGCAGATGGGCCAATAAGGATGCCGCGTTTGGGGAAATGAAGTATTGGTCGACCGTTCATCAGGTGGGAAGACGATCTCCGCGCAGTAGCCGGTCAGGGATGCAGAGAGTAGCAGGAGATCTGTCGTCAATCATAGAACGCCAATCATTGAAAGAGGCCTATGCCCAGAGGTGACCGATAAGGGCTGATGATGATGATAGTACGTACCTACAATAACTTATATACTCAGGCACATTTATGTACACACCACAGTGGAACATTACTCGGAAAACAGTCGAAATAGATTCCTGGGAAACCTCGGAAAATATTTTTAAAGAGGTGTGTTAGAGGAAGTGCCATGCATGGTACTGCATCCTCCTATGCAACGGACCGGCACCACTCGCGAGGTACCTCTCGCTCACTTGATACCGCCGTAAAGTGACACCTACGGTGTCGCGTTTTGTGAGTAGCCGGTGGCCCACTGCGTGGGGCGATGATTGGATGCCAACGCATCTCGTAACAATCATGCGAATGTCCATGAGCGTCTGTAGTCACCAAATGGCTCCGATTGCTCGTTTGCCCCCTTATGCTTAAAAAAGGGTAATGCAATTGCCGCATCGGGACAGCACGCCCAGGGTAACTCTCATTGTGATGATTACGCAATCGCGTTACGTGCGGTTTGTGAGTAGCCGGTGGGGTAATAGAGGGCAACGCGCAACCATTAGTCGTGTTTATGAACGTCGGTAGTCACTACATTGCTTGAATAGATCTTTTGTAAACATTAAGAATACTGATATAAGCTGGACTTTCCAAAATCGATCCGCAAATTCTTCCCCTTAATTCAACTCTCTTAGCGTAAAGTTGTATATATGTGAAGTAGGTTGATAAAGAGTGGACAGCGACGCCGATGGGACACGAGGTCGAATAGCGGAAGCTCGTCATATCAAATCTCTCACGGCTGCATCAAATGTCGGATATAAAACGAGTTTCAAAGGTTGATACTCTCAGAAACAAAATGGCGAGCGATAAAATAGAAATAATAACATGACTTCATACGTAACACGTTACAGAAATAGTTGACATGTTTTCATATTTTTTAAAGTAGCTCTGGCATGTGGAACTTGATGAAATAAAAATGGGATACGATTTTTTTTTCTTTCGGACCTGAACTTTTGCTGTGGAGGCGAAGAGAAGCCCGTTACAGCTGCATCGGATTGCTACGAGTGCTCGTCTGACGACGAGACCACGTGTGGAATCGAAAGAGGGACCAACCCCCCTCTCTCCCGCAGATGGGAGAGATACATCCCGATATGAGACTGTTTGTAACAGTGTTTTGTAATAGGCCAAAGGGACCTCTCGGTCGCTTTGGCCCCGAACCTGACGTCTGGGGGGAGTTCGCGCGCGGTAGCTAAAATAGCCTCGGTGCTGACGTGAACGTTTGGCTCATGAAGAGGATCATGACTGGGGGGCCCCTACCCCCGTTCACCCTCAGACGAAATAGAACGAAAATATAATTCTAGGAATATAAGTTATTCCTCGTGGTCAAAGCCATACTCGAAGTATAAAACAAACATTGAGAACTAATTGTAACGTTTAATTTAAAATCCCCAGGATCAAGAAACCTTAAAAAATAAACATCTTTCACTCAAATTGTGTGAACGGATATGGTTAAATTTTAGCCCAGGTAATGACAATCTGGAGTAATACAAAAGTACTTCCAACCTCAAATTATATCTCTATTTCGCTCTATTTATATAAACACTAGCAGTCAGCACTGGCTTCGCACGATTATTGCACGTAATATAAAAAAAAAACATTACAAAAATATAAATTGTAATTTCAACCTCGTGAACATTACACGTACATAGTTAATGATAATAAATTAAATTTATGATTCCTCAACGTCTGCCGGGCAGCTGTTTGTCAATCATTTCTGCAGTTATTTGAGGATTTAGGAAAGGTATTTTAGGAAGAGGTAGTGCCTTGTTGCATAGGAAGGGGCACTGCGGTGCCGGTGGCCCATTGTGGGGGGGAGGAGGTCAACGCATCAGCTTAATAATTATATGGATGTTCATAGGGCGTCGGTAGTCGTAAAAAGTCTCCGATGGCTCGTTTGCTTTCGCTTTGTTTTGATGTATTCTATTAAAAAACTTTATTATTTTCACACCTTTGACTACATTATCGAAATTTTCATAATGATCTAACGTTTACGAAAACATTATATAGCCTATGCTCATCACAGATAATGTAGGATTCTAATGGAAAAAGAGTATAAATAGGTCCAGTAGTTTCGGAGCCTATTAGATGCAAATAGACAAACAATCAAAGGCTTCCCCTTTATATTATTAATATAGATATCTATTAGAAGCGATTGAAATTGCGAGTCACAGTTGGTATCTCATAAACATGTGTGAACTGAGCAGACGTGGGCAAACATTCACCAATCATTCCACACTTCCAAACAAGAAGACTATTCATCATAGGGATAGTCTCTAATCAATTTCCATTTTGTTTGATTCAACGCAAGAATCCCAGGTGCTGGTCCAAAAAAACAGTCAGTGTTAGATAGCCCACACATCGACGCTGGCTGTAGCTTTACCACCATGTTACAACACGGGTAAAACCGCGAGGCCTAGCAGCGCCGCACATACATAAGACAGTCTACTAAATAAATTTTATTCTATTATATCTTATATATAAAATTCTCGTGTCACAATGTTAGTTACCCTACTACTCCGAAACGGCTTTACCGATTTTCATCAAATTTTATATGCATATTCAGTAGTAGGTGTGAGAATCTGCTACTATCAATTTTTATACTCATGAGTGATAAGGGTTGTCTCCCCAACTCAACATAAACGCAAAACAAAGTTTTACGGATCAGCTCGTATAGCTATAGATATTCATCATAATCAGCTCGTATAGCTGTAGATATTCACCATAATCAGCTCGTATAGCTGTAGATATTTATCATAATCAGCTCGTATAGCTGTAGATATTCATCATAATCAGCTCGTATAGCTGTAGATATTCATCATAATCAGCTCGTATAGCTGTAGATATTCATCATAATAGCTCGTATAGCTGTAGATATTCATCATAATCAGCTCGTATAGCTGTAGATATTCATCATAATCAGCTCGTATAGCTGTAGATATTCATCATAATCCACACATTTTCCTGAAGATGGAAATATCAAAAGGCGCAAAAATGTACTTACAGTAAAACACAAATCGTTCTGATGATCCGTGTGGTAGTCGAACAGAGCCACCGCGTACGGTTCCTCTTCATCCGTCTCCAACTCCTCGATATCCTCGGGCCACACGACCGGCAAGTCGTCGTCAACCTGCGGCGGGGGAGGAGGAGGGATGGTGGGCATCGGCGGAGTTGACTCCCGCTCGGGGGAGCCGCGCTCCCAACTCAGAGGATTCAAGTCCTAAAAAAAAAGAAAATATGCAAACAAATTGATCAAAATGTTGTTTACTTTACGTAGTAGCTTTCTTTCATATTAATGTGACAATGCCTTATATCGGGGTATATTTTTTTATAGCACAAACGAGTAGTTGGTACCCACCGCCCATTAACATCTACATTTATACAATACAAACT